>CM048046.1:13355000-13785000 GCA_026259375.1 Verasper variegatus | reverse complement strand
GCATCGTTCAGGGCAGCAACCGAAGTGGAGTTTCTTGTTTTCGGCCCGAACGCTGGGCTCTGATTGGCTGACAGATGTTGTTTCCCAGAGAGCAGACAAACAGAGAGAGAGGAGGAGCACGAACAGGAAGCACAAAGAGATTTGTGTTGTGACTGAACAATAGCACTTCCTTTGTTTGTAGAAGAACAGGTTCTTGTGCAAGTTACAGTAGACGCCGGAGCTTTCATTGGAGCTTGTGTGGCATTATCATATTATCCCACATAATGCACTGTAACACTCTGCCAGGCCGCTCTGACATGCTAATGGTGTGAAATAAGACCCGTGGATAAAAAAAGAGAAACACATGCTGTATGTGTGTTTGGGCAGGTGTATTTACAGTATGCTGTGCATGTGTGTGCACGCCCAGGAGGGATTTCACTGGGTTGGCAAATAGTTTCTGCTGCTTGCATGAGTGATGTTTCTTCCTCAGAGGTGATGAGAACCTTTGACAGAGGGATTGTGTGTGTGTGTGTGTGTGTGTGTGTGTGTGTGTGTGTGTGTGTAGACTGTATTTATATGGTGCTTCTTCTAGTCTTATCGACCCGTCAAAGCACTTAAGCCACATTCACACAGCAGAACTGTACACCGCACTTCTTCTATCACACACCGTCTGCACAGCCTTCAGGGGCAACATGGGGTTCTGTATCTTGCCCGTGGACACTTGCAGACTGGAGGAGCCAGGGATCGAAACACCGACCTTCTGGTTAGTGGACGACCCGCTCTACCCCCTGAGCCACATCTGCAGAGTGTTTAAAATGCAAGGAGTAATTCTGCATGTCTTTAGTGGACTAAAGTATCAGATTGTCTTCTCCTCTGGCAGCAGCAAATGTGTTTACAGGAAAAAACAATGTCGAGTTTGTTTTTTTGTCTCATCTGCAAAATGTTCACACAGAAATAATCTGCAAAATGTTCAATGACGACTCATTTCATTTGGTTTAAAGTATTATTCACAATTTCATTAGTAACATTTTCATGGTCGTGTTTAGAATCTCAAAGCGCTGGGTTAACGTTGGGTAAAGATGTTGGTCTTGATTAAATATTGAAGAAGTAAATCCTGAGATGAGGAACGAGACGGTTTTGCTTTATTAATATTTAACTCAAACCACAGTCTTCTCCTGACATTAACCCAAGTGCCTTTGTTGTCTGAACCAAACCACCAACCTATCCACCCTCACCACCATCCCCTCGGCCTCAATTCTTTTTATATGTTAAGGACTCTGGCACCTTTGTTTGCAGTGCTTTATGTCACGGGCTGTTTTTTTTACTCCTTTGGAAGGAGTCTTTCGCACTGTGGTGACGATGGACGTCTGTTTTTGTGCTTCTGCCCTGTTTTCTCCTTTTTGCATTAGTGTTGGCTTTGTTTTTGTCTCGAGTGAAATGACGTAGACATGTCTGTTTTTAATCGTAGTTCCCTTGAGTGAATAGATGAACAGATTTCCAACTTCAAAACTCCTTTCTTTCCTCACACAAACCCACCGAGCTTTGTCTTAGCAGCAGCAGTTTGTGGCCTTTTGCTCTTTTGGCAGCGTCTCCCCCTCCCTTCACTCCTCCTCCTCCTCTCCTCCCCCCTCACCCCATCAACAGCGGCCTGACAGCCATCCAGCCCTGCCAGCTCTGGTGGGAGGCTGCATGGCGACTGCTCGGTTCCAGCTCCTAAATCAGAGAGGCTGTGTTTAGATCTCCCCTGTAGAGCGGCGCTGCACTTGTGATGAGCTCCGCTGCGCTCCGCTCCTCCAACATGAAAGCAGGAAGCGCTGAGGGAGCTGTGCACAGTTATCTTTGCCACAGTTTGTCCATCCACAGCTGAATCTGGAACTTTGTGGTTTCACAGGCTGTGTAAACTCTCTGCCCTCCTTCATCAGCTAATGTTACATAAAAAAAAAAAGACTCACCGGGGACAAATAATGTTGTGGTGGTTGTGAAGATGCACAAGTACTCAAAGAAAATATCAAAGTGCACAAAAATAGAACACAAAACCATCTTGTTAAGACTGAAAAGGAGATTTTCTTTAGCTCTTGATGATGTTGAAAGGGTCGCGGTGGACTGAAGTGCACCACCTCAGGCTGCATTCTTCGAAAGGGACAACAAATCCTCACGGAGAACTCCTCAAAGATAATAAAGGGAGGTTTAAGTGCACCATTATCAAAAGTGCTTCTCCTTTACCTGATAGGGAGAGCCTACAGCTTCCTTTTACTCACTTTAGATTCATTTCACAGCACTATGTGGATTTAAAGGGCTTCCCGCAGGGGTTTTGTTTCACTTGAACAATTTTCCACATTGTATTACCTTATTCTTGAAGGCAGTGCACATATTCCCCAGCGGTCTGTGCAGACTTTTAGAAACATCTTTGATAAAAGTAAAGAAACTTCACATAAAGCTGCTGTTGGGTCTTTCCAGGGCGAAACCTTGCAAATTAAATTGCCCACATCTTCACATTGGGTTTGGAAGAGAGTTTTCCATGATGGCTGCCAGGAGGCTATTTGTATTGGCACCACTAGCATTCGACTTTAGGTACCAGAAATGTGTGTGTGTGTGTGTTTTAAAGGAAGTTCTTTCTACTTCTCTGAAAATGCCACAGAGACCTCCCACACTGCATCAGCCCTGAACAATACAGCATCCTGGAACAGATGGAAAGTGCTTAAATCTGTGGACTGGTCCTACGACATCTTTCATGCCTTCTGCAGACATGAAGATAACACAACAGTCTGGCCTCTGATTGGACACTGCTTTGTGATCGGAGTGTCTTTAGACAACCAGTGAGTTAACCTGATTAACTTGGCTCACACTTAACTAACTCTGTAGTTCTGACAACAGCGATGAAGAAAAACATCAACACTGTTCACAAAGCAGGCTCCTAATTTAAGAAAGGTAGGTCAGAATAAAATACTATAATCATACTGTTTTGCCACAGCAAACTGGTTTAAGAGTTTACAAAAGTTAAATTACCAAATTGCAAAATGGTGCAAATGCTAACGTGACCTGATTGTGATGAACCAAAGATTTTATACAAAGATGGACGACATGACACCTCACCAAAAGTGAAGCCAATTCACCTTGATTTCTCCCTGGTGGCTGGCTGCAGTATAGGTCATAAATCCCATCTGCTCCTGGTTTATAATTAAAAAGTTATTTGACATAACAATGAAGTGAAACATTATGATTGACAGCTGAGACAAATTCACGATAGGTCGAGTGTGATGCTGCACCTCCTCACAGTCACTGCTGCACAGACTCCCGCTCTGAATGACTTCAGAACCGCAAGATGGTCGCAGCCATATCCGGGATGTTTTAGCTTCATTTTTGCACAATGGGAGGAAGTAGACGTGTCACATACACAGTCTATGTGATAAACCAATCCAGTCTCTATGCTAAGCTAAGCTAAATGTCTGCTGGTTCTAGTTTTACAGGGGTGGCATCATAATCCGACACACGGCAAAAAAGTAAATAAACATATTTCCTGAAATGTGAAACTATTCCTTTGATCTAAATATAGTTCTGTAATTGAAGCATAGATTTATCTCAGTGAAACTTAATGAGAATCTAATGTATTTACTCTTCTCTGGACAATGGCACCATTCATGCCTTCCTGATGCACTGGAGCCCATGGGAATAAAACCGGACTGACCAGTCAGTCACCAGGCTACAGCATGACTGCAGAGAGCAAATGCTCCGAGCACAAAGGGTGAGTCAGCGTGCAGCACACTTCCTTTATAGTCCATCTCCTCTTTCAGTTCACGTAAGGTGTCTCCTCTGGCAGAACAATGGCCCTCCACCTGATCGGATTTTTACCTGCCGTAACCTCACTATGTTGGCTGCTGCCCCCCTCACAGGGACGTCCTTTGTCGATTCAAGATGGAGGATCAGTGGAGCAGGTGGAGGAACAATGATTCTCATTCATCCAAAGCAGCACTTTGAGCCAGTCGGCATGAAATCACTTTGAGCTTCCATCTGAGACATCACAACCAGTGAGAAACATCTCGTGTCCAAGGAGACATGTAAATAAACAGTTGTTGTTACAGGCCGCAAACCTTTAGAGTTCCTTATCTATCCCGATAACAGCTTCAAATATCGGAATGCCTTATCTTTGACAGACTTCTCTTCCTGGTTTAAACACCACCGCCTGCCAAGGGGGTTACGTAAGCTGAGCTGGAAGCAGCCTTGGCGGAGAGACTTGTTTTACCGCCGACGATCTTCCTGTAATCACCTTGGGTGTTAGTAAAGAGGACAGATAGAGTCTCGCTTTATGTATTTTTCAACAAGAGGATCTTTGTGTGTCAGATAAGCAGCCATCAAGCACATTCCTTCCTCACATCACTCACAAAAACAGCCAGATGGAGGTGGTCTGGTTTAGAGACGTTGACTGTAGGGGTCAGGGAGTCCATGAGGACTTGCAAGATCAATCTGTAGGTTCACAAGATGATTAACAAGACATCAAGAAAAAATACATATTGTTTTGTTTGACTGACTTTGGTGATTCCCTAACTTCCACTAGTGTCATAATTCATAGCTTGGAGCAAAGTGTCTTCATTGCTATTGGATGATTTATATGTTTGGTAAAGACCCTCTTGCCCCCCCCCCCCCCCCCCCCACAGGATGAATTGTAAGATCGTGGTGACCCACAGATTTTGTCTAGCGCTAACATTCCCATCAGCCAACCTCAGCTACATATGTTCAGTGCTAATTGGCAAATGCTAACACACCAACACATGAACTAAAGTGATACACACTGTAAACATTGTATCTGCTACACATATTCAGCAATGTCTTTACATCATGCTGTCAGTTTGCACAAGTCACCACTGTGCTTAAAATGTCCATCTCTTTACGAGTTCCCCAGTCTGTGTGACGCCCATTTCCTACTGGAGACATAAAGCTTTAAAAATGGCCCCATAGTCTCATTTTTAAAGCTTCAGTTTTTTTCCTTAAAACAGATGGACACTGTACATCTTACACAAACAGAAATATGAAGTGCACCTTTGGGTAAAT
Organism: Verasper variegatus; assembly: GCA_026259375.1. Classification (NCBI taxonomy): domain Eukaryota; kingdom Metazoa; phylum Chordata; class Actinopteri; order Pleuronectiformes; family Pleuronectidae; genus Verasper; species Verasper variegatus. The sequence continues at coordinate 13,779,975 of CM048046.1, read as the reverse complement.
TTAAACACCCTTTGTAGTATTTGAAGTGGAATATAGGATTGAAAAACAAATAGTTTTCACAATAATGATGACAGAAATGATTTGTTCTCATCACAGACTCTAGCATGGCTGCAGACTTAAGGGGCCAGGTCACACATACGTGAAGAAATTTCCCAAGGTCAAAGTTCAACTCCACACAAAGCCATGCTGCGATTTATTTGGCCACAGGAAGTGAATGTTTTATTCAACTCCTCGCTTGCAGACTGGAAGTGAACAGGAGGCGACCTAAAAATTCTACAACAAGACAAAAACATCCTTGTTTGGTCGAACTGGCCACAACCGATTTGATGCATGTCAAAGCTGACAAGGGTCACAAGCTAGAAAAAAAAACCCTGAATGTGAATTTTGGTCTCTCTCAGTAGCCAAACTATGCTCGTTTAACAGCTTAGTGTCTCTTTCCAACCTCCATGGTGCCAAAGCACAAGGAAGCTGTTAGATCTGAGTGGAAGAACCAAAACAAACAGAAACCAGCAGAGACGGAGTCCATCAAACTCTGATTTGTCTGAGTGTTTTATGAGGCCGCAGGGAAGCTCGTCTGCACGTCTGTCCCTGAGGAGCATCTATTTGTTTAACTGTGTGGTTAGAAGAACCTCTGTCACAGAATAACTCCTGACTGCATCACAGAAAAACAGAAAAAAAGAAAAAGAAGAAACGCCTCCGAGCTTGTGAGGCGGTGGAGCTGAGATGCGTCGGAGACATTAGATGAGAGGGGAAGAGACAGGGAGACATGCAATGGGCAGAGGAGTGGAAGCAACGAGACGAAAACAAAGACGGGAGACAAACGCAGCGTCCCTCCACAGGGGAAGCAGCCTGGAAAAATTATTGTTGAGAGGAGACAGAGGAAAAGCCACTAATGACAGCAGACAATAAAAACTGGCCACCACTGTAGCGTCTTCCCAGCCAGAATGACAATAACGAAGGAGCCGGCGGTGCGGCTGTTAGCGAGGGATTGAACAGCCGCAACCGCAGCACCTGAAAATAGAGCTTTGTCTGGGAATAGACTGTTATTAGGTCGTCTAAACACAGGGTCAATCACACTCTTACTGCACCTCCCAGACACGGAGGCATGGCCGCGGTGCGAGCTAATTGGGTGGGCAGGATTATTTTGCGGAGGCGAAATCTAAATAATGAGGCAGAGCTATATGATCGTTGTAGAGGGGGAGAACAAAAGGAAAAGAAAAGACAATGAATCTGTGTAAATACAAATTTACATGAAAGAGAATAATTCATTATAAAACAAAAAACAAAAGAAGACAAAATAATTTCAGGACTCTTTTATTACTAAACTCTCTCTAAGGCAGCAGTTTGTGTCCACAGGTCGTTCTAACGTCTCGCAGTGAATAAAACAGTACAAAAAAGAAAATCAACGCTGTGTGCTACAAACGTCATTAGACAGCTCACGGTAAATAAAAGTTCACAAACAATAATAAGCATTATCAACATTATTTTTTTCCCCTTCAAGTATGCTACTATCCAAAGTGACTAGTGTAAAATTGGCCGAGGAAATAAAATATGTTCAGGATTATTTACACATTACAGGTCCAACGTGTGTGTGTGTATAAAAACACAACCGAAGAAGAGCTTCGAAAGGTTTCAGATGTGTTTTTTTAAGAATACACAAACGCACACAAACAGACTCACGGGTACACACACGCGCTCACACACACACACACACACAGTGATGTGACTGACTGGCTTCAAAAGTTTTAAAACAGAGCAAGTTCAGTTCAGCAAAACAACATTTAAGACTTGAGTTGATCCAAAGAGCGACAAAGACGACGTCTCGTACCTGGACCAGAACTAAAGGGCTCTTACACCAGATTCACTGTTGTCCAACGTTTCTCATTCAGCTTTAGAAAAGAGACACTTGAAAATACAGGAAAACGAACAAACAGGGGAATAAAAGTTTGGGATCAAACTTGGTGATGCATAACATTCGCAAAAATCAAGGTCGTCTTTCTGGCTTTTTGTAAAGCTCTCAATGGAGTCACATGGTCTTCATCTGGGGATGGAGTGTGCTCAGCTGTCATGACATTACAGCTATAAGATGTCACACTTTTAAGACTAATTGTTCATGAAGGGTTTTACTTTAAAAACACTGGAAGGTTGTGTGAGATGGATGAAAGCTCTGGGTGAAGGGTTCATCCCACTGGAAACTACATAAAGGATGTTTACGTGCACATCAACAGCCCATTATTCTTTAAAATGATCAAGTGTTGATGGAAATAAATAAAATATTGAGCTCATACACAGTTCATGTGCCACTATGAGCCAGTATACAGACGTACCCATTTGATTTATTGCTGAGTTGAAGGTTTATGTATTTTCAACATTAAGTCTGAAATCATTCTGTTCACCTGTGTACAAACAGACCCCAGTGATGTGGACGTGAGGCCACAAAACAAACAGGACATCCAATACCGAGCTGCGAAGCAGGATATGAAGTGGACTGCCATGTGCTGTAAACACACTTCGTTATGGACACTCCCAAGAGGATGTTTTTATAAGTAATAACACTTTGTGGACGACCACACAACCAGCACTGTGTCATTTATCCTCTCACAGGAGCACAGACAGAAGCCCAGTCAGCCGAATGTCTCTTTGGTTTAACTGACGGAAACAAGCAGATGTTTGACTTCTTGTTTTGTTTTGTTTTTTGTTTTTTACGACTGCTACGTCGTCCGGATGAAGCACCACTCAGGAGTCGCAGGACAAAGACAGACAGTAGACCTCAGCTTCAAAGCTACGACATCTACACGCACCAGGAGATTAAATATACAAACCTTCAATTTAAATCAACAGAACCACCGATTGTGGTTTTTCATAAACTGCCACAAGTTTGTCCGAGCAAGGCAGCGCACCAGACTGTACATACACACCCATGTGTGTACTTGAAGTGTATATACACTAACAACCCCTTGCTTCTTGATTCATGTGAAATATCCGTATCTAATATAAGAATGTGTCAGAAGAGGCAGTGCAGAAGAGACCAGGTACAATATGTACAGTAATATACATATAATATACATCATCACTCAGAAGTCTCGCTCGAACTCCAGGTAGTGATCGCACCTTCAGACACCAGCTCAAAGAAGAAAATACTCATATTTTCCCCTCCAGGGACAAAACGTTTACGTGTCAACCGCTTCAGGATTGAAAGGAATCCCACGTACATGCAGAGAAAAATGGAAATGGCGTCGACCTCCATACATTTTCATATGAAGAGAAAGATAAAGACTGAAATGTCAGACAAAAGTTCATCGTCCTGTTTTTGCTGCAGGACCACTGCGCCTGTGACAGCGCGGGTTTTCTGTCAGGCACAGACATTTAAGACCCAGTTAATGAAATGTCATTGACGATCAACACCCCCCACAGCGTATGAGACCTGAGGGCCTCGATTACAACTGACATCTTCATATTCAACTCAAAGATATATGAACGGGCTCAGCTAAAATGAACCCACTCTGACAAATTTCCAAACTGTTAAGTCGGTAAAATGAGACACACGCTTTCAAAATAATGACTCGAATCCATTAACTTTTCATTTCCTAACCTGGGAGAAAAATCAGGACCAAAGACGACTGAATGGGGGAAAATCGATCAACTTTACAACTCTTCAGTGATCTGTACATTCCTGGGTTATGTTCGACCTGTGACTCTGAACACGATCACAGAAGCAGTTCCATAATAGACTCGACTGAGAGGTAAAAACCAGTGTTAACACTGTGCTCCATCATGTTGTCACTGTCAGACCGTCTCTGTACAAACTCAACTGTTAACCTTTGGAAATAACACAGATGCTTTTATTCTACTGGATCAACTAGTGCAAAAACATTGAAGTTCGATTTTCTATTAGTACAATGAAGGATTTCAATATTTTCAGTGCATATTAACTCTTTAAAATTGTTGTAATTAGTACTTATCTGCTCTTTTCACCCCATATTTTCTCCATTCCTTTGTCATTATCCAGTTAAATGTCAATTTCCCATATAAAACTGTCATGAACAGTACAGTACATTAGATATTTCTTTAAGATTGCTTGCTGAGAGTGTCAGTTTTGGTGAAATGAAACCCAGGGTGAGACAAAGTCATTGAGGCCTTTTTGGTATCTACAGGATATGATGAACGCTGTTGAGTTCAGCAAAGTTTAGCTAATTTCCTGGGTGTCAGAATCAACAACCACTCAGCTACAAGTCTGGAGGTGGATGGCTTATTTAAATAAAGTACATGATAAATAAATTGACCTTAATATCTGTTGTAAATGTCTGTAATAAAAAAGTGTCCTTCATGAAACAGCTGACACACAAGTACCGATCTGACACCACAGTATCAAAGTATTATAGTTTCAACCACATAAAACTAAACTTTTATTTTCACGGAAATAATTGACTATTATACTAGAATCAAGAATGAATTCTCAATTCTTAGCCGCTCCAAAACAGCAATTGGGCTGGACTGCAACTTGCAAGCACTCGTTTTGGTGCTGCAAAGAAGAGTTAGACAAAGAATTGGTAAAATTTGGGAATATTTTATGCTGAAAAGTCCCACAAGTAAAACATTTTGTTTTGTGGTTATTTTTCTGAATGCACTAAATCTGCCAATACAAATGTCCAGGCATTGGGAGTCTGTATCAGGAAGGTAAAATACAAAAAGGCAGGGACAGACATGGAGTAGGTTATAACTGACAGTACTTCAAACTATAGAGACACGAGAAAGGCCTCACTGAGTTAGTCTCACTCTGCGCGGACTGGAGGAGCAGAACATGATCAAATCCAAACTCTCCCTCATTTGAAATGAAGCATTATTATACAACAGCCTGGAGAAACTGTCCTCTGACCAGATCCAAGTCAGGTTTCACAACCACTGGAAACACTAAAGATGTAATCCTCGATGTGAACCTTCTACAATAAACATGATTAAGAAGAACAACGAAACTAAATGAACAGAGATCATGACAACAGAGTTCATTCATCCGTCTGGAATGGAGTGTTCACACTGTGCAAATGCAATGAGTTCTTCTGAGTTCCTGTGGAATCATTTCCTGTGGTTCCAGGTCCAGTAGAAGCAGATGGTTGAGGCCGGAGCTCCATCGCTGCACCTTCTCTCTTTCTACGCTTCAGGAACTGACAGAAGTCTCCTAAAACGCACCCGACCGTTTTTTCTTTTGCTTTGTTTCTTTCAGTCAAATTCCTTCAGCTCTTACAGCTCATGTCTTTGGATTGTTAGAACTTCATTTACACCTTTTCATCACAAGAAACCGTCAGTGAGCCGAAGGTTCCCTATTCATACTTGCAGTTAAAAAACAGCTAAAAATTAAATAAAAAACTGTTACAAAGAACGTCCTCTTTTTTTGAATAAAATGGGATTTTTTTTTCTTTCTGTAAGCGCATGAAGCTCTGTCCTCTGCAGAAGACGGCTGCTCTTCCACTCAGTCATTTCAACTATCAATGACAACACAACCTGTCCGTACCGCACATACACTGAGCATCACAATATCGCACATATGTAGCTTCTTGAAATGAACATGGAGGATTGTTGGGGATCAGTTGCGCATCCCATCAATTTTTATTTTTTCTAAATCGGTGGTTGATCTGAGGGCAGTGGACTGGAATTTAAAGAAAGATGACGTCCTCCTTATTGATGTCCTCTGTGGGGCTCTTGTACGGCTGTGGCATACTGTGGCTGTGGCTGAGCCCGTGATTTACCTGGACATGGGTCTGGGTATTCGGACTGAGGCCCTGCGGCTGCACCTGGGGCGGAAACGGGAGGAGTCCGGTGCTCTGTGGGTGGGGAGGGATGGTGGGAGCTGGAGGGTGGGACTGTGCAGAAGGCATCAGGGGCTTCTGAGCATTTGTAGGGTGGGTGGTGGTGACGGAGGAGGTGATGGAGGTGTTTGGGCTGTCCGGTCCGGCAGTCTCTGGGGGACTGAGTTGATCTGTCAAAAGACATAAAGTTAAAGAAATTACAGAAGAAGCGATTACACTGAATATAGTTTAAAAACAGATTAGACATTTGCACCTGTTAGCTGCACTTAATCATATAAACTGAAAATCTGTCACATGAACTCCTGCCAGTGTCTTTTGTCCATTGTAATTGTGAGGACACAGGCTTACGGCGTTAAACTGCCTGTAGTCAGCAATGCAGCCGCTCATTAATCACAGTGAAATTGATAGGTGTTTACACAGGGTGAGGCTGGGGATGAAGCCAGCCACAGAGGAACGTGATCGGGTGGGGTCGGGTTTGCCCAGGTGGAGAATGTCTGTGTCTGTGAGAACACAAGTTTTAATAATGCAGCAGGCAAAGACAGACAGGATTGTGTTTGTCCAAACGGAGTGAGGGAGGGCGTTTCTTTGTGTTTCTAACAGAGAATTAAATAGGTACCTGTGTGGTGATGCAGGGCTGACAGCGAGAGCTGCTGGTGGGGGCTGATAGAGCGCTTGGCCTTGAGGGCGCTTTCATCTCGGGTGGACAGCTTCAGCATCTGCTTCATATCCACGGAGGCTGAGAGGAGGAGGAAGAGGAGGAGGAGGGGGCAGGAAAAAGCAGCAAAACAACAAGAGACGGACAAAGAGAGAAGGTGATTTAATTGTGAAATTAGATTACATTGGTAAACGGGAGCAGCTCAGCCCCGGCCCCACTTTAAACAGCTAATGTGACTCTAATGAGCCACAAATGATGCTGAATAGGTCACGGTCATGTCAGGCACTCATGGCTTGGACATACTTTAGTGTGAAGGTAAAAAAATAAAGAAAACACTTTAAAGACTTTATCAGGATACTGCACTGATAAATATCACATGAGAAAGTAAAGCCCCTTTTCCACGGGTCAAAATACCTACCAACACCCACTAACATCTGCCTTTTGTCTGCAAGGGAAAGAATTCACTCCCGGGGTCAAATGACTCTGCAGTACATTGTTTTTTTCACCCAAAGGCAGTGATGGGAACATGACCCCCAGGTGAACATACTAATTTGGCAAGACAGTGAGGTGAGAGAGCTTCTCAGTTTTTGGCGTATTTGTGACATTGATATGACTCACCAGGGGGAAAAAAGGGAAAGACAAATTCCTCTACTGGCCAGGGGGAAAGGACTCAACCCCCCTTTATTTGTGTTTTAACAATCCTACATGTAATTCTGTTATAAAAGAGGTATAACAAAGGAACAAAGCCGCAGATGGTAGAAATAACTAACAGTTGAGTGAGCTATGTGGATTTCGCATTACTAAAATCCTTCAACCCTCCCATGACCGAGATCACGTGAAACTATATTTGAAGTCTAACTACTCACCTGTGCTGTCAGTGCGATGCGAAGCTTTGCCACTCTTGGCTCCTTTCCCTTTGCCACTGAAGGCGGCAAGCTTTGTGGGGATCTGCTGCTGCACACCGAGCACTTTGTGCTGCTGGTTGGTTGTGCTGAAGAGGTGGAGCGGTACCTCCGTCTTCAGGGGCAGAGTGGAAGAGCTTGTCTCCCGCCGCAACATCACCTCAGGACGCTCTGCGTAGTCAGCCGGTGCTACAGACAGGCTGGCGCGCACCAGGGGCTTCGGAGGCAGGGGCAGCTCCGAGATGCTGGCGGTGCTGGTGAGGCCAGAGGACATGAGGAGCTCCCCATTAAGACTGCCAGATAGAGGAGCCACCTGGAAGAAGAAGAAGTGGGTATGAAACTTTGCTGAGACATGACTGAAGTCTTCTTCAAGTGTTGCAAACATCATCATAAAAGACTTCAAATTCAGCGTTCAAGTTCACAGAGGACAGCTCCTTGTCTCACACTGCAATTATACATATTTGTGGCTGGATTCAGTTTGAAATGCGAGTTGTGTTCGGTCATGTTTGCTGTGGGTCATGTTCGAATGTAGTTTTAGTTTTTTTTAAAAGGGAAAAAATGTAAAACTGCTTCTTACGAGTACAAGACACACACACTATAACTCTCCTAAGTGATGCTGTGTCATTACAGAAAGACAATCTGTTGAGGAGCCTGGTATTTATGGGCGAAGGAGGGAATCAGAAACACATGCGTCTTTCTGCTGAGCGTACACTTTGGTAAGTTTGGAAAGAGCCACTTGATGGCTTCCAAGAGGCTGAAGGACAACACACACACACACACACACACACACACACACACACACACACACACACACACACACACACAGAAACATAAAACCCTTAATAGTCCCTCTGCACATAAAGGCATGTCTGACTAAACAGGCAGGGCTGTTAGACAAACAGGGGAACAAGAAAACTGCTCTCATGACATCACTGCATAACAGACACTGACTGCATTGTCACCTAATCACCAGACTGAGGGAAAGATCATCGAGAGATTGAGGCAACATCATCATCCAGTCTGCACTGAAAGACACTGACCAGAAGGATTAATGCAACAATGCAGTGGTGTAGTGTTTGTATGTGTTTAGTTATCCCACCTGCTACGTTATACAATCTATAAAAAACATCTATTCACTAAGGGCTGCTGCACACTCAAGGATTTGCAACTCTAAACCAATTTTAAAAAACGTGGGAGGCCACAGACATGACAGTTGAACCGATTTGTTATCTTATAATGGTCAGAACACACACACAGGAAATGATTTCATAATGTGGAATGAAATCCCACAGATTCTTCTTCTTTAGTTGTTTTAAAGCGGTTGGCTAACAGATTTTAGGCGCATTATTGCCACCTTCTTAACTAGAGTGTGGAACACTCGCATGATTGGACGAGACTTCAGAAGATAAACAAACATGGAGGAGGACGAAACGTGTATGATATTTACAATAATCGAGACTGGGGAGCAGATAAGAGATTGACCTCTGGTCGGGAACGCCCCCCGTGATTGTCGGAAGTGGCAAATTGGGTCTAAAATAGTCCTGATTATCCTCAAGTGGGTAGCAGCCATAAGCTAATGTAAAAATTCATCCATCAACAAAGTCTAAAGTGTTTAACAACACAATGTGAAGCTGTTTGTTTTGTCAAAACTAATTATGAGTCAAGAAGTTGGAATTAGTCTCTTTGTTTGAGATTCAAACCAAACTAAAGAGACAAAATAAAATCTCAGCTTAATAGCCATGAAACTCAAATTTGAATGGACTGTAAATTCCTTTTATTCAAAAAAAATGTTGGTAATAATAGTTTGGTGAAATGAAAAACGGAGCTTACTGAGAAGCGAGTTTCCAGAAGAAATGCTTAAATCTGTGTGGTATCCCACATGGAGAACATAAGACAACTTTCAGAATGTAAAAACTAGTTAAAACTAGTTATTATACAAAAGCAGAAATACTCACATAGCTGCACTTCAGTTTGCCTCTCAAGAATTATTATATAAAATGATTACCTCCACCTAGGAGGTTATGTTTTCACCCCTGTCCTGTCCTGTCTGTTTGTCGGATTACACAAAAACTACTTACTGAAGAACTTTTTGAAAGTTTAAGACACAAGCCAATAAAGAACAAAAAAAAAAATCCTGGATTTTGTCACTTTCTTTAACATTGGGAGATGTTTTTTGACATTTTAACCAATTTCATGGATTATTCATGGATCTTGATCAAAATCAGGCATATTCAGGGAGCTCAAATAAATCTATGGGTGTACAATTTGGTGCAGCTTGATTGAATTTAATGGGACTGTTGGGCCATGCTAGTTTTTGAAATACAAGATAGAGTCAGCCAAGATTTACCTTACATCTTGACATTTTGTAATAAAGAGTGAGAAAAACACGACAACCATTAGACTAATAACATGAGGCTACAGTGTCTCCTATCTGATCTTTGATCAACGACCTCAAAAAGTTTTGACTGAAGCATCTCTCACTTTAACTTTGCCAGGTCTATAACTACTCTGCTTGGTATTCAGTCCACATGCCGCAAGATTGATGATGATGCAGAATACTTCCTGTGGCGATGGGGGGATTCAAGATGACAGTGTTTTACAAGGCATGAAGGGCAGACCCATCCGACTGTGACAGTGTGTGTGTGTGTGTGTGTGTGTGTTGTAATAGCAGAGCATGACGAGATGACCCGAGGCAGAGAGGGGCCCCCCTCTGCCTGCAGTGGGGAAAGTCTCCCTTCGACCTTCCCAACACTATATCACCCCTGTCGTCTTCTTCTTCCCTTCCATCATTCTCCCTCTTTCAGCACTAACTCATCTTGGCACACAGATGTTCCATTGTTCCCTGAACAAGGTGAATGGCTTTAAGTAGCATAAACAGCAAGTTTCCAGGGCAGTAAACTGTGCGGAAGCTTCAGAGCACACACTGACTTGACTGACAGCACATAAACAATTAGCGCTGGCTGCTTTCCAGAGGCTTCTCCTAATGACAGGTTTGAGCTAGCTAATTACACACACAAGTTCCTCTCATCCCGAAAACTGCCTGGCTACTCTCAAATTATACACATCTCCACTTACATTGCACAATGGTTTGCCTTCTACAGAGTGGACACCACTGGGAAGGAGATACTGGTTGCTGAATCGTACCTGGACCAGAAGATCAGTGCAACTGTAACATGAAGAAAATGTTGAGAAAGAGTTTCTATTGAGCTTCACTGATCCAGGGTGAATAAATGAGATTAGCAACAGTGTGGGCCTGAACCTGTCTAATCTAAAGTCGAACTATGGGATATTATAAGTTATTCATAGTCAGGATTGGTTCACTTTAGGGAGGGCCAGTGTCTGTGGCCCTCAGGACTGTAATACACCAATCTGACCAGACCAATCTGGCTGGCGTACCTGTCTGTCACTAAGTGTCTTGCCTGCCTGCACGCATCCTGCCCGTGTTCTCATTACTAATGACCAGAGTCTTCAGCTGGGAGACATACATCGCCAAAGACGATGGCCAGAAGTTAGAGAGAGTGACGGACAAGTTGGCTTCTAGCAGTTGTCAGGCAGGTGGGGTATAGTTTTGACGGGAGGGCTGATGGGAGAGTGGGATGTATCAGTTGCAGAAGAGTAGCCTGCTCTTGCTAGTTTTTCCAAGATTACCAACCCTCGTGTTTATTGATCAGTCAACTGACAGGAACCACTTACATTTTTTGAGCTACTTATCATTATTGATCAAAAACTGAAAACATTTTCTGCTTCAAGCATTTCCAAACTTAAGATCAGTCACGTGGTCACAGAGGAGCAGTGACTGGGTTTTTTTCCCCTCTCACAGAGCAAATTATGAACTTCATCTATGAGCGGTTTCTGGTTTCATAATATTCAAGTTCAGGACAGAGCAGTACTGCACACAGTGTACAGTGAACAGGTGGGAAACCGCTACAGCGACAGATGGTATAGAGAAAATATCACGCCTCAAATGTGGTGTTCTGTCCTAGCTCTAAAAAAGCAACAGCTACCGGCTGATTATAGAAGAAGCGAGTCAAAGACATGCTGGCTGTGTGTGTGTGTGTGTGTGTGTGTGTGTGTGTGTGTGTGTGTGTGTGTGTGTGTGTGGATGGGTAAAGAGAAGCTCAGTGGGGTTGGAACACACTCAAGTCAGTAGCATTATAAATCTGGAGACTGAGGAGGGGAAGAGGTAACAGCTTCACTGTTTACGACTGACCCCTAACTTTTCTCCTGACTTTTGACAACCTTCTCATGTTTTAGCAATGTTCTCTGTCATCTTCTTGTACGTACACAAGGTAGCAATTTAGACACTTTTCTGCTTGTAATTCAAAAAAAGTTACAGAGGGAACAGAAATCATTATTCTTTGAAGCATGACGACTCCCAGCAGGTCAAAGACTTAATTTTCTGACATTTGTGGACCAAGTTTCTACCCAGAAGTTCTCAGTCAATTTTTGTTTTAAGTAGGTTGTCTTCCCACATTTTTCCACTGACTATTCTGCTTGACGGTTAACTGTCAAATCTGAAGGATCCCAACTCAAGCCTCCACTGGGCCCGGGCCACTCAGCTGCACTCACTGTAAGATGACAGTTCCACAGGACTCATAAAAAAATAAATGATCTATGATTTCCTTATCAAGAGGCCAAGTGGGATCATGTAAGATTAACACTTGAAAGAGATTTCCCTCTGAAGTCAGGACATGCCGCAACTAGAACTGTTCTTGCACAAACTCACATGTTGAGAAAAGAAAACACACATGGAGGCATCTCTTTTTTATGAGGGATAATCATAGCTCTATAGGCCCGCTGATGAGTCTTAATGTTGGGTGGTGGTGATTAAACTTCTGTTGATATCGGGCTGGCTTGCAGCCTGGAAAGAATCCTGATGATAAGATTGTTTGATGTGTTTGATGCAATGGAGGAACAAACCACTTCCAAATATCCCTGAAACCGCAGCCAAGAAAGTCCCTCTGCAGAGCCAACAGTATAGAAGAGCAAGACAAACGTGCTCATGTGTACAAAACACGCAAACACTTATCTGGTCTGCAACAAATATTATTGGCATACACAAATGAGGTGCTGAGAGGAGGTGATGTCTAAGATATGACCTGCATCAGGTATTAATCTTGCAATACATGTTTTTAAATCACAAAGCAGTGTTACTCACTGTTGCGGTGTTAGTTACAGCCTCTGTAATTACCAGAGTCCCCGCATTACTCATCACAGCAGATTAGGTCCATTCAGCCTGGGGCTCTTTCACTTCACAAAACCAGAGGCTGTGGTGTTTTTAGGAGTCACTGTGAAATGTTCTAGGTACAGCTCACAGTCAGAGACCGGCCTTCTGCAGCCACTAATGAGATGATAGGTGCAATAACTCATGTCAGCTGCTTATGTTTGTGATCGTCTTGAGTTAAGACTCCAGTTAACTAAGGACTGAGTGAGTTTTTGAATGTCTTACTATGACGTCTTAGCGATGACAGATAAATGGATTGCTACATAGGCAGCCGTTTCTAAATATGTTGCGAGTAAAGATACAGTTGAAAAAATTACAGCGCTGTGGTTGTGTGCCTCCGTCAACCAGTCTTCAAACTGTTCTTTCCAGACTCATGAAAGGTTACAGTGACCTTTACATTTTACCACTAAGTTCAAATTAATTCATCTTTGAGTCCAAAACTGTTAACAATCTGAAGCGAGTCCATAGAGGCAGACTTCAGATAACGGGATTCATCAGGCTAAACAGGGTTTTGTGAGGTTCATCGATGAGTTCAAGTGAATGTACAAAATGAGAAGCAATTCTCTCAGGGTGTTCCTGAGATGTGACATTCACAAGACAATGTTGCGTTCACAATGGAAACAATTGGAAACCCAAATAAAGGATGCCTCTGGCCACTGGCTGCTGCCACTGCAGAGGCATATATAAAAAAAATTTAAAAAAAAAAAAAAAAAAAAAAGGTACAAAAATAATCCCACAGTTGCAAATAAGAACTGTAGTTTTTCGGGTGACATGTCAGAACTTGATTGCACAGTGTTGTGTCATCCATCAGTTACTCAGCCTGGTATGTAGGAGTGAGAGGCACTGAGCAGTCAGAGATACCTGTTGTCAACCAGGAAGAAGAGACAGATACTAGAGAGGGTGCCTGTACCGGAATACGCTGCTCTGGTAAAAAGCTCATCAGTGACTCGGTCCAACTTCAAATCCAGTTTGTGACAAACCTTTTCTATCTTAACAGCAGAAAGAAGAATAAGACTCATGCCTCATGCCTTTGTTATTCATGAGAGCATTAGTCAGGGTGAACAACACCATGACTATGTGGTTTATAAATGGCCTATTCGTGATGACAGGATCATGTGTGACTCAGTTACAACAGCCATAGTTAAAACTCGTGATCCTCTGCCCACTATCATCAAGTCCAATACTAGTTTTAAAAGTGACCCTTGAAATAATTACTGAATTTAGCCTTCTGTTACTACTTTACATCATACAGGAGTATTATGGGAACTCACAAATATTTGCAGCAGGAGGGAGAAAAACAATATCAAATCAAATCTTATTTGTATAGCCCATATTTACAAATCACAATTTTGTCTCATAGGGCTTAACAAGGTGAGGCATCCTCTGCCCTTAAACCTCAACAAGAGTTAGGAACAACACTAGTGAGTTGACAACAGACAACACATGATGACTGTTCTCTCTAAAGAAGATCACTGAGGTTTATGTGGGTGGTGTAGACTGAGGTGGGTGATTGTCCTGATGCAATGTCAAACTTGAGCAGGGTAGTTTTGTGATACCATTTATGACAATATGATAAAATCTGGCTTCACTTCTAACCTTACAGAAATGAACATTTCTTCTCATGGTTCAAAGCCTGTCCTTCCTTTGTTTGTTGCAATGTGTAGCTCTAACAGCAGGATAGCTGCTAGTTTTCTAATCAGTATTAACTCCCCTGTGATCAGTAGCAGAGCTACTAACATACAGACCCCTGTCATCAGTCAGTGTGCATTGAAAAAACACTGATATTTTGGCCTGACTTTGGTCAAATTAACAAGTTATCAACCTGTCTCTCCTCTGGTCGGCTCAGTTCTGTGTGTGTGAGGAGAGGCAAGTGAAACAGAAAGCAGAGGACACAAACGTGACTGACCCGCAGTAGAGACACTCACATTCAGCTAGAATGAAATTAGTCTCGGGTCCCGGTGGGGCTTGTCACAGAGAATGCCAATCAACCAAAGTGCGACAGTGATACAGGCAGTTGAAAAAAAATGTTGACGCTCCCCGACAGATCTGTTAGCACCAGGCATGAAATTACAGTCAGTGAGTGTTTCTCAAAGTTCCTCTCCCATGAAACTCCCAAACAATGGCCCGCATTGTACAGCTGGGAGAGGAAAGAGAGATACAAGCAAGGAAACACAGGAGGGAGAGAAGAGGAAAAAGAGGTAAATAGAGGTGAATGAAGGAGAGAGTGTATTGAGTTGTATGTGTGTTTGATATTACACAGGTTGTGGGGGCTGAAACTCCACAATGCTTCTTTTCCACCAGTAAAAGAACTTGAACGCAGGAACTACAAGTTCCTTACACAACTCATGCATGTTTCCACAGCACTGTGATGCTACTGTTATAGACAAATGAGGAATTACAAAGCAGCTATTAGAGATGTCATTTGTGTAATGTCGCAGGCAAATGGGATGTGTTGCAAACGCAAGTAAATAAAAACAGAAAGATGAAAATAGAAACCTGTCTGACTTGAGAATTACATATAATCCCCTCTTATGAACTCAAATGTAACTGAAGCTGAAGTATTAAAATACTGCTTATTTGGTAGTGTTTAGGATGCTCCAGTACCTTAGAAGTTATTAACTGTTATATGAACTTAAATTGTTTACACAATCAGGTTCTCAATGATAAGCATCACTTTGAAGTTATGATTTTAAGTGCATCTGAAATAATCTAACTATAAGCATTTTTACATTTGTTAGCCTCAGCAACATTTATAGTTTCTACATGTGTGTGGCTGCGATTCCACAAGACATTATTCTTATCTGTTATCATTACATGACATTATCTGTTAATGGGCTGACTGTACACACCAACACATCTGTGTATGCAGATGCCCAATATAGTATCCAAAGAACAGAGTGCATGTCTGCTGCCATCTCTGTACTACATCCGCTGCTTTATGTTTCTTCCAGATAAATAATTACAAAGAATAATTAAATGTTGTCTCCACTGGCATCAGCTACCTTGTTCGTCTTTGACTTAATAGAAAGCCACTCTCTCCAAAGACATACTCTAATATCTATGTATGACCACTATCATCTCCACCACAGGTTCCCCACCTCAATGGTCTTCCTCTTGTTCGACCTCTGGTGTTCTAGGCGCTCCTTATCCCTCTCCACAGTTCTGGTGGACACTCTCAGTCTCTCCAGGTCCTCCTGATACGTCTCCCTCTGCCTGTCGAGCTCCTCCCTCTCTTTTGCTAGACGTTCCTGCACCAAAAACAGGCAATGTTGTGAAATTTCAGATGGAGCAATGGAGCCAGGAATTCAGGAAATAGACGGCAAGTGGGCTTCACCTCCAGCCGCCGGCATTCCTCCTCTCTTTGTCGGAGCCTGGCCTCAGTGGCTTCGACTTGCTGCCGGTGCCTTTCCCTCTCCTTCTCCCAGCGCTGTTGCTCATGCCGGTGCTGAGACTGGAGCTTGTGAAAACTGGCCAGCTCTTCTCTCTGCAAGGCCAGAGTCCGCTGCTTCTCCTGCTCCAGGAGCACATTCCCTCGGTGGCGGCCGGGGAGGGCGGCCCGCTCCGTCAAGGACGCCCGCTGCAGCTCAATGTGACTGTCCTGCTGCGATATGATGGCCTGATGACGTGACAATGGACACAGGAGGAAAATAGCAGTGAATGTTAAAACATGTTTTAATTTTCGACCGAGGCCAAACACCAAATAATCAATTTGTTGAAATCTTCAGAGGGAGCATAAACAGTTGGGGGGACAGCATTACCTGCAGACTATAGAGCCTTTGGGAAAGCATCAGCACTCTGTCAAAGAACTAGATCAGAGACATGGATAAGGTTATCATAATCAAAGAACCACAAGCATCTCCAAAACAATACAAGATTTCATGGGCTTAGCAAACTTCTGCGGGTAATATTATTCAGTTCAGCAGGCACAGCTATGAATATCACATCCTGCAGTGTGCTGTAGCACAAGGTGACAGATCAGAGAAGAAAAGATTACCTCTGCCTCGGGGAAGGAGTTGGACCAGATGCAGTTCCATCTGGCAGGAGAGCAGGTGCTCTCATCAACCTGAGCAGTCAGACACACACTGAGTCATACTAATGAAGTAGCATCACTACCACACTGTATGTACTATGTTATGCTGCTACAGTATGAAAGTAGAGCCTGAAAACATTTGGAATATCTAAAATTTGTGATCGCAACATATGAAATAGAAAAAACTGTTACTTGGTTTTTTTTTAAAAGGCTTCACTTTGGTACTTAAAATGTTAGAATATTGGCTGACAATCAATTTCCAATTAACCAATACTATGCACATGTTTTCATAAATTATCAAAAGAGATTTAAATGAGCTGTGGTTCTCTGCACATGCTTGTTTTTGGAGAAAACATCAGGTTCCTACACAAAAAAACAGGATGCCTATCGAATTCGGGTCGGGTTTGGGTAGTTTTCATTCAGGCTCAGAGCAACGCTACCCTGGCGAGTAGCAACATTGACAGGGAGTCTTGCACATTTTCGCAGATTTCTCAGATAATAATTCATGGATCTTGATGAAAAGCATCAGGGCATATTAAGGGGACTGATATTTACCAGTGTGTGCAAATAAGTGCAGATCGAAATAAAAATCTGGATCTAGGGAGTTTAAATGTGGTTTCATAAACAAACTGTTGGGCCTTGGCAGAGGTATGAACTCTACTGAGCGCCATTCTACATTATATTCCTATTTTGTTTGGCCAATTCTGTTCTTATTTATTATGTTGCAAGCATATTATTATGGGTGTGACTGGTCTTGTCAGCAACATGTCATTACATTGTTTTCTGCCTGATCATTGTCAAGCCCCAGGATTTGCTGGAAGGTTAATCAATGTTCAGAGTACAACATTTTCTCAAGGTTTAATCTATTTATAAACAAAGTGAGCAGTGAGAACAGGGTTACAGTAAACATACAGACGTGGAAACTTTCCAGATGACTTGGTCTGTTTACTATTTGCGAGAAATAACACTGTGACACAATGTTGAGCCCCTACCGTCTGCTCCAGGGTGTGGCTGCCACAGAGGTCTTTGAGCTGAGGGTCAGAGCTGGCTCTCTGGCTCCTGTCTCTGTTTCTGGACTCGCCAGAAGAGTTCTTCTTCACGCTGCCGTCTGGCACAGACACATCAACACCAACGCGTGCACGGACAGACACAATGACAAACAAACACAAATAATTAAACCACAGAAATATTCACAATGACAAACACTGCACAGAAACCTCACACAAACAAAACTGTAACCATTAAAGTATTTTTTCGTTTGTTACACATGCTGGCTTTGTTGCCAGGTAGTAACTAGAAAACTGTTCACATATAGTACATTAAGCCAATTCAAGGAATCAACAGCCATTGAAAGATTTCTCAAATTTATTAATGCACAAATGCCACTGAAACACAACTGTAAAATCCATTAGATGGTGGACTTCCTTGGGGAATGGAGTGGGCACTCACTCTTGTTGAGAATGCTGGGGCTGCTGTCATAGCCCCCAAAGGTATCCGCTCGTCTGGGTAGAACCCCGGAGCCCCCTCCTTCCTCCAGTCGAGAGGTTGGAGCCTCCTCCTTCACTCCGGACTGCAGCAGGTTCTGGAGGTTTTCCACTGAAGTGAAAGAGATACCAAGTTAAAGTTGAAAAGATGGACAATAAGAGGGGATTATGGGAGCAGTAGTAAATTCAACAACACTACTATTTACCTATTATACAGCAGCAACACAAAAATGTGTAAAATTCCCTCTGTGCCATCCTGACATACTTTGTGTCCACAGTAGATACTTATTGTCTGTGGCATACACATACCCTCAGTGATGGCCCCTTTGAGCAGGGTCTCCCCCTGCTGGAGGTCTGAGGCGTCTCCTCGAAGCAAAAGTCTAGAACGTGAAGCCGTGTCCTCCA
The DNA here is from genome assembly GCA_026259375.1 of Verasper variegatus. Lineage (NCBI taxonomy): Eukaryota > Metazoa > Chordata > Actinopteri > Pleuronectiformes > Pleuronectidae > Verasper > Verasper variegatus. The sequence goes on along the minus strand of CM048046.1, from coordinate 13,761,471 downwards.
GACCTGCCACAGACTCTGCCATGTCCGCAAACAGCTGTAGCTTCTCAGTGAGAGCCTGAAAGATTACTGTGTCCTTCTGACTCAGCCGATCTACAGCGGGACACATGGAGTCCAATATGAAAAGACTCTTAGCTTATACAACATATGGTGATTCACAGTTTGTCACAAGCCAATTTCTGTAGCATCTTTACTGCAACTACTATCCTTTAAAAACACATAATGTCACACGTAAAGACAAGGGCTGCATACAAATTATTTGTAACCTTCAACAGTTTGAAAAGTTTCAGAGGAGCAAAAATCGAACATGATACATGAGCAGCCCCTAGTGGTTCGGTATGGCTAATTTTCAAGGGCATTGTATACCTTGAAACTCTTTGAACCTGGAAACTCGTGCCTCTTCCTCCTCACTGAACAGCCTCTCTTCTGTGTGAGGACAGCTGAGGGGACAGAAGCCAGCAGACGCAGAGAGGTGGACAGACAAAGGAAGAAACAATGCATTCTCTGTTTTATCTGAGTCATTGTGCATTGATGTGTTAGTATAATATTTTGTTAATATTATGTACTGGGTAAATCACTACAATTTTCCATAATTTTAGATAATTTTGGAGGAGCCTGAGACAGAATAATAAATAGATTAATGCCGTTAACATAACAGCATGTCTCCCCAAATACAAAATATTCTCTCTGCTACCTCTCGACAGCTTGCCGTATGTGCCTCATCCAAGTGTTTCGCTCCTCCTTGGAGTTGGTGTGGATCTCGTACATCTCTGGCTCATTGGAGGAAGCACAGATAAGAAACATGGCTTTCTCCTCATGGGCCACTTCCCTGACTATCAGCTTCTGAAGAGAGATCACTGACGGCTTGTTATCCTGAGAGGATCACAATAACAAGTAGAGGAACAAGAAGAGATCACAGAGATTAATGATGACTTCATAAATAACTTTTTACTTAATATGACTTGATTGCTTAATAAATTGTGTTAAGTGACTTTCTTAGATGAGGATTAGAGATCATGCATCACCGACAAAATGGGATTCTCAGAGTAAAAAAAAATCAGTTTCCGCTAATCGTAGTTAATTATTCCTTAAATACAGATGCTGTTTATTATACTGACAGAGAAGTCAAAGATAAATCACTTACCACTGTAGCAAATACATATCTCTGGTCCTTCTCTTGTATTAAAAGCAACACATCCGACAGAAGCACTGCAAGAATATCTGGAAATACAAAAATCAAATGTGACAATTTGAGGCTTCATCCTGCCAGCTGGATGTGAGGTAAATGAAAATAGTCGAAACATTTCAAATGTGTGAGCATCTCTTTTAATGTTAACTATCATAACAAATTTCTCTTTTTAATAGAGCAGCATATACATGCTCCTAGATAGTAGATCAGTATTTAGTTTGATCAAACCTTTGAGCCTGCCAGAAGCAGCCTTCCAGTTGACAGTGCCCTCGTGAAGCAGTCGTCTTCTGGCCAGTGCCAGGTCCTCCCTGCGAAACTCTCGGCGATCTTTGATTTTTCCCATTGCCTTTGGCTCCATCTTGTTGTGAATGTCTCTGAGTCGAGACATCTTCTCATAAAGATTAACCAGCGTGTCCACCTGAGTGATGGTGTCTTTAATCAGACCCAGCGCCCGAGTCAGTTCCTCATGTTCTTCTGTTCCCGCTACAGAGAGAAAGAATTTGATGGGTTACACATAAAGCAAAATTAAAATACAAGTAAAATGTATTCAATTAAATATATTGGTGTATCCTACTCAGAAAAAAACAAAGATAAATACTGGACCTTCAGTGTTGTGCAGAATGCGCTCCACTAGTACTGGATACTTGGTAATGCGCTGTGTCACCAACAGAATACACTCGGTCACTCCTAACCTCCGCACAATGGACAGGTTGTTGATTTTCTGAGTGTAAAAAAAAAAAAGAGCATGATTTAGGTCGACATGTATCAGAGAGGTGTTTTCTCTATTTTGTAGCATCTGTTTGGGCAGGATGACATGTTGACTTTGCATATGGACGAATAGCATAAAAAAAACTAGAAAGAAGAAATAGGTTTTTAAAAATATCCTTGTACGTGTGGAATAAGCCTCAGACTGCAAATTAATTTACTATACTATCCAGAATAAGTACTGTAAATTAATTCAGATTCTCAAAAATCGGAATATGCTAATGTGTCTTACCCGTATGAGGTTTTGGAACTTCTTGTTGTTTTGCAGCTGTTCTTTGTAGTAGCTTACAGCTTCAGTGTGGTGACTGCAGAAATCTCCATAGTTCTCCTTCATCCTCTCTCCAATTTCACCTGAGAACTGGAGAACAAGGCAAACTGTTATACGTGTCATCTTGTCAGTTCTATTTTCACTGTCTGGCCCATAATGCACCGTGTATAATGCTATTTACATCAACTTGTGTATCATGCTATGCAGGCATATCCTGAATATATTGATGCTGGGCTTTGGTATGCATGCTTGTTCATGTTAGAGATGCTACATATCTTCTTCCTACCTGTGTGATCAGAATGTCTGCCAATCTGTTGATAGTGTAGTTTCTGTTGCTGGACGAAACAAGGTTTTCTCGACGCCGCTCTTTAAGACAAGACAGGAAATGCGTGTGAAGTTCGAGGAGGTTTTCCAGGCGGGGAAACAGACAGTCCAGCCTGCCCGAGTCCATCTGGAGGTTCTCCTTCAACTCTCGGACATAGACACACAGCATTATCTTCAGTGTCCGCACGTGGTGCATCTCCGTCTGCATCAGCTCTGTACAATAACAGGAAAATACATATTTATGACCTGCAATTTAAGTATATACTATTATTTTGCATCTGGTGGTGTGGAGTTTGAAAGAAGTGAGATGCTCTATTAGCCACAACTAGCATAACACCTGGATTTCTGCCTGAACTGACATTTTGATAGAATAAAAAATACGTCTCTGAATCTGCTGCTTTGATTTCAACTTTTTTCAGTAACAATGTTATAGAAGTGTAATGCTACATAAGTGTAGGATACTTTCATAAGTCAAATTTATGTCAGTGACAGTAACCAGTTCCCAAAACTATTAAACCAATTATCTACCTGTCAAACAAGTAACTCATTCAACAAACAGATTATATCGAAGAGAACATCTAAACAAATCACACTCACCATATATCACATCCTGTCTCTTCACCATTTCTTTCAAGTGCTTCTTAACATACTGCTGGTCAACTGCCAAACTCCACGACTCAGCCTCCAGGTCCTGGGCATCAGACTCCAGGTCAGCTCGTACTGCTGCATAGTGAGTATCTGAAGAGAGGAGCAGAGGCATCTAAAACTATCATCCATTACAGTGTTATAATCCCAATGAGTGGGACACTGTGTAATGTTGGGGTCACATGTTTAACTCTTTTCACAGGGAAGTTAGCTCCTGAAAGAATCCAGTCTATGTTAAAACTCTCTTAAAAAGATCTTGAAATTCCCTCTAGTTTCCTCTGAAGGATAACGGATGACACAATCCTCTTCATTTTTTATTATTCATAATTTCTAAACAATGAATCCAAAAGACAATTCACTGTAAAAAGTTTTTCCACATCATTTTTGTGAAGCCTCCAGCTTTGAGAATAGTTCACTGATGACTTCATGTCTCATCTTTTTGTGTTTTCACAGGGCTGAAAAGGATGTATGGGGATAGTGATAAAGCAACATGAACCATGCAAGCTCAACTAACCAAAACATATATTATTTTTACATCTGAAATATAAAACTTAGCCCATCAAACTTTGTCAGGCTTTTTAAGAAGGAACGCTATTACACAGTTAGCCTGTCTGCATCTCCCACACACTCAGCTTAATGAGACAGGGTGAGGTCACCCCTGACTCCACAAAACACACTCCACACTCTCTACTCCCTGGATTTAAGAAAACTCCCTGAAGACAAAGTATCTCTCTTCACTCCGGAAAGCACATAGATCCCAGAAAACAGGTGTGGAAAAGAAAGTTAAATCAAAAAGAACACTGACTCCAGAACAGTTTCCTTTAGAGTTAACAATTTCAGCCCAGAGTGGAATTTTCAAAAGTCGAGTTCACCTCAGTCAATCAACTAACCTTCTACGATGATGGACTCTGTGGTGGAGGGAGCGAGGGAAATGGCGTCTTCGTTGCAGCGTTTCGAGCGGAGAGCATCTGTCTCATCCATCTCCCCAGGGAGGGATCTGAGGGATGACAACAAAAGGTCCAAGGTGGCATACATGCTGATACTGAAGCACCTCAACCTTTGAACTAGTAGCAGTCTACATACATCTAAGACACAACATGTGCATACGCAGCTCCAAAATGGCACTGACATAAAATTAGATACGAAAGTAAAACCCAGGCAGCTACATTTTTCTTTCCTTCCTTCCTTCTTTCTGTCCTTCGTACTGTTGGCCGGTTGTCGCTCCTTCTTCTCTGCTCTCCCCTGATTCTCTGCCTCCCTCTCTTTCTCCCACTCTTCTTAGCAATGCAGCATAAAATTAGTCCTATGGTCTATGAACCGTCTAGCTTCAGTTTCAAAAGGCTGTATAATAAGAAAAGACAACTTGCCTTGATTCATCAACTATAAATACACATCTCACAATGAAAATAGTATTTGAGCAGAAAAGAGAAGAATCTAAAAATATTCAGCATAACCATACAGCGGATCCTGCAAAAATCTACAGCACTATAGATAGCTAATTTTGGGGGTGTTTATTTGAACTTGAGAAGTCATTTAGGTAATATCTATTAACCTTTAAAATAACAGAGATAAAACTAAATAACTCCTCTATGCAGGGTAGAGACACTTACCCTGAGCTATTGTGGTGACAGAGGCTGTGGCCAAGGCTGGAGGCAGGGGCTGCAAAGGAGCTGGTGGTATGGGCGACAGTCAGGTTAGGTCCCCAGTGACTTATGGTCATGCCTGGGTAGCAGAGCAAGCCTGGGTGGACATCCAGGGTCTGTGATGGGGCTGGGCCTGCCTGATCCCGCTCTCTGTCCCGGTCTTTTAGTGCTGGAGAGGAAAGACAAGAGAGACAGTTGAACAGAGAGATTGAGAGGGGACATGGGAAGAACATGAGGTGACGCAGGGACAGACACAACACTGTACATTCATGAATGAATGTACAGTGTACATTCATTCTGAGGCTGATCACGTATAATAAATAAAGACATTTAATCTCTCAAAAGAAGAAAACTAAATTGTCAGTAACAATCCACCAAAAATGTTTTTGAGATTAACAATTTGAAAGGATCTAACTTAGTTACATTTCCTTTTGTTCATTGTATGTAGATATTAATTCTACTTCTATTTTACATACAACATAACTGAATCTATATGAACTGAACCAGAAGTAAATCACGGAACTGTTAAACAATAGCTAATCATTACCTTTGCCTATAGCCAGTTGGAGGTCAATCTCCTCCTCTGCGGTCAGAATGTAGGCAGGCACACATATGCCAGTAAGACCCATGCAACTTTATGCACAAGTAAGTTCAAATGGATTTGCAAACTGAAGAAATTGTTTTTCTTTTTAATCCACTGCAAACCACCAGAGAAGCAACCAGCTTTATATGACACATAGGACTAAAGCTGCCTTCTTATTCATCAATCCAATCCATGTCCTCACATATATGTTCTACTCACCAAGGTTAGGAAATCCCGATGAGCCGTTCTTCCGGAGAGAATCTCTCTGAGTGGAGAAATTAAAGAAAGGAAGCATTTTCTTCAAGCCATTCTTTCAAGTGTTTAAATCAGCTGAGTGACTCGATTTCAAAATGCCTAAAAACTGCTCGCTCTTACTCTACAGGACGAGACTGCTCACGTGGTTAACAAGCAAAGTCCGTCTCACACGGATTCATATTCAAGAGTGACAGAGGCATGTTATCTTCAGTACAGTGTCTTAAAAGCATAGGCTCCAAAGAGCACTTGAAACTCCTGTACAAATGGGGTTTTATGTGTTGAGGTCTATGGACTCAGATTAGGGTCAATGTGTTTTTTTGCTAGTAAAGCAATGTTAACTAATAATATCAAAGTTTGAGTTTGAAGTATGAATATTTACAATATACAGTGTCACATCAATACTGCCTTTGGTTTTATTCATCTTTAGTTCAGTTTTTCTCTCTAAAATTCATTTTTGTGCTACTGATCCACTGTCAGTGCACATGTGAATATAACTAGTCAATAAACACAAAATAATAGAACACAGGGGAGGTTTTGGGAATGAGGGGGACTTCTCTTGCAGCTGTTTTTCTATGCTCCATTAAAGTGTTTACCTTATTCTTGGTGCTGGTGCACTCACCCAGCAGGGACTTGCAGCTCTTGTGAACGTTCACAGCACAATCTGGAAAAGAGCAGAACAGGAACAACAGGATCAGTGTTGTATTAGTCTTGATAAAACAACTATACAGTACAAAGAGGCAACAGTGGTGGCTCCTGGGCTGAATATGGATCTGAGTCGGACCAATAAAAGAGTAAAGTTTGAGATTTCACAATCAATCCAACAGCTAGAAGGCTGTGATTCAAACAAAAGCCTGGAGGCATGAATTTTTCAGCTGACAATATTTACAAAAAAAAAATTACTTCTGGCTCCATGAGATCGGTGCGGCAGTAATTCTGGCTTTCGGTTTACAAGCACATGGCACAAAGTCTCACTACCAGGTCAAGAGCTGCAGTTTTCTCAATAATACACTTGACTTTTTTTCTCCACTTTTCTGCCTGTTTGGAAAACAAAGCTACTGTTGTCCGGTATAGACGGAGTGACTGAGTGTCTCCCTCTACTGATTATTGGAGATGTTTTGGAAACACATAGTGCAAGCAGGAGGTTCTCATTTCCATATTCTACTCAATCAATGAAAAGGCCAAACAAAACCAGTCATCACTATGCAAAGCCTGATCCCAAACCAAACCGGTGAAACCAGGCTGACGTGGACAAAAACATGTGGCCTCAGATGCAAAATACATAGAGATGTGCATACATGCAATTCCTAGATCCGCTCCTGAAACGGATTAAAATTAAAATGTTAATGGGTGCCTCCTGTCTGACTTATATCCTTCCACCAAGTTTCTTGGAAATCTGTTCAGTTGTTTTGGTGTAACCTTGCTTACAACAAAATCAACGAACAAACAAATGGACAAAGGTGAAAACAAAGCCTCCATTGCATATCTGAAATAAATCAGTGACTCGTGTGTAATTTACATATAATTTTTAGGAAAATAATGATCTACATAAATTCAATGATTTTAATTTACTAATTAAAAAAAAAAAGTTCTCTCAAACTTACAGTTTGCTATTTCTTTGTGGAATGACTCCTGATCCAAGTTAAAAAATAAAATCTATAAATTGACCAGGCGCAAATACCTTAAGCAAGTGAACATTCCCCACAAAACTACCCCCTCCCCACCACCACACACACACACACACATACATACATACATATACTATATAGCATGGGCCAAGAGGCATTATTGTGATTGTTTGAAACTTGTTGACAAAGGCTCTGCTTTTGTTAATGACACAGTGTCAACATGACCCATACCAGCAACTTCCACTAACTTCTGTACAGACTACTGTAAAGGCTTCTATTGCCTATTTGCCTTTTGTGCTGGTACAATGCACTTACAAAAACAAAAACTCATTCCTGTCAAACATGACACTGAGGGAGAAATGATACGTGTGTGCAGGTGAATTCAGGAGGGCACAAAGAACAGAGGAGAGTCCTGTATAATAAAAAGGATTTTATCATCTTTTGTCCTTTTACATTTAAGATCTAGTCCTAAACAATCCATTATTTCCTCTTCATTCACAATCTCTAAACCGACCCCCTTTCTTCTCCTTGGTAATAAATTATCTATTTCTGACTGTGCAGCAGAAATAGAAAAGAGAAACGGGTGTCTGAATAATCCTCGACAGCAGAGTTGTGTCTCTTGAGTCGTGCCCAGCAGTACTGAACAGAGCAGTGCAACATTTGGCCAAAAAACACCTTTCAAGATCTTATTGGATCACATCAGATAGTCGTCTTTGTATTACACTCAGGTTTGAAGCCAAGGAAATATTTTTATGTCAATAAAAAGAACAGGCAAAGATAAGAGGAAACTAACAGTTGAGCCAATCTGGATGGAATGAAAAAGCTGTGTCAGTAAAACATCCACTCAAGTCATCACTGAAGAACCCGAGCGTAAACCACTTCTGCTCAGGAATGTGTAACTGAGGTTGTTGTATTCAAAATGCAATCAAAATAAACTTTGCTTTTTAAGACTTTTAAAATAGTGCAGAGATAAGAAAGAACACCGTGTTGTCCGTTTACTGATATCACAGACGACTCAATGGTGGTAACAGCATAGTTTTTGATACAGACGAAAATAATTAAACCAACACTGCACTAGAAAATGAGTCAAAACCACGGATACAACGATACAAAGCTTTGTCATCAGCCTTAAACATAGTCACTGGGATTTGGATCGAGTGGATCCCGTGGGTGAGTGTTCACCAGCTCCACCGCTCTTCAGCAGCGTGATGATCACTCGCTTGTGTCAGCAGCACTGTGGTTAGCAGATAATCCGCAGAACAGCCAAAAACCCAACCACCACTACCAACATCTGCTGACTGGTTATTAACCTATCACATGTGAAGCACACTGAGTCACTCAGTGAACGAGAAATACAGACGAGGTCCAGGTCACCAGAGTGATAATTCCTGATGTTTGTCCTGGGCAGTGCTAAAATATGAATATGAATATGACAACAAGTTTTCACGTGTGGTACTTGTCACGATCTAGAGAAAGAATGTGTTGCTCCATGTTATCTTATGGGATGAGGCTGGAATCAACAGAGCTCCAGATAGCAATGGCTGGTTTCTTCCTGAGAAACATTAACTCATAACAGGACACTTAAAAGCTATGTTTATCATACAGCTTGCAAACACTGTCAAGACAGCGTGTGTGAAACTGTGCGTGAGAATAGTGGTTTTGCAAGCGTCATCACATTAAATCACACTAAATATGTATTTTAATGAACCAATGAACATTTCTTAACCAGTGAGTTCAGTTTACATGTATATGTCTTTGCGGAGTATAAACTAGGCCCTGACACAGTATTGCTTCAGAAAGTTGTTTTGGACATTTTGAGGTGAGTTCGCTATGTAGATATAGTTATAGTTATATATCCTGTGGTTTCCTTTCACTATTCCTGGTACAGAAAATAACCATGTGTTCCCATCACCGTCTGCAATTCATAGAAAAACCCAGCTGTAAAGACGAAAAAACTATTTTTTTAAATTTTTTTTTTAAAAAAAAGGTGTCAATCTATTGCGGCAGCCTACGAGAAAACGTGTACCCTTCTCAGAGCCCTATGCTGTATCCTGACGTGCACCTCCCCAAAAATGTAACTACTACGCAAGGCGACGCAGTCCGCAAGAGCTCTGATTGGTCAGCTTGGTAGCATCGCATTTGTGGCCAGAAGACACTCAACACCAGAACAGCCACAAGTGTTTTGGCAGTGTAATTGCAGTGCACCTCATACACACTTTGGTTTATAGAGCAACCAAAAACCTGACATCACCTGCTTCCTGTGTGTTCATGCATTCTCCGTAGAAGAGGTTACTTAACTCCATTAGACAAAAGGGACAAAAAAAACAAAAAAACATCAACACTTGGGGCAAACTCTGAAGCAGCCAGCCAAACCATGACATCATCCACTGAAAGAGGAGGAACTGGGGCTCAGGGAGCTGTTGACTCAATGAAGCGAAACACCTCCGCCAGTCACATGTCTCACCCAAAAAGAAGGGTCCTGTTACTACCCTTTAAGACCAGCAGTATAGGCAAAACATCATGGAGGAGGTGGGGCATATGTAGCTCTATGTAAGTGCTATACACTTCCAAGTAGTGCTTGGTTTGACATTTCAAAGCACAGATTCCAAATATTATTTAGTTCCAGGTTCGTTAAATGTTAGGATCTGGTGTCTATCCTGGTAATAAACAGGATACATGTTGGTTGAATAAAGTAAGCAACCTGAATAGACCAGTTTGGCACTTGTTGCTTTCACTATGACAAGATGATATATCAGAGGAAATAACTATGTTTAAATGGATGGTGGGTAGAGTTGCAGCCTTATATCCATGTAAACAATCACAAGATGTATTATTTTAATCCCTGAATAGTCCATTGCTCATTTTCTGATCAGTCTGCTGACTTATCAGGCCAATAGATGACATGAAAAGTAGACGACTACCACAGTTGAGAGGTGGAAATCTACTGACAGGCCCTCTGAGGAGACTCTAAGTCTTAAATCCAGTCAGAGGCAAACCAGAGAGTCCAACACGCTGGAAGGCAAATCAGCGATGCATGGAGGAGTGGTGTGCTAACAGGGGGAGATGGGTGAGACCCAGAGTCAGTGGAGTGGGCTGATAGGCACTAGCAGACCTGCCAGGCACAATTAGAAGCATGTGACCCAGTCAAAGAGAAAACCCAGTCAGGACAGGGAGGTAAGAGGAGCGAGGGGACAGGCTGGACGGTGGACCCCCTCCTCAGCCTGGGCCATTCCCACTGCTCCAGGCTAATAAAGCGCTGGTAGAGGGCATCACCTGCCTGCCTGAGGAATTACAAGAATCTGACACACAATGATAACACTATTTAACACGGGAGGATCATGGAGTTTCATAATACTGAGCCCGTCAGCTGCTGAGTGTCTGATATAACGGGAGGGGAGCACTGGGAACACAGGAGACCGTTAAACACGGACAGAAGCGTCGCACACTTTAACTGGGAAAGTGAATATCATCACACATACTGACCATTCATTCTCACACGATATTATAAGCAAGGTGGGAGCGGGCCGGCCATGTTTTAACAGCTCAATTCGAATAAATAACGTTCTCTGCGGAGCTAGCGTTAGCCGGAGCAGCGATCACCTGTTGAGCTTTAAGCCAAGTCTGCAACCAAGCAGCAGAGATGAACTCGTAAAAAAGACAAAGTGAAACTGGAGGAGAGCTACACAGAATTAAACCACGGAGACACAGCAGCAATGTGGCGTGTTTACGTAAACAGCCACTTTAAGCTAATAAGAGCTCAATGCTGACCCAGCTAGCCTTGTTTTTTCCAAATAGTAGCGGTTGTGGGCAGGCTAACAGCGCTAGCGTCAAGTGGCTAAAAGCTAATCAGCTACATCTTCAGTTTAACGCACTTGAGCCGATTTGGGCTTGTTGGCGACAAACGTAACAAGACACGAAGTTTAACAATCGGATTCCACGTGTTAACAAACTCACCCAAAACACGCACAGAGGAAGAACAGAACACGAGAAGCTGGTCGGTCGGCTACTACTTTTAGCATGCAGCGGGCTGGCTAGCGGTCAGGATGCCTGAGAAGTCCCATTGAGGGGAAACAACGAGAGGCATCCACCTGATCCCGCTCCACACCATCGCTGCCTCTTACCGTTCCTCCCGGGGCCATGAGAACCGGCAGCTGCATCCACAGGGAAGAGTCGTCCAGCCGAGAGCTCCGTCCACTAATCAGCTCGGCCACTGGCGACCACAAGCTCGGAAGTCTGCCCCATTTTTTTTTTTTTTTTAGTTTGGTCCAGTTTTGTGTCCTGCTCTGCACTGGGAACAATCTCTGGCACACAAACGACGCATTCCACAGGCTGCTGGATCCCCACAGGGGCTGGGTTCAAATTAAAGGGACACTCACTGCTTATCTCCACGCCTGTGTGTGTGCGTGTGTGTGTGTGTGTGTGTGTGTGTGTGTGTGTGTGTGTGTGTGTGTGTAACGAAAACCCAACAACAAGTGTCAAACATTTAGGACAACTAGTGCAATGTCCAATCTTAAGTTGCCTGTTTACTGCTCCAGAGCCACTTTATAATTACACACAATATGCACTGACACTTTGTATAGTTTGTGTGCTGAACACATTAGTTGCAGAGTGAAGTGCAGAGACAACTTTGTGTTCATCCCACCTGGTTTATCTGCGATTAAGATTTTGCAGTCAGTCATGAAATGAATTTGCTTTATTGCTGTTCACGTGTGTGGCTTTTATTTATGTTTGAATGATTTGCTTTGCTTGCTGTTATTCTTCCGACTATTTCCGAGGTCTGTTTAGCAAGTGGCCTGATCTCTTTAGATATGCGTTCTACATTGCGGACAGACAGAAAGACAGACAGATGTTTTCATTGCCACAGAGAGTCAGAGTGAGATGGATGTGTTACTGGTCTCTGGTTCGTGTCTAACAGAAGCAGAGCTGTCTGCATCACTCTGGATGGCCGGTGTGGTGCCCTGGGTCTTGTGAAATATACCAGAACAATTTTGTTTAATACGGACACCATTAAAAACAATCATACATTATACACCCCCACAACCCCACCCCCTTCCTGGCAGACTGTAAGATTTGTAAATGTTCTGTCCGTGACTGTGACCTTTGTTCCTCACAGAGCACGAGGAGAAAGGGAAAAGAAAAACTAAGAGGTTACAGCCATGAAATAATGATGTGGGAGCACAGAATGACTAAATGGTCCACTTCAGAGAAAATGAAACGTTACTAATACAGAGAGTAGCTCTGCTTCCCTTTCGGAAAATTTATATGGTGATGTGAAATTTACCCACCAGCAGAATAACCAAATGTGTCCATGCTATTGTTCATGCTGATGAAAAGGAAACACCCTGTTTACAGGAATTTAAAAGCATCAGTTTTGAATTTACGTCCATGCACTATAATCTGCAGCAGACCAGTCGTCTTCCTTCATGTAATATATGCAGTTTGAACAGATCACACTACACATACTCATGGGAAAATTCCTATCACCAGTTTGTCATGTAGTCTGACCTCTTGGATTACCTTTCCTCCACTACTCTAACAGCTTCACGTCTTTCACTGGGTATTACAGGTCTATCAGCTGACCCCGCAGGCTGCATGTGAGCGGCACAACGGTGACAAGACAGACAAGTCACGGGCCGTTGAAACGTCCTGTGCAGGTCCACTCTATGAATGGACACATAAATCTGTGAATGCCTCCACTATCTCAATGAAGAGTTCATCCAACACACAATAGCAATGGGAGGAATATCTGGAGGAACAAAGTTGAGACATGCTGTCGAGTCACATAAACATCTGTCAGAGGATGGTGGTAATACATCAGATAACACGTGTAAACAAGTGAGCGGAGTTGTGCAATACAGGACACACACACAGTAACGATGTGACGGGAAAACAAAACAGGGAGGAGCTGCATCTGTGTTTGTATGAGTGTCAAATAAGGTTTAAAGAGGAACTGAAAGGGAACAGCACCCTCTTTTCAAGAGAAAAAGTCAATGTCAGTGTGGTGAATGTATCACATTCTGTGTTATTGCATAGTTGTTCATTTGAAGAGTTCTTAAATTATCTTCTGTAAACAAAGACGTCAATGTGTCTATTAAAATAACATTAAGTCAGAATTAGTCACGTGTTCTGCCCCAAAAATAAAACCTGAGTGTCTCCTGGGTAATTAAATCCACCAAAATGGTTTGTTCGTCGGATTACGCAAAAACTACTCTATGATTCCCATGACATTTTGAGGAAGAGGGGGGCATGAGCCAAGGAAGTTCCACAATATATATTGGTAAGGATGGGATTAATGTGCAATTAGGTGCAGATCCAAACGAAAAAATCCATTTCTGGTGAATTTAAATGTGGTATAATAAGAAGATTGTTGGGACGAAGGTATGTGCTCTTTGTGTGACATGTTTGTTTCAGGTGTTACTTTTAGACTTTGTGCTTGTTTGTGATTATGTGTATGTGTGCGGCTGTGTTTGCTTGCTCATGTGCTCCAGTAACTGAGTGAGTGAGCATGCGTGCAGCACCACTGGGTGTAAGCAAATACGACTTTTGTGTGTGACCGTAACACCTGTGCATGTGTGTAACATCCTGGGAACATGCGTGGGTGTGTGTACACCTGTGGCTGTGGTGTTACTCACTCATGCACTGCAGGCCATGCTTTTTCTGCAGGGTTTTGCTGCACAGTGAGCAGGTGGCACAGCTTGAAAAAGCGCCTGGCACCAGATAATGCGCACTGCTTCTGCCGCTGCTGCTGCTGCTGCTGCTGCTGCTGCTGCACACTTTCTCTTTGGCTTCCTTCTCTTTGTCTTTTTCTCGGTTCTTACCCTGCAGAGGAACGAGAAGAGCAAACACGGGGGGAGGTTTTTACATTGAAATGGGTGGTGCGTTCTCTTTCATTGCACCACACACTGCACGGCCGGGTTTGACATCACATCATAGCCACGTTGGCGGCAGGATATGTAACAGGGCTTGTGTAAGTAGATTACTCTATTGTGTGTGCTGCAAAACGCACAAAGTGTTCACACCTCAGGATTTGGCCAAGTAGTTTTTCACACTTTGCATTAAAAGGTGTTGGTGCATAACAGAGTTTTGTATCTTAATTGTAAGTTCTTCCTTAGTTTATTGCTGAGTTTCATTTTTTAATTTGTTTATTTGACTGCACAGAGAAGTATTGTGACAGGTTTCAGGAGCTTGATGCACACGTGTGGAGGCTAATTTGCAACCCCAATGTCCAATGAAAATATAACTTAACCAGACTCACACACACAACAAAGACTTTATCAAATGAGAAAACACATCACAGCAGTTTAAGCAGCACGGAACACTATAAAGCAACAACATGCACCATTTGTCCGCGTTATGGGGGTCTACCTTATCTTTGTTGAAGGAGCCGGTCACTCTGTTCCTCAGAGAGCTGAGAGTCCTCTTCACCATGGTGCCTTTCTCCACCTTCTCTGTACGATCCTCCTCTTCCTCTGGACTGGAAGAAGAGGCAGTGAATTCAATGCACCAAAATTAAAAGGAAACACTAATAGTTACTAAAATTTGATCATGTCAGACAGAACAGTGTTTTTCTTCTGCAAGATATTTTACATATTTGGTTCATTCGTTGATGTGAGAACTGACTGGACTGTTTCCATGACAGGAAACCACATTACTGCAAAATCAACAGCATCTGTCACTGTACTGACACATGATGTTACCCTTCGATAGGTTTTGACCACAATCTGTCATAGATAGCTGAACAAATAACCGTAGCAGCCAATTAAAGATCAAATTTAAAATGTAATCCTGAAGATTCAGTGATGTAACAGGGATGAGGACAGTACTTACTCATGAGAGAGGAACTCATACCAGGTGACATTTCCTGAATTTTTGACCTGTGACTTGTTGTTCCTCTGCTTCACCCTGTGACAGACATGTGAATGATTTGAATGCAAACAGTCTGAATGGAAAATTGTCCTATGAACCATATATACACCATTTTTTATACTTTTTTTTATACTTATACTGAATAACATGCTGTGACCTTATAATAAGAGACAATTATTAAAGCACAAGTGAACAGTGTAAAGAAAATGTCGGCTATGGTTTCGTAGTCTCTTGAGCACATTATCAGCTGGTGATTCTGTCAAATAAAACAAATGCCTGGTCCTCCACAGACCTTTTCTAGGTTTAATACCACACTGTGTCAGTGCACGAACAGGCAGATGCACACACCAAATCCATGCATGTGAAAACAATACATTATATAGACACACACACCCACACAGTGCAGTGCTCCCCCTGTGGCCTGCACCGCTGCTGCTGTGAGGACTGAGATGACGTTTGAGCAGCAGCAGGAGCAGACAGACCTCCCTCTCCTGTTTACTTACCCATGGTACAGCTTTAGCTCCTGCAGAACCTTTTGTACCATCAGCCTAAGACAAACAAGACACTGAGGCTGAGAGGGGGAGAGGAGAGGAGGGGAGAGGAGAGGAGAGGAGAGGAGAGGAGAGGAGAGGAGAGGAGAGGAGAGGAGAGGAGAGTGCTGGGAGCTGGGTGTCAAACTGTGATTTAGAGAATAATCCTCCCTTGTCTGCTGCGTCCACACAATCGCCACACACACACACACACACACACACACACACACACACACACACGCACACACGGAGGGGCCATCTAAGGAGCTGGGAGAGAGGACTGTGGGAGGAGAAGGTTGCAGACATATGACATGGAGCAGAAATGTCAGAAAGAAACGGGGAAAGCCCTTCTGCAACATGGGAGTCAGATCCCTGTACCAGACTATAACAATTTACAACTAAAGAACAGTATGTGCGCTAATGTACTGCACCATTCAAATGCTGAAGGTACCACTTGCACCAACATTTGCCTCCTGTGACTCAAACTGGAATAAGATCATTAAACCTGATCTGCCAGTTAGACTGAAGCATCTTCTATAGAGGAAACTCGTATTCCAGATCAGGAGGGGCTCTGTAAGTTACTGATGATGGTGTAGACTTACATGTGGCTCTGGCCTTCAGTAGAATGCAGGTTTTCTTCAGGGTCAAACTCCTCTGCTACACCGGAGACAGAAGAAAAAAGGTTAAATAGGATGAAAACAGCCGCCTGTGGGGTGAAAAACACACACACTAACATGACCTCTACATGAAAAACACTCAGCCTCACCTCCCGCTGCCCGTGCGGCCTGTTTGGACGTCTGCACGACACGAGAAATGTGTGCAGCACGGGAACATTCGTCCGTGGCGAGGATCTCTGAGCGGGAATACAGATGTCTGCCAGATGCACCGCTGGCCTGGAAACATCATGGAATAAACATAGATGTACAGTATATGAACATACACATCCCCTTCCTGTGATTCTAACTTTTAGTGAGAACAGCATTTTAGGAGTTAACAATTCACATTTCTGGTCACTTTAGAATGTCACTCATTACAGTGGACACCTCCCACACGTACTCTTTCCACCCATCAGCCTTAAAATATCAGTCTGATGATATTCTACAGTTTTCGTGTTGTCAGAAATTATCCAGTAATGAAAAGAGCAACAACAACAACAACAGTATATTGGTATATTTCTGTGCAGTCAAAGCCTGATAGATCTTATGTTTTCCCAGTTGTGGTTCAAAAACTATTGAAAACACAAATATGAGCCACACTGTATAGGACTGTATTCCTTCTATGTGATGAACATGTGCACTTTAGTCAATATAAGTCAGTTTCACTTCCTGCTTTCAAAGATACTACAGTGGTGCACCAAATGTGTTTTCGTCCGCAGCTAAAAATGGTCCCAACAACATTCATTAAAACTCAAGTTGTCATCTATTTGAAGAAATGATGTAGCCTTTTTGAAATGAAACTGTTGTTTTGTGGTCTTGAGATTAGATTTGTAGACAGCAACTAACTTTAAGAACATCTCCAGCCTTATCTTTTCAGTTTAGACTGTCACTGTTCTTTATTACCATGCTGGTGAGCCTGGCTCTGGGACAGGGGACCCTCGGCCCTGTCCCATCTGTCTCCTCCTCAGGACAGTTGGTGCAACTCTGGTCCTGGGTGGACTGTAAGAGACTATTCTGTCCCTCCTCGTCATCGTCTCTCTCTCCATCGCTGTCCGTGGCCATGGTGTCCAGACTCAGTCTGACAACACAGCAACAAACACACATTGAGCTTGTTTCTCTTAACTTATTTGTTAATGTTCACAGCCCAAAGTTGTCTTGACAGAATTATTTTAGAAACTGTGAAAGAACAATCAACCAAACCACCAGAAACTGTTAAATAGCTCAGTGGGAGAAGAGGTAATGAGAGTCACTACGAGTGATTCTGTGTGACACTTTTACATTATCTAGAAACACATGAAGGACTTAAGATATGAATTATGAAAAGACTTCATCTTTAACAGCTTTTCATCTCTCTATCCCTCCATCCATCTTCATCCATCTTACCTCCTCCCCAGGTTAATGGGGGACACAGGGACACCCCAGCTGTGCCTTCGAGACGTTGACATGGATCTGACCAGGATGGGAAAACTGTCCTCATCTGGCTCCCCTTCGAAATCCATTCCGCTTTCTGTCTTGACTCCCTCTGATCCTGTTATTCCTTTTGCTGTTTCCACTGATCCCAACAGTCCATTTAGATTTATAGTCACACTAAGCCCGACTGCCGGGCCTGAGGAGTCTCCGCTGTCAATGATACAGCCTGGCAGTATCTTAGGACTAAGCTGAGTGACCACAAAGTGATGAGGTTCCTCTGCAGGCTGTTTATAGTGGGGCAGTGATGGTGCATGAGCCTGAGGGGAGGGTGCGCTCAGAGAAATCTCTACAGGTACGTTGATGGCAGGAGGACCTGAGTTTAAAAACACCTGTTGGCCAACAGCTGAGGTTTCTCTGGTGGTTATAGTGAGCTGTGTCATGTGTGTGTCTCCCTCCAAGTCTTTAAAGTACTCAGAGTCTGTGAAAGAGGAGCTGAAGCCCAGCAGCTCTTCAACGCTGCCGGCCACCTCCACGCCAGGGCAGTCGTAGTCACTGACTACTGAACACGCATCCTGTGTAGGTCAGCCAGGGAGGCGAGGAGGCAGAATGCGGCCATGGAGATTTTTTTTTAAAAGAAACAGGGGAGAGAAAAAAAGAGAAAAGATAAACAAGACGTTATGATCATCAGCCGCAATTGACAATTCAAGACAACAAAAATGTGTGTTAGTGTGCTCGACTTGTAATGTTGATGGTTTTGCAGGTGTATAATAATCAGTCAAATTATTTGAAAAAGTTCCATTTTAACCTGATGGTCAAGAAATCCAACTTATTATACTTCAGTCAGTGACTTGAATTTGTGTGCAATCCATATAAGAGTCTAGATTTATCAATACAAAAATAAATAAAAATTAAGAATCAATGTCATTAGAATTTATACACTAAGAATATCGACAGAAAATTTCATGGTAATCTATTCCACAGTTGACAAGATTTTCCACTTAAAAGTGCAAATATTAATCCAACAGGGGCCCTGTGAAGGGATCACCAAAAAGCCTTAGGAAACATCTGGGAACAAGGAATGTCTGTGCTGAGTTTCATGCCAAACCATCCAACCAGTGTTGAGATCTTCCAGTCTGACTAAAGTGGCAGAACAGCTGACAGGCTGACGCTGAGCCGTGCTGTAAGTATGGGTAAAACAAAGGCAGGGGGAAAATTTGAAAATGAACACGACCCAAAGGAAGGATATAGAGCTTTACCTGGTCGTCACTGGTGATACCAAAGAAGACGTCCTCAGCGATAGAGGCGGGTGAGAGTGAGGAGGAAGACCCTTTCCCACTGGGAGCAGCAGGCTGGACACTGAGCTGGCCACTGGGAGGCCCACAGGGCGGACTGCATGGCTTGCACTCTGATGCTGGAAGATAACGGATGTGTCGTTTGTGAGTGATAAAAAGCAACACAAGGAGAAAAAACGAAATAAAAGAAGATCAGACGTAGCTGGTTTCAGCACCTGTGTATTCAATCGAAGCGCTTGTGTGTATGATGGAAGAAAAAGCTGAGAAGCAGCCCCTGCTCCAGCCTCACACTGAAAGCTCCTTTACATTTCCATTGCATAAACAGATTTCTTGATTCACATGATGCCACAAACCACAGTCACCACTGGCAACTGCTCAGTGAGCCAGCATTAGTCTCCATGTCAGTGGTGGAGAGCCAGATTTTATTCACCCACTGAGCCTGCAGTGGCCTGAGAAGCTGCGTGCTTGCAGTAAATAACCTAATATGTAATAATGTGTATCTGCCATATGAAGGAGATGTATGGTACAAAGGTTAACTGAGTTTAGTGATACATATTTGAGGTTAAAAAGCGAATCAATTTAACATTTCTTACATAAGGAAAATAAACCTGTCAGTATCTCGTGGTGTCTGAAAGCCTGCTAAGACGTCTGAGTCTATGTCATGTTCAGTGTTTGGGTTTCAGCTGCATGTGAGGAGAGGAGATCCTCAGACGACAGGTTACATAACCCTCCTTTCATAAGGGACGCCTCCTGTGATCCCTCAGCCTAAGCCTGCCTGGCTCCACAGGGCCTGACTCAACTCTCCTTCAACACACTGGTTCAGGTTCATTCCCACAGTGAAGGTTCATTTTCTTTCCAAGATCAGTTTGAACAAGTATTCTCCTACCGTTACACAGGATATACTGTGATTTGAGAGAGGAACTGAGGAGTGAATGGGGGCTGGACACAAGGAGGCACTGCATGGTCGACCTCTCCCACAGACCGTGTATAAAGAAGACACTCCCACTATCCAGAAATGAAGCCCAAATATTCCAGATATGAACGCAAACATCTTTCACCGATGACGTCATTTGGAACGAGAGTCTGCACAGTAGCGATGAGGGGGGTGGAGCCGCGGTATCAAGGTCCTGCCGATAAATGCTCTTGACCAACCAGTCAGTATCAGCTGTCAGTCATGATATTTCACCCCATTTCTATAGCAACAAATAACTAATTTAAACCAAACTTATCGGAAAAATGTCAAATATCAGTGTGATAAAAGAACTACCTAGAAATGACAGGAAATAGCTCTGAGAAATATGCATTTGACCTGTATTTTGACCTTTTATGTAGGTCCATGTCCCATCTAATAACAAGGAGGAGGCAGGGTATATGACCTGAATTTCAGCCAGCCACTAGGGGGCGATCCAGACATTTATATAAATTCTATGTTCTGGTCTATAAGTAAATTATTCTGGGGCCAAAAAAACCCGGAAACATCAACATTTTTCGCTGTCTCAATCTTTCTCCCTCTGATATTGATGATTTATATCATGTGGAGTCCTCTTTCTGTCAACCGGACAAATGTTTGTCAAATATTCACACGTCTTTTCCCTCCACTTTGGTCTCCACCACCTCTTCTAGTGGTTGATAACTTTATATGTTTGTTGCTTGGTGCAGCAGGTTTCCCCTACAGGCTGTAAAACCAAGGCAAAAGAGGCTGAATGACACTAAAATGCAAACCCTAAGCAGTCATTTAATCGTTAACATAAGAAGAAGAATAAGAGCAGCTTTAAAAACGGTTAAACTCTGAACTAACTAACTCTGCTCGATGTCTGTTAACTATCTACTGTAACTTACATCATATTGGATGATAGACAAACCTTGTATGAGCATGTGGCTGCCACTATCTTTAAACCACGAGACGTTATTCCACCATATATCAGGGCGACTCATACGAAAAGCTCAGACATTCATTCATTCACGAGGCTTTACCTACGGTGTGTTGTCAAGATACTTAACATAGTTGAGTTCAAAGCTTATGTCTGTAGCACAGAATAAATGACTGAACCGATGACGACAACCCGACTTGCCAGAGAACCTCACTCCTCCTTTTTCCACAAACTAAAACCATCAACAAGTAGGTTGGAAAATAAAAAAGCAGTTGAGCTTGATCCATATTGTGAGACTCACTCAATTCCTCTCAGTCAGTGAGTCTGTGATCTTACCATCAAACTCGTGTGAGTTGTTCAGAGAGATAAAATGCAGACAGGCCACACTCTGTGTCCTGCACCATGTCCTGCTATAAACCGACAGCATCCACTCCCCTGTGCAGCGCAGCAGCCACAGATAAACACAGTGACAGACACACTGTAGATCTATTTTCTATATCACTAAATCACTGGCTGCGTGGCAGTGTCCCCACTGGAGGGGGAGTGCGTTTGCATCCAAATCCCTCTTGTGTTAGGAGTAAACTTAGACACTCGGTACAGACACTGCAGCGGCTGCTTGATGCTGTCGAGCTGCTGTCGCCTTTTATGGTTGGCCTCTCATATCTGCTAATACATCACACAAGGATGAAACATTAGTGAGGCTCCGTGTGTGTGTGTGTGTGTGTGTGTGTGTGTGTCCATAACTGTTCTGGCACTGTCAAAGTCACAGTCAGCTGTTTTCCCACAGTTTGGCTTCACATAACAAAGGGTGGTCTGCAGCTAAAACTAATGACGATTGTCACCTGATTAATCATCAATGACTTTAACAACCCACTTAAAACTCTTACAATTAATTAATAAATATGTATTCAGTGTTATACTTTTTAGTGTAACTCTTTTTTTAGTCTACATTTCACTAAATTTCATTTTACATTTCATTTCTATTTCCACAACTGTAACATGAGGATAGTAAAAGAGGAAATCTCTCTTTTGTCTCACTTGTATCCCACATTGCTGTAGTTTGTTTTTCTGATAACATTATTTTAATAATTGCTATAGTATATCAAGATTTTCTTATTTGTGTCCTCTAAATTATTGAACAGGTTGTGTTTTTGTCAAAACTGAAAGAAAAAAAGCAATTCCAATGAAATAAACACAACTTGAAATAGTCCTATGAAAAAAGTACTTTTAAATAGAACGGTATAAAAAGCGACAGTAGCATTAATTATGCAGATTGTAAGTCATCAAATTGTGCCTGACAATATGTGACACCTTTTGTGTTCAGTATTTTGATGGGTCATGTGAAAAGCCGGACACATGTGAGAAGGAGGAAACGAGGCCACATGTTTGCCACAAAGTCTCTGTACATTCCCAAAGCTGTGTGACAATCACAAGAGGAACCTGACATCTTATGATACAGTCAGTTGATTGTTGATGGGTTATTACCTTGCACATGTGCACAGATGTGCTCCCAACACAGCACCTAAGTGTTCGGCTGAAGGCCATGGGGACCATATAGTACCTGTATTGTTTGTATTCACGTGTACCTGTGTGTGTGTGTGTGTGTGTGTGTGTGTGTGTGTGTGTGTGTGTGTGTGTGTGTGTGTGTGTGTGTGTGTGCGTGTGACAGATGTTGTGTGTAGGTGAAAACAGAACAGAGAGGCCGTTAGATCTGAGGATGAATCACAGATCAGAACCGCTGTCATCTCATAGATCATCTTTGATCACACACTTGTGTGAAGTGCCGAGCTCAACAGACACCAACAGACACAACTGAAGCCTCCTCCATGTTAACAGCATGGGAACAGAGAGCCAGTAACTCACAGTCTGAGTTATAGAGCGAGATGAACAGAAAAACTGAGCTGTTGCATCAATGGTCTGTGGAAAGCTCCACTCTGCTTTTTACTTAACTGTAAAATCAAACCAATGCTGCATCAAACCTTAAAACAACTCCCCACTGCTACATGTTACAGCAGCAGCACTACAGACACAGAATGAGAATATTCAAATGGTGAGATTTGTCCTTTCTTACACCTTGAAAAAACACAGCCAGGTAAGACTCACTAAACTTTTACAGCAAACTGTCATTCGATACACTGCAGCCATCATTCACCACGAACCCCAGCCAGGTCAGAATGGTAAACAAAATCTCACGTAAGGAACCGAGTTTAAAATAATGAACAGAGCCAAGAGGCACATATGACACAGCTGCAACATCCTCAGGTCACATCCAGTCCACAACCTCTGGACGTCTGCTTCTCTCTCTATCCAGCTCTTTCCTCTGGAACCAACCTCAACCAAATAAAAGCCGATTTTCTCTCGTACCTCTCTTAAAGGACCATCTCTTCATCCAGAGTTTGGAGAAGGAGGGCCAGGAGTTGTTGAGAGGGGAGTCCGCCATAGGAGCAGCACAGTGGGGAGGCCAGCTGGAACTGGAGCTTGCTCAACACTGGAGCTCTGGCACCGAGCGAGAGGAAGGCTGGGTGACGAGGGTGGGGGGTGGGATGGAGGGAGGGAGGAGAAGAGGAGAGAGAGAGAGAGAGAGAGAGAGAGAGAGAGAGAGAGAGAGAGAGAGTACAAGGCTGGGGTCAGGGAGCTGCTGTTGGTTGGGGATTACCTCCCTGAAGACGCCAGGGGAGAGAAAGAAAGAGAAAGAGAGAGAGAGAGAGTAGGAAAGGGGGGAAAAAAAGGGTGAGAGTGGGAGGAGAGGTAGAATGAGACGGAGGAATTAAAGATGAAGGGGTTTTCTTTGGACATGCTGGTAAAGTTTCTCCAAGTCAACATACGGTGGTTCATTCGCAGCTTTAAGCCTCAGCTTCAGGAACAACAACTAAAAACACATGCAACTGTTTTTGAACTAACTCTACTTTCATAAATAAGAAGGCCTTAGATGATCCCGGCCACTCACTGTATATTCAGTTTGACATATTGGCCGTAGATACAATCTACCAGGATGCAGAAGTCAGACTCAAAGTAATTTATCCTTGCGGCAATCGGCCTCTTACATGAGTCATTGAGATGAGATTCGTTGTTGACACATTGAATCTTGAAGTTAAGGCAGAAATGATCTTCACAGTAGTACTTCTGTGCATTTGGATTGAAGAAAGAATCTTTACTTGTCAGTGTGCACTTTAAAGATGACAAGGTTTTAATGAAACTGAAAAAGAGAAGTACACGCAGTGCAAGTGTAGGGCAACGATACATGCTGCTGTTCTTCCTATTCTGAGTCACCACCGCTTCTTCTGTTAACGCTCCAAAAAGCAAAATGAAGTCTTTTAAGTATTTGGTTGATCCGTGCACAGGAGAGGACGTGTCTCTCACTGCTCCAGCTACTACACACAGAGGCCGAGAGCTGTTGCAACCATTGTGCTCCTTAATTTGCACCAGTGTGATCACGGATGACTGTCAAGTTCAGCTCGCTGCACATCAAGTGGAAAAGTCTCCTAACTTTCCCACAGACAGGGGGAAGAAAAACACTGGCACAGAGAGGAAGAGTGGAAACATCTCAAAAGGCAGAGAGCGACTCACATTTCACACGGTGTTTGAGCAAATGCAAAGAGAGAAACGGGCCCCGGCATGGAGGGTGTGCTGAAAAATTCAGACTCTACTTACTTGTGATGGTAGGTAACAGGTGGCTGCATTCAATTCCCTTTATATCTGACCATGAGAATCAAACCACACAGAGGAGAAGAGATGGTTGAAGCTCTTCCGGTCTGACAGTGCTGTGTGAGAACGTCGACTTCGTCCTCACACTGAGAGCCGAGGCAGCAGCAGCAGCAGCAGTCAGCCACAGGATCTCAACCCCGCTTCCTCTTTTTTCTCCGACTGCGCAGCTGAATGAACGACGCGACGCTGACTGACTTCCACACATCAGTGCTGCTCTGAAACCCCAGCGCGCACTGTCAGCTCACAGGCTCAGCACTAACGCACGCTGGAAACGCAACTGTAGTTTCCAATGCAAAGTCGTCAGTGGACAATGAGTGAACAGGGTCATTGACCTTTGACCCCACAGACTCTTTCAGGTTGTCTTGACTGCTCAGTGGGTCTTCATCAAATTCTGAGCGGAACTTAAACTAAAGGCAACGCACTCACAACAGGACAGCAGGCAGGGAGGTGTAGTCTTATCTCATGACTCTGGTTAGTCAGAGCTGCAGGATTGTGTTCGTCTCTGCATCGTCTGCATGTTTTGCAGCTTCACTCTCATGTGCACGGGTGTGAGAAACATGGTCAGAGCGGAACAAGACGTGTTTTCGGTGGTTTCAGTCTGAGCGTAACCTCTTCAGAATCGCACCTATTTGGCTCACACGGAGTGTTTCTCCTGAAACAACGTTCACAGTGAGTGAGAGAGAGAGAAAAAAGATTTGTTTTCTCAGATGGTTTGAGAATGACGCTAAGGTTGTGGGTTTAAAACCCCATAATGGCCTTTAGTTTGTAAGAAAGAGCCTCCCAGTGACCGCATATGCAAAATGGACAGCTGCATCATCTTCTCTGACATGATAGAAATATTGTGGGCAGCTGTGGATAGGGAGGTAGAGAGGGTTGTCCACTATAACCAGAATGTCAGTGTTCGATTCCTGGCTCCTCCAGTCTGCATTCTGAAATGTCCTTGGGCAAGATACCGAACCCTACCCTACTTTTGCAGATTTACATAAGATGAAAATACTAAAAGTAAAGTACATCAAAACCTACGAGCTCTCGTAACTGGATTTCAGTCTTTAGCTCTTTAGTCAGATCATAAAAATCTGTCCTTCGCTAATAAATCAGTATATTTGTTAAAAGCTGACATGCGTCCCTTCTGGTTACCGGCCTCAGTTAATAAATAAAAAAAGTGCGAGACAACACATTTTCTCCAATAATTTTATTCATAATTTTAATATAAACAGTTAATTGTTGAATAATTTACACACAGCAAGATTTTTATTTTCATATCATTGCAACATTTTCTGTACATGTCACTACTTGACTCTCCTTTGAAAACATAGAAAAAATAAATTGTCAAGCGTTCATTTAGTCATGGCACATTTTTGATCCTGTACAATATGCATGTATTTCTGTGTATCTGTGTGTGTATGTATGTGTGTGTGTGTATGTGTGTGTGTGTGTTGAATATGTTGATATATGTGATACATAAAGATAATGGCACATTTGGATCCAGTGTGAGGGATGAAGCGATCTCTGTGGGTTGTTGCGGGTTCAGGGGGAGTTTGGACTGTACATACACACATATACACCTGTCTGCATACGCACCGATGCCTCAACATAATGAATACACAACATATCCCAAAAAATTAATACATCAGCATTTTCATCTGCAATAAAAATGACACTAATAAAAGAGGTATCCTGCAAGACTACACACAGCATTCTGGGGGAGGACCACCTATGTGCACCGAGGAGAGAAAGAGACTTGACGGACACACAGAGGAGGAGGAGGAGGAGGAGGAAGAAGAGCAGCGAGACAAAGAAAGCCGTGGAAAAAAAGACTTCAACTGAGGACAACACAGACACAACTCCACCGATTTAAACGACGCACAGCACAGAGAACAGGATAGAGACAAGTAGAAGGTACTGGTGTGTAAACTAGAGCAGACCACTGGACTGACGGGTGACGAAGAGTCAAGAAGAGGCTGCGTCTCCTCAGATTTGTCTTCTAACCATCAGAGTCACCACACCTGCAGCAACACCCTCAATATCACCACCGTCTGTCTGAGACCAGCAGCGTCATCGGCACACTCCTGACTGACAGTACTAAATTCATTTACAGCCGATTTACACTCAGCCACCTCCACAGAGTAGTTTGACTTTCAGGGAAAGATGGTTGTTTACTGTCAGGAAGCAGAGAGTGATGCTTCTCTCATGTTCGTCCTCTAAATAGAAGATGCAGCCAGCAGATGGCTAGCTTAGCAGTAATCAGTGGCGGATCTAGGATTTTTCTATATATCGGGGGCCATAATGGGGCCACAATTTATATACAGAGGGGCCAATTATTCATCCAACATCCATGCACAATTCAGATTTAATCAGTAAGGTACACATTGAAGTCCTTGTTTACTATTAGTGAGCAAAGCCAAACATTATTGACTCTTTTTTTTTATTGTTCCTTGTTGAGGTGAATTGTTTACTTGAACAAGATTCTTAACACGTTATCTTATTTAGAGACTAGTTAAAAAAAGGGGCACTTCAGGGGCCAATCAGATTTCCGCTGGGGGCAGTGCCCCCCATGGCCCCGCCCCTGGCACTAAAGAAACAGATAAACATAATATAAAAGTTCACAAATTAAAAAGAGGGTTAAGTTTGTCTATTCTAAATGAAAAAAGAATGACAAATATGTCTTAAGGGTCACATGTTGGACTATGATCGGACATAAAATGACAAATTGATGTTTTCACACAACTGTTGTTGAGCCTCTCGCCCGGTATCAGCTGGGATTGGCTCCGGCCCCTCTGCGGCCCTCAAACTAGAAGTGATCAAGATAATGGATGGATGGATTTTTTCGTAGGTGGATTTGAGCCGTTTCCTGATTTTGTTCTTGCCTTTATGCTAAGCTAAGTGGCTACAAGGTGTTGTTTTAATGTGTAGCACATTAGACATGAGATGATACGGATCTTGTCATCAAACTCTGCATTCAAAAGCAAATGAGCGCTTATTTCCCCACAACGTCAAACTAGTCGTTTACCAGCTCCACAGTCGACTTCATAATTCGTTGTCGTTGAACCATGAGCTCACTTTTCCTTTTTGTTTTGTTTTTAGCTTATTCAGGATTTTATCACTCATGCTTTCCTCTTCTTCAAAAAGGACATGCAGTGGTCTTTTCCAGTTTTTCACAATAAAAAAAATAAAAACACATTTGCAAACTAAACACACATCTCTTGTCGGAAACAATTACCATACGACAACATCAGCGATAGGCGATGCGTTTATGACACAAGAAAAAGGCTTTACGGGTGATGTGTCACTGTGGCTGGGCAGGGGCGGTTCAAATGTGTGACCTCTTCGACGGGCCAACATTCAGAACATGCATCGGATTAAGAGCAGGGGTCGCTGTGAAAACATCTCAGGCCACGTATTGTTTGTGTCTTGTTACACAGGGTTAAGCCCTCAGACTGGAGTTGTGCTGCTCCTGGTAAAAACGACCACAGACTTGACTCTGCCCGTTTCTGTGTAGTGGGTTGTGTCATGAACACAAAACGAAAAACGACAACAAAAACAAAATCTATCTTTTTAAATTTAGAAAAAAAGTTATATACACATTGATAACAATGTTAAATTCATAATGTACAATAGTAAAAGTTTACAGTCAGAAAAAGTAATTGTATTTTTTGCCCTCCCTACTTTGGCAAAAAAAAAGAAAGAAATAGAAATCAACATCTCTAAAATGTAATACTTTTTTCTTTTCTTTAAAACAAAACAATACATACAATGCTTTGTTCTCACCCTGCGCTGCTTTACGAGCATGCTCTGTCCAACCGCTTTTTAGGGCACCAGAGTTCAACAAAACTAACCTAAACTTCCCTAAGATCAAGTGCTTTCGTTTTTTTTCAGGAGCCAAGGTGATCTGCTGCTATTTACAGTTAAGAGCTTATTAAATCAGTTCATTTCATTTTTAAATGTCCTGGAACAAGTGAATGCATCACAAATGGAAACTACCCCCAGTTGTAATGCAGTCACTTGCTGCTAATCAAGGGTTTTTGCATGTGCTTTGGAGCATCATTATGAAAACAGACTGATGAGAAGCAAAAGAAAAGAAAATCAGTAAACATCAAATTAATAAGCTATCCGCTGGTATAGATAATTCATTTTCCATGCACAGAGCAAGCCAGAGCTTAGCAGAGTAGAGACACAAGTTCAACATTTTTTTTTTTTGGTTAAAAAAAAAAAAAAAATCATCAGTCACATAATAATCCCAAATTACAGTTAGAATGTTGTTTTTTTTCCTTTAAAGAAAACAGGATGCTTAAAAACACAATTCGTGGATTTTCATTTCATGTTTTGGAGGTGGAAAAATCCTCTGCAGTGATTGGTGGAGACACACCAGTCAGTGGCAGTTCTGCTCACGAGGCGGGGGAGGAGGGCTGTGGACTGGGTGGGAGGGGGTCAGGCAGGCTATTAGTCCGAGCAAGGCACTATCGGTCGGGGGCCCTGTTTGCTTTGCCACCCCTGACCTGCAACGCTCCCGTCCAATCACTAGAGGGCAGTCCAAACCACGTCACGTCAGAGAGAGAGCAGGGCCTTCCTGATCGTCTTTGAACAAGAGGGGAGAATTTGTATTCATGAAAAATAAAGTAAAAAAGGATGCTTGGGTTTTTGTTGTTGAAAACTTGTCGTTGGGCTCATCGTCTCCATTTTTACTCTTTTTTTTTTTTTTTGCAAGGATGCTGAGAACTTGCCCTTCAGTCAGGGTAGATACAAGGTAGGTAGGTAGCTCTTCCTCCTCCTCCTCACCCTCTTTATCCTCCAACCACAAAGCATCAGGCCGCCTCCCTGAGACGAAAAGTTACAATCTAGATTTCATGTCTGTTTATAGTTCGTATGGCACACAGGATTGTCCCAGTCCATCTTTTCTTCTTTGCAGAGAGAGGAGTGGACACGTGGTTCCTCCTCCTTAAAACTTTCAACCAGCCCAGGTGTCTGTGTCCTGATCAGCCACAACAGACCCAATCCATGGCATTGACAGAAAATAAAGGTCATCTCTTGATATTCACAGTAGAAAAAATATAGATACAAAACAAAAGCAGATCAACAAATGAATGAATTGAGGATGACCGGAGGAGACGTGGGATCGGAACGCTAACTGTTGTGACCACAAAGAGACAGATTGACAGAGTGAAGAAGAAGAAGAGGAGTAGGAAGAGTAGGGCTTTCTGCCGAACAACAGGTTTAGACAAGATGAGATTAAAAAAAATGTAAAAAGCATGAGCTCAGCCTGTTAAGTGTCGGCTGCATGGAGGTGATCACAGATACAGGGTGCACTGAGAGTCACAAGACTTTCTTCTTCTCTCTTTGCTCATGCTAATGTCACATACCCAGAAACAAGTAGAGCCGCTAATACAAGAGACGAGAGGATTGATGTGAGATATGTAGCTTCTTCCAGCGCCCGGGGGAAGCCTCTTTATTAACTGTAGTAATAATCAACACTGCCCATAGAGCCAATTTAATGTCTGATCTAACGCATGTAACATGCTGAGTTTAAAAATATGAGGCTTGTTCCAATAATATAAAATAAGACAATACATCTTAATATTTAAAACAAAATAGGGACAAAATGTGACTGGCAGTGTTTCCAACAATAACCACAGTCACAGAGAATTTTCCCCCGGACACAAGAGGAAGATGAAACTGGGAAAACTAAAAATGATATATAAACACCACTAGTGGAAACTAATTCATCAGCAGTGTCTGTAATGTACGATAAAACATCGATATTATTTGAAATGACGGGATATTGAGCGACTGACGGGGATGATTTGCTCCTTTTAGACTGATTCATCCATATGCACTGAGGTAGACTCTGGCCAAACACAAAGACAACAACATTTACTTACTAACTAACTAACTAGCTAACTAGCTAACCAGTACTCCTGCTGCTCACCACCAGCTGCTCCTCCTGTACAATAACAAACTAGGGCTTTACATCGCTCCACGCGCAAACACGTTAAAAATGCTCGACTAAAAAGCTAACTGTGTTTCTTCTTATACATCGACAATGATCATAATAAAATAAATATCTGGTATTTCAAAGATATGGGCACCATCTTAATTAAAAATTGCATATGTGTGTGAACACCACCACAAGATAAGCAACCTAGGTCGAGGTGGAGTCGAGAGCCACATTCCACTTCCACACTAAATACTAATTCCACATGGGTTTCGAGTAGTGTGTATATAAAGGAAAATGTAAAACCAGAGAGTTCACTGTTAAGATCAGAGCAGGTATTAGAATGTAGTGTGGAAGTGTGACAGAGCTGACCTCCACCATTTTTCTGTCATGTACACACAACCGACGGGCATCAGATTTTTTAAATTTTGCTTTTATTTTCCAAACTATGTCACAGATTATTTACAAAGTAAAAAAGCCCAAGATTGTAACTTCTCAGAATAATTCATCAATTATTAATTAATAATCACAACCTCAGGCACCTCCGAGGCCAATCCACAGTGTCACCGCTGGTGCACCGGTGAACTTCAGCATTCAACCTCATAACCGGAAAAACTGCCCCCAAAGACTTTGATTCCTCTTCCAAAGACCGACCGATACAAATGTAAGAGACGGCTCTATTTTCTAAGCCTTATGTCGTCATGAGAAAGATAGACAGGAGATCACAGAGGCCTGTGTGTGTGTGTTACACTAGCCAACAGAACTAGCCTGGACGTGGCTGTGGGTTTGAGAAGGCACTGGTAAAATGTGGAGGCAGCTTCTCCGCCTTCTGACTCCGACTCTGTGGGTTCTCGCTGTTGACAGCAAGCTGCCAACACTTTGGCTATACTATTAGTGCTGAATGCTGTCCGGCTAGATTGGCAACCACACTGTTCTGTGTCCTCAAGAATAAAACAAATTAAAAAGGAAATCATCTCTACTCGTCTGCTGACGATTGTCATCTACTGAAGTGGTTAGCGAGTGAGAAAGGAGCGTTTACAGTTTGAAGAGGCCTTCGGGCTCCGGACGAAATTCACAATCCTGAAGAGACAAAACGAGGGGTCAGCACCGAGCACCACTGACTTTACTGAAGCTCTGTGTGAGGGAACATTTGAAGGGAATGCTTTGATTCCCAGCAGGAGGGACACATTTCTCTTTTTAACTAAATCTGTTTTCCGCTGCATCTCTAGCAATTGATTATTAAGAAGGAATATAAAAGAAAGCAGTCTTTCATGTGTGCACTGTGCGGTGATGATATCAGTTTTGCCAGCAGGCGGGCATAACATGAGCGGGGGGCGAGGGAACGAGCAGTTCCAACCAAATCCTGGAATGTCAGACCTGAGTGAAATAGCTGCTGCACACTGTGTCCTGACTGCCGAGCTGCATGTGATAGCAGAGAGAATAATAGGATTAACAATCACTCACACTCCCTCTCTCTCAGACGCACTGAAAGACAGAGAGACAGAGACGCTGCTCTTCTCTCCACTACCTGCTGTGGACTCTGAATACACTCAGAACTTTCCACGTTTCTCTCTCAGCCCTCCATGTGGAAAACGTGGAAATTTCCACCAGCCTGGTTTGGAGCAGCGATTTTAACAGCCAATGGGAGGCCTCAGGAAGCAGGAGGTATGTGGTGCAGAGCAAATCTAACAGAGCGACAATAAGAGGGGTGAATTTAATAAAACCTTCCATCCAACGATGTGGAGTGGAAGGGAGCGTCTGAGGACCTTTAGGGCCGGAAAACCAAATACAAATAAAAAAAGGACTTGAACATCCACTTTTCCTGCATTTTGCTGAGAGCAGGTGTCAACTCCCACCCTGCTCTGACCACAAGCTGCAAAGACACCACCGTCACACTGACATAGTCAAGTACTATCACAAGCTCTCAACACCAATCTCTGACCTCACCGACAGTTAAGACTGACAACGTGCACGATGACATGAACGACAGAATCAACCTGTGATAACCAAACTAATTTCAGCGTGATCTGACCAGAGCAAGAACAGACCCAAACACACATCAGGTGCAGGTCAACCTGCAAAGACCTCATTCCCCTTTCACATAAAGCTTTTTTGGTTTAACGGTTGTTTTTCTTTGTTTCGTGTTATTTTTTCCGCCTGTTGTTGTAGTGAAGCTGCTTCCGAATATCAACAGCTCTCGGTGGGAGCGAGGTTTATAAAAAATAAAAGATGCGGTGAGTTTACAATATTTTGTGACGTTCCTCTTTCCCATCTCAATGGAGAGTGTGTGAGAGGGGTGGAGGTCGAGGTGGAGGTTGGGGGTCTGGAGGCCTAAGACGCAGAGAGCACTAATGGTACGTTTGTGTGATTTCTGGGGCTACAAAAATAAGAAAGAAAAAAAAGAAAAGAAAAAACCTGGCAAAACAAAATACTAGCAAAAAAATAATCTTACAAATATGAACTATTTACAAAAACATCAGTTTGTCATATATTATATATAAAATATTGGTGCAGAAATGCCAATATTCCATATATACTATATATATATTATATATATTTATAGATTTATATACCCAGTAAAATATATCAAAGCAGCAGCTATTGGTCAGTCTGATGAACTCTTTTGTCCAATTCTTTAACTGTTTAAATATCCTTCAGCCATATAGTGAGGACACAGAAAGAAAGAGAGAGAAGAGAAAATAATGATAAGAGTAAATAAATTAAAACTATTCACCAAACACCCGATGAATCTGTGTGTAGTTTGGAATTCTGCAGAACCAAAAACGAAAAAGAAAAAACAAAAAGGAAAACATTCTAGGAATCGATGTTTTGTTCTAGGATCAAGTCTTTGCAAGTCATCCCACTGTTCCAAACGGATTCATTGTTCAAAAGGAAAATTAGTGTAAGCGCTGATAGACACTTCTCTTTGTTTATAGGCCACATATAAAAAGGCCACTATCTGAGTAAAAAGGTTTCAATGGGAGAAAAATGACAAAGCACAGAAAAGTGGAAATGCAGATTTGGTGGAAGAGGGTAAAGTAGGGACAAGTCTTGAGGAGGTTGAACGTAAGCAGCCATCTTGGTTGTCTAAGGTTTGTAGAGTTCACAGTTTTTTTTCAATATGTTTCCATCACGATGAGTCCTGGAAACATGGCAATAGTGAAAAACAATAGATAAGTTATCTGGTAATCGACAGCCCGATGTGTTGTGGAGGAAGTGTTGCACTCTGTTTGCATCCCTTGCTTGCCTGTGTTTGGCAGCCATGAGGAAGAAAATAAAAAGTCCTGAGATCTGTGTCGTTTTTTGAAGGGCTTCTCCAAGAATAAGAATCATTAGAAAATGATGAGAAGAACGTGAAGGATACAGGAAAAAAACTGGACTGGAACAGAAAGAAGGAAAGGAGCAGGGAAGATTCAACAAGTTTGTTTAGGGGACAGGAAATGTTAGGAAGGGCTGGATCTGGGCAACGATAAGATTCGTCCGTTTTTCTTGCCACCGTTCATGTGTGTGTAGGGGACATGCTCCTCATAGTTCCCCCTGAGGGCCACTGAGGGCCCGCTGTCCCTGCCTAAGCTCTCTTCTCTCTGAGAGTACGACGATGGGTCCAGGGGGATGCTCTCCATGTTGTCCAGGTCCAGATCAAAATCCTCTGTCTCGGGGACTTTGTTCTCCGAGCTGTAGAAGAAGGAGACCTCGTGGAAAGAGGGATGCAGGTCCTCCCGCAGCATCTCGATGATCTCGTGGAACATCGGCCGCATTTTGGGGTTGTACTGCCAGCTCATCTGCATGAGGCTGTGCCTGGGGGGGGGGGGATCGGATATTAAGAAAGAGGGTTTTTAAAAGGAAACAAATATTTAAACCGAAATCAGGAGAAATAACCATGTGGAAGGGGGTGGACAATAATGAAACAGGTGAAATAAACGTTTGGAAATAAAAGAGCAAAAATATTCCCGGATTAAAAATGTCCATAAAAGGTGTAAAGAAGGTAATAACAGTAACATTCAACCTCAGATGAACACACTAGTATTTGTCCATGCACTTGTAGGTGGACTATTTTAATATAATATGAATATATATTGTTTAAGATGTATTTCATCAAATTCAATTCTCTCAAAGTCTCAATTGGCCTGAAAACAACCCTAAAACGTTTGTAATGATCAAAATTCTTCCTGTGTCAATGTTGCAATGCTAAACAGCTTTACAAGTGTGGTATACTCATAATTAATGTAATTCTAAAACGTTTAAAACTTTCTGGCCAAGACACAGTGTCATACTGTGTAGATAACCTTATGTTGAAGGGTAGTGTCTATATTTACTCACATTCTCTCAGGGCAGTTATCCGGCCTGTCTAAGTATCCTCCGTCCATGACGAACTTTAGAACCTGTTCGTTGGACAAACCCTGGTAAGGCTGCTCTGCTAATGTACTGATCTCCCACAGCACAACGCCAAATGACCTGCAGACACACAAACACACGGACCAATGTGATCAAATGCACCATGTATCGGGATTGAAAAGACCACACAACTGCTGCTAAAATTATGTCTCACCAGCAGTCAGAGTGGGCAGTGAAGACTCCGTCCTTCAGCGATTCAGGAGCCATCCACCTGACAGGAAGTAGACCCTTCCCTCCTTTACGGTAGTAGTCAGTCTCATAGATGTCTCGCGTCATTCCAAAGTCTATGATAGAGAATGACACACTCAAACATCTCCCCATTGATAGTTTCACTCTGTGACAGCTTTGATTCAACTTCACCATATACAGAACAAACAACGAGGAAAACAGACACAAGCAACCGTACCTCCGATCTTGACAGTGTAGTCCTCTGCTACCATGCAGTTCCTGGCTGCCAGGTCTCTGTGGACGTACTTCTTGGCGTTGAGGTAGGCCATGCCATCTGCAATCTCTGCAGCCATCTGGATCATCTCCTTCAGCGTGGGAGGTGAGCGGCCCGTAGGATTGTTCTACAAAACAAACAAGAATACATTCATTCAGTCTGTCAGTGATGGGTGGACATATCAGAACTGAGCTGCCTTTAGCTGTAACCATTTCTACTACTTACCTCTGAGTCGGGCCTGAGACTCCGCAGGTAGCTCTTCAGGTCCCCGTGGGTCATCAGCTCCATCACGACCAGGGTGGGCTGAGCTTTGGACACCACACCTAACAGACGCACCTACACAGAGACAAACACAAGTGGTTATACACATGCAAATTATGAATAGTAAAAACAACAAATTTATGTCTTTCAAGCCTTAACAATACTAAAGAACCACAACTCCCACACTGTTCATCAGCAGATGACGATGTTAACACCTTCACATTTAAGTTGAAAGCTTAATCCAACCTCATGATCCCTGGGGTATATTTAAAATCTATCAGTATCAATATTTCACTTCAGTGTATGTCATCCTAAATTACTTCACCTTCAAAAGAAACAGTTCTGCTGTTAAAAAGGAGCAGACAGGACCACACATTGACAACTTAAAGCTATAATGTAAATTCTCTCATCCAAGAGAAAAATCTTATGAAATATACGATATATACGCTTTTGTCTGAAAGCTAAAGCAATCTCCGTCCTCGGGAGCATTTTATAAGTATAGTAGTAGTTATCACTGCTTCTGTGGTTGGACTGTCAGAGGAAAGTATGTCGTACCACATGGTGACAACTGAAGGCCTTCATGACAGAGGCTTCGTTGAGGAACTCGATCCTCTCCCGCAGGCTGGCTGATTCGTTGACCGTCTTGACGGCCACACGTGTATCCGGGTCTCCTTTAATGATGTCCTTGGCGATACCCTCGTACACCATGCCAAAGGAGCCCTGACCGAGCTCTCTGAGCACCGTGATCTTCTCGCGGAGCACCTCCCACTCATCAGGAACATACACTACACACAAAACAGACACAAATGACCATTTTGATTAAGTGGAGCTTTTCCAGATGATGCTGGGGCAATATCAATATTTATAAATACAGTTACAATGATGCTTATTATCTGAAGATATTCAGAGAAAGCTCCAAGTGTTGTACTTCTTAATCTTTAATGATGCCCTTCTTACCATCATTAGCGCTGATGTACTCAGGGTTTGAGGAGGCAATAAGAGGTCCTGTCGGCCCTTCTGTTTGTCTGTAACACAACAACCACACATGTGAGACGCTGAAAACTGTTATAACACGTGAACTTTCTCCTGCAAATTCTGACCTTCTTGCTTCATACAGACTTGTCAAAATGGTCTTTTAATATGTCCTGTAACATTTTATATGCCCTGATAGCTACTGGGTCAAAGTATTTAAACACTCAAAATCCAAATCCCACCATTGGTTGTTAAATAAAAAAGCTCCATCTCACCTCTTCTTGATTATCCAGAAGGCTCCAGCACCCACAAATAGCAGCAGGATAAAGCAGATGACTGGACCGATCACAATCCAAATTAAACCTGGATCCGCTGCAATAAAACACAGAAGTCAGCAGTCAGGTCGCTGTGTGTGAATAAAGAATAATCATGCGGGGTCAGACTACAAGATGACAGCTCTAACCTGAAGACAGAGGGGGACTGGGAGTTCAGATTCAATCATTGATTGTTTTATCACGTGCAGTTTCATGCAAGTTCAATCAAATGTGGAATTGTGAAACAGAGGAAAGCTTTTCAGGCTTTTACGTTCGCAAAAGAGCCAGTATCATACACCCAGCTGCAGACACCATGTTTGTTTACATTCTTGTCCCTGATAGACAGTCGCAGACGGAACGTCACACATAAAAGGTGGCAAACAGTGATTTGTCAGGAAGTAACATGTAGTCTATCACTATGTGGCATTTATGTCTCTATAATTGCCTAATCTCACACGGTGACCATCTAAACGGAAACAAACATTTTGTAGTCTGAGCATAAAAAATATTTGGTTATTAAATAGCTTTTATTTACTTTATTTTTTCTACCCAAAACATACATTTAATGTTTTAAAGAAAATGTCTTGAAGGACCTCACCTGTTCTAACCAGCATTGAGTCTATTGAAAGTTTATGAACTTGCAGATGCATGTGAGTAATGTATGACTTTTGAGTTTAGTCAGACTTACGATTGGGCATGAAGAAGTAAGTGGTTTCTGTAAAAGAACCATTTCCTGCCAGGGAGGTGGCGCGGACCCTCACGCTGTAGTTTCCAGGCTGCACAAGCGAGAGCTTCGTGCCAAATGACTTGAAGTAGGCCGGCCGTGACACACAAGCTGTGTGAACCTGGAAGAAGAAAAAAAAAAGAAACTTCAGTAAGAAGATTCATAAAACCAGAAGTCAAATTTACACCAGAGACAAAGAGGTGCAAGACAAAACACAGACACAGCATTTAAACTGAACAAAGTTCGAAGGAGTCTCACAATCTTTTCATGTTGAAATAAAGTAATTCAATCAATGTCACTGGAGCTGGTTTTTAGATCATTTACTAGATCTTTCTTTACATATTTCCATTCTGTGCAACTTCTGGTCAAATAATGGTAAAGTGAGATTTAATGTCCTCAGTCAACGCACTAGGAATGCAGAATATACATTTCATGAACAGTATCATATTTATATTCTATTGTATCACATCACTGAATTTTATAGTGACTGCCTCACATTGTAGAATATGCAAGAAACCCTGTAAAACTGATTTGTTTATTCACAAATTCTAGCCAATTAGAAGAGAAGTAAGTCTGAGGTTAGAGAACACGCAAAAATGTTCCATGATTATTCGTGTGTGTTTAGCGTTGCTCTGTTCCTCCACCGAGCAATAAACTAAATAATGAATGTGACCCTCTGACATGAACATCCAGATCAGTTTGTTTCCACTGCAGGGTGTGTTAGTGAGTGGTGTGTTTTCAGTGCAGCTCAGTGCACTGGAGATGTCTGAGATCAGTCCATCCCTGCCACTGCATTCTAGTCTTCCTTCCTGCCTCTGTCACTATGGCAACAGACCTGCTACTGGCTCCTAGGGTCAGGCGGTGCAGCAATGAATAGCAATGAGAGATGAATTCACACATTTGCAGCAAGTAAACAACAACAACAACACGCGCACACAC
This sequence comes from Verasper variegatus, assembly GCA_026259375.1. NCBI lineage: Eukaryota > Metazoa > Chordata > Actinopteri > Pleuronectiformes > Pleuronectidae > Verasper > Verasper variegatus. Next base: position 13,722,871 of record CM048046.1, on the reverse strand, counting down.
ACACACACACACACGCGCGCACACTCAGACACACGCACACACCCAGAGTTTCACAGACAAGCACTTATTTGCACAAACACAGCAATAATAATATGCAAATACACAGCAGAAAACATTAACACGCACTGTGGTGGGACTGGGAGTTTGTCAACAAATATTTTCTTTGTTCCTCTCTCTATATAAAGGAACAGAAGATACAGCAAACCCCTCCTTTCCTACCTGCATTGTCTCGCCAGAGTTCACCCAGATCACTCCCTCTCTCTGCACCGCTTCTTACCTTCATCTATGATTTCATGCACGCCTTTGAACCCCATATTTCTCCTTGCTACAGAGTACACTTGCCTCATTCCCTCCCTCACCCCTGCCTCCTGCATTGCATAAAAAAGATCCACGACCCTTCCTTCCTTCCACTCCCTTTTTTTCTTGTATCCCAACACTCCAATACTTGGGCAATGGTTTCATACTGACCTCTGAGTCTCCAACTTTCCTGTAGAACACCTCATACAGGATGATGAGGCCGTTGGGGGATCGGGGTTCGTTCCATTTTATCAAAACATAGGGAGGCTCAGCCGTCACTATCTCATGGGTGACGAGGCCTGGGATGTCATCCGCTTTCTCTGCAGGAACCAGACATGAGGAGAAACATGTGACATATGTACAGTATAAAGCAAAGTGTTACCACAGAGTTCTTAGTGTGGCCACTTGCAACTTCTGCCTCTAGAAAGAAATATTCACAGCTTTTTTGGAACTGCGTGCATTTTCTTTTACCTACGCCAAGGAGGTTGTGTTTTTATCAGCATTTGTTTGTTTGTTAGCAGGATCATGCAAAAACTACTGGATGGATTACGATGAAACTTGGTGAAAGGTTTTTGGTGCGGATCCAGATCAGTATCTAGTGAATTCAAATGTGGTTTTATAAGGACACTGTTGAGCCTAGGCAGATAGATAAACTCTGCTGAGTGCCATTCTAGTGTTAATCTGAGTTCTCATTAGTATTTTTCTGTGATATAGCCTACCAGGACTGATTATAAATAGGGTGGCTAACATTTCTAATGTAGTACACCACAAAAAAAAGCTTTCAAAATGACCCCTACATTGATCTGTAATGGTTTCAACAAAAACTGAACTCTATAACCTTCATGAAGGTAGGATTCATATCAGGACTTGTTTTTTGTACTTTACTGTAGCAAGCATCTACTGTTGGTTACCTAAAACTGTGTGTGTGTGTGTGTGTGTGTGTGAGAGAGAGAGGTTTGCATGTGTTCTTACCCTCAGGCATTGTTCGGGCACTGACATAAGTAGCCATGCTGCAGCGTTTGATGTCCGTCGCGTGGTTGCAGGCCATGATCTCTATCTTGTAACTGGTGAAGTGCTGCAGGTTGGAAATGACTGTTGACTCCTTCGACAACACCTTCAGCTCCACCTGAGCAGAAAAGATGAGAAATCTTATCACTCTAGTGGCATCAAGGATTTATGGGCACAGACAAATTCCCTCACACTGCAGTGATGCCAAAGATGCCACTGCAGTTGTTGAGTTGAGTATAAACTGTGTTTCATAGAATACAGCATCTACCTGTGTCATTCTGAGACAAACTTATTTATGTGCTCTTCTTTGCAGTTTTCCGAATAGCGATATAATCGGATACAAAAATGTATGTTTTTGTGATTTACAAGAAAATGCAGAATATAAATAAAAGATTGAAAAATTTGGCAAAAGTTAATAGAAATTTACAGATTTCCGAGAATGTTTTTTCAAATGACTTGTAAGGATTGATCTTTTTTCTGAGCTTCTATCAACACAAAATAAGGAAAGAAAAATCTACGATAAATACCTCTACACATAAAAAATACTATTATGATATAAAAACTATAACGTCTTTGAGACCTTGGATCCCTCATTGCCGTCATCAGGGCTGGCTGTTGTGGAGCCAAATGGAAAACTGGGCGCTGTGGTAAGGAAGTTAGGGAGGAGGGTGGCGTTTGCAACTCCCACTGAGCGTCGACGGCGAGACGGTCTGAAGCAACAGAGCAACAAGAAAATCAGTGAACAAAGTTCAGGCAAAACACAAACTGGAGAAAATAATTCTTGATGTGGCAGTAAAAAAATTTCTAAAAGTTTCTACATGAGTCTCAGGCAAGTCAACATGAAGTCAGAAGCATTTTGTGTAAATTAAACTGAAGCAGTAGTGTGGGGGAGACCAGAGGGGACCTCTGCTCACAATAACCTTGTGTGGGGCAAGTTTGATTACATGACATTTATCCACAAATACCATCTACTACTGGCTGGAAGAACTACCGACCCTCACCACTCAGTGGTGCCGATGAGCAAAGTGAACTGTCCACAAAGTCCACTCAGTGTTAGTCAACCACAAAGGCCATGAACGCAGCAAAGGTAAGACTCAGAACTCCAGCAGTGTAACATCAAGTAGAATCTTTAAAGAATCACCATTAAGTCTCCTTGAGCACTGCACTTTACCCCAGAGCTGCTGTAATGGAGGCATCTCCCTCACTCGACAGGGAAATGTACGACTGAGTTAATGTTGAACCAATACTCGCTCAGGTTGGAGAAAAATACAAAATGTCCTGCATCTCTTTTTATGTTGGAAAAACAAAGCACACAGAGTTTCTTATTTTATTTTTCATGTACTTTACCATGGCTGATTCAGTGGCATGGGTTCAAAATGCAGCGGAGGTGTGTGTGTGTGAGTTTGGGGGTTTGTGTGTGTCCAAATGGCAGTCTGCATGACTGCATCCCTGACTGGCATGAATAATAATGGGCACAGTAATCACTCCCCTAGGGAAGCGGCGGGAGAGACTGTGGGTGTTTGTGTGTGTGTGTCAGGGTAGGGGCACCGGGGCCCAGACAATCAGCACCTCCCACCCTAAGCCCCCCACTGTGGTGCCCAGTACAAAAACAAGTGTCTACATAAACTGAGCGCGCGTGCACACACACACACACACACACACACACACACACACACACACACACACACACACACACACACACACACACACACACACACACACACACACACACACACACACACACACACACATGTGACTTCAGAGGCCTTACCACAAATAACATTAACTTCTTGGTGAGTTATTATAAACACATTCATATCTGCAACCTGCTGAACCTTAAAATCTAAAGTTTTACATCATGGTTATTTCCCTTTTGTCTCTATAAGGAAGACAATTCTCGATACTGTGATTTAGGCCCCTACAAAATGAATAACACCTGGACCACACACATGGATGAAATAGCCAAGGTTGGCACAGAGTCGCATTGAGACACACATCATGTGGGAGTGACGTACTCTGGCTGGACAGAGGAGCTCCAGTGTTGTTGCTGTGTGGCCACAAACACAAACTAACAACACAGGGAGCTCTTCTAGGTGCCACTGTAACTTTAAATGCACTGAGCATTGAAAATAAACAAGTACATGTTCATTAATGTATGTGTGAGTCTGTACGAAAATGCATCTTTAATGCACTAGGTGTCATAAGTATCTCTGTGGCATGTCGGTAAAAGTCATTTGAAATAAAACAGCTAAAAACATTCTGATATTGCTGGAATCATGATTTAACCTCTGAATCGCTTATTGACTTCCACCTAAAGTCAACAAGAGAATAATAAATAAAAATGACAGCTAAAGGGCAACGGAAAGCATTGGCATGTGAGATCATGCAAGTGTGCCAATTGTATTACTTTCCTGATCAGTATGAGAATCAACATTCAATTACAATCAGAGACGAGTACCTGCTCTCGAAGACTTCGTTGTGCAGGTAATTCTCGAAAGTCTTGCAGTACTCGATCTCCTCCTGCTCCTTCTTTAGCTGGTGGTCCGTCTTGGGGCAGGCGCAGCACCTTCCCCCTGAGGTGGGTTCATCTGTGTGGTTCCACTTCTGCTCATCCTCACTGTCCAGGTGGGTCGGGGTGCGAGACGGCAGCTTCATCCCTGAGTAGAAGAAACAGGTGAGAGGGAGAGTCAGAGTAAATAATGTGACGTGAGCAGCAGCTAACTTGTTTTCAAACAGTCTGGACTAACTCAGGAGCGGCAATCAGCGGATACTAACCTTGTAGGCAGTAGTCAAACTTGTAGAGGTCACTGTCCTCAGACTGCTTGCGACAGATGATGCGGTAGTGGGTGATGTTGCCATTGGGACTTGTTGGCGGCTTCCACTTCAGGATGATCTGAGAGGAGGAGTTGGAGGAGGAGATGGGGTCGAGAGGCACTGAGGGCTCTGGGAAGGACAGAGGAAGAGAGACAACAGTCAGGACAGCATTGGTACTATATGACTTGAGGCCTCATTCAGAGCGACTTTAACCAAAATGAGAAAGGAGATCCCACTCGATCACATGAATGAAACCTGTCCTGTGACTGGTAAAGCAAAGGGCACCAAAAAACTTGAAATTGGTTCATGTTTTGCCTTTACACATGCAACATAGCAGCACATTTCTGATGGGACATAACAAATCCTGAACACCAATGCATTGTGTTGGAGGTTTAAGGACTGAATGCCTGTTTAGATGACCTAAACTGTTGAAATCTTATTGTCTGAAACACTGACCTCAAACTTTTAGCGCAATTCTAATATCTATTTATACTTTGCAGTACAACACCTGCAGAGGGTCTCACTCAAAATTCAATAAATTCATCATTTGATAAGTAATCAGGATGATCATTGCCTGTGGAGTTAGGGTTGAGGTTCTTGACTGCATGTGGCACTACAGTTTGGAGCAGTGATTTGACTATGTCCCTGTTTTGTTTGCACATTTACGTGCATGTGAATGGATGTGAAACTCTGCACAATCCCACGAGGGTTTGACAGTGGGTGGTTGTAACAAAACAAGTTAAGTAACATACGGAGGCTCAGGAAAAGGTGGGGAGGAAGAAAACTGTTACCAAGCAAACACAGATGTAAACAATGCAGGTTGAATATGTGGAAAACATGTTGCAAATGATTTATGAAGGAGAAAATGCATTCAGCGTGTTTCCTGTGCCTCAAAGACACAAAACACTGTATCTTGGTGAGAAACACGGGATGTAAACAGAACTGGGCTTGTTTACAGAATAAACTCCACAGGGTACCCTTAAGCCAAGAAAGTAAAAAGTCCAAAATATTGGGAGTCTGTGTAGAATTTCTTTAACATCTATTTTTAAAGTCTGAAACTCTCAACCATCAGCTGAACAATCTCTATTGAATTCAATGCCCGAAATAAAAAGTACAAATTCTCACAAAAAAAAAAAGAACTCCAGAGAAGTGTGTTTTTCTATAGCTTGGATTAACTCACTGGAGGCATTGGTGAGGACGTAAATGATCTCGCTCTTAGCTCCATGAACTTGATGCTCATCAGATGCAGACAGTTGAGTTTTAACCATTATGGCGTACTGGGTCCAGGGCTTCAGTGGTCGGATTAGGTGCCCCGGATCCTCCCCCTTCTTGCCTTCAGTGGAACGGGATGGAGTATCAACATCGGCAATTGCCCAGCTGTTAGAGCCACACGCGTCCTGGCCATCAAACTCTGTCACATTCCTATACGGCCTGGAGCAGACGGAAAGAAAGTGGTCAGAAGACAGTTGTAGTATAGTTCCTGATAAGACTCTCAAAGTTACTGTTGTTCTGCGATTCAATCAATTTCACAATACAGCGGTGATTCCTCTGTATCACAGCATATGTATAGATTCAAAAAAGCAAATGTCCAACAACAGATCCTTGAGAAACCTCAGGGAAAATATTTTCATCAGATTTAAAGCCAATGAGAAGAGGACCTGCTCCAAACCAACGGAATCTTTCAGTCTTTTCATCAAAATATCATTATTAACAGTATCAAAGGCGGCAGTGACAGGAAACAAGGCCAGTCATTCAAGCAAAGCAGTTGCCCAATATGACTAACTGCTAATATAACTTTGGTAATACTTTATTTCATGATATCAAAAACAAATCCCTTCTTTTTTGTCTGATACTTACGCCTCTTTGTAGAGAACCATAAATCCCAGCAGGTCTCTGAAATCTAACGGCCAAAAGGGCTCCCACTTCAGCATAATCATAGTTGATGTAGTCTTGATCACAGTGAATTTCAGCAGCTTAGTCTCACCTAAGGGTTAAAAAGCATATGCATTTGGATAAAGAACAGCAGAACATCACAGACATCAATGCTTTTGAGGTCAAGGATATCACAGAATAAGGATTAAAATTAAAACACTGCTTTTTCATTTATAAAATCATGTGTCAATTCTGAGGCTAAAAGCTCATCACACAGAGTAAGGATGTCCTCATGAGCTTCAAGGTTTTTTTTCTCTCTGCCAATATTTATCTTATATATGTAAATATATATTTAGTAACTAAAACGCTAACAAATAAAACAAATTGAATGCAAAATTCTACACTAAGATCTGCAACTAAAACATTTAAAAATAAATACAGTCCATTATCACCATCAAAGCTCATAAAGACAAGTCAGACATTTTGAATATCTTACAGGAGGCTTGGTCCCCGTTGTTGCGTACAGCGATGTCATTCTTTTGGTTGCGATCCTTGGTTCCCGTTACCTCCTCCATTTTTTTGATTTCAGACATGCAGAGTTTGGAGTTGTAGTGGAAGAACATACGACCACGCGGGATGGTCAGGTTGTGCTTGGACCAATCCCACAATTCTCGCAGGTTCTGGTTGTCCAGCGCATAGAAGGCGTAAACACTAGGAGAGGCGGAGGACAAGACAGATAAAGAAGTTAAATACTACTTAGGAGAGGAAAGGGAGGAGATGAAGAGAGGAGGAGAGGACTTACTCTGTCTCAAGATGCTCCCCCCTGATGATACGTAGTTTGCGTAGAAAGGAGAGGGAGACCAGTGCGTATGCTCGGCGAACAGTCAGGTAGCCTGTGATCTCCTCAAGCTGGCCCAGACTAGCCTCCAACTCAGCAGCTATGTTATCTGCAAGGAGATGATAGGAATAATAATTATAAGCTTTATTTATGAAGCACATTTCATAGCATTGAATTTATCTCAGAGGTCAAAGAGGAAGAGCAAGAAAAAAAGAATAAAAAAACTGAACATATTAAGACAATTCAAATCTTTAAAAGCTGAAAAGAAAGCTGTCTTTAAACAGTTGGTCATACAGACAGCAACTGGATGATAGCAGAAGACAGCGAATGGTAAGAAATAAGACAAATACAGACAGCAAACTCAATGTCCTAATAAAGAGACAGACATGGAATGAGAAAGGAGGAGATGGAGACAGTGAGAAAACCAGAGCCTCTCCACGAGGCCCGTCAGACAATGAGGTGTAGCAGTACTCACTTCCTCCTCGAATCTTGATGATCATGTTGCCGTGGAGAACAGTGCAGCCTCGCAAAGCCTGGGCTGAGTTTACCGAATCAATCGTCTTATTTCCCACACACAGTTTAGGACACAGGCCTGCACAAGGTGAACAGGTCAACCTGTAAACACACAAGAAAAACGCACACAGATTAGAACCATAAATACAACATCAGCATCAATTAACTTTCATGCGCTGAACCTTATTGATGTTGATCAATACGTGAAATGTGTGGAAAATGATGTGCAGTTTATCAAAATGAGAATATGTTGCTTGAACCCAAAGCTGCACAACAAGTAAAGCTGCACTCTCCATGTGAGCTAACGACCAATTTCACAATCCTTTGTAACGTGATGAGCAAAGTGTCAGGAGTCAAGACGCTAGGAAACATCGTTGACATATTTCAAGAGTAATGCCGTCGGTGGAAGAAAACAACAACCTAGTTTATGAAAGAGGAAAACAAAACAAATAACACAATGAATGTTTGTGCGTGCAGATATGAGAAATGTAATGGAGCAGGACTGAATGGCATGAGGCAGGAATGCTCAGTGACGTACAGTCGTGGCGTGGGTTGAAACCTGGAATAATGTATTCAAACAAGGGCGGATCTGTTCATAGGAATTTGAACCGATACACGTTTTGCCTGCGCACTGGAATATATACAGATTTTTCGAATGCAGACCAACAGATTTCTGGACAAATATTTAAGTTTACAACGTGTTTAATGTAGACGTTACTTCATTACAAATTAGCTCTGTTCTTTGCTCTCAACATTATGAAAATGTAAAAAAAAAAACGTGCTCACTGAAAGCAAATCACAAAATACTAACTAAAGATTTTCTAATGACCAAAGTGATTTAGAGACGAATAAAATTTGAGCTGGAACCAAAACTTTTGCAGTAACAAAAAATGCTTAGAAATCTGAATTAGTATTAAAGTGGTTCCCACACTGCTCGAATCCGTCACTCATCTTAAATAAGTGACAATCATCACAACACTGCACAGAAATTCAATGAATGAGCTGAGATGTAATCTGAGGTGAATCTCTATAATTCTCTCAATTAATTTGATAAGTCTCATAATGAATACATAGGCTTTTAGGAGCACAATTAGATTATGCAATCTCTCCTCCACATTTCACCCTCCTTAATTTTTTAGTACCGAGCATTAGAGGAGAGAGCTTCGCTTTCTCCTCCTTTGCCTCAATTACTCCTGTGGCACATGCAACGCACACGCACGCACGAATGCACAATCACAGACAACAACAACAACAGGACTGAAACACCAGCTGCAGTTCCCAACAGGCAGCCTCTGTTCCTCTCGCCCTCCCTCACTCAGCTCCATGAGTTGCATCCTCTCCCTGCAAACATGTGCTTATGCACGTAATCGCACTCGCACACGCTGAGCAATGAGGCCTTGAAAGCACTGCCTTTGAGGCAGTGCTTTTTTTTTTGAAGCCCTCTTGAAAGAACATTATCCTTCTCTTTAATTCCACTTCCAGCCTTGACATCTCCAACCACAAAGAGCTGCCTCACACGTAAACTATAAAATGCTTTATTGTGTTTGGTGGGTGACCTCCACATATAGCGACCAACACCAATAAATGACTGCATTCCCCGCCCATCAGCGTCAATTCAGAACACTGATGTAACAGGAATAAGAAAGTGAACGTTTTCCTTTTTCTTGGAAATGCGATCTAAAAATCAGAAGAGAGCAGGCGTGACGCTGGGTGATTTAATAGATTTTAAAGCTGATCAGAGTTTCAAAGCGAAAGGTGACAGTGACATCAAAGAGCGGCTTTAACAGGCACTTTCATAAAGCAGCTCCTGTGTCCAGGGAGCAGCTAACAAAGGATGCTGTTGTTCACTGCGGGGTCCTTGCAAGCCCTGCGTGAACTGCCATTTGTGAGCTGACCCTGTTTTAATTCTATGTTTATGCAACTCTTATTATAATCCTCCTCTCCAGGGAGCACACACATACTCACACGTACATACATTCTTATCCATATCGAGCCCCTTCTTTCCCTCCAAACTCCAAGGCTGTGCTAGGGACGCAATTCAACACAGTGAAATGCGACACTGACTCCCAGGGGTGCTGTTTTGGTCCTTGTCTGGCATTTCCTGTCCACCCTGCGAGGGCCAAATGACCCATTGCACACCTGGCTTCTCCTAGTTTCCATCTTATCCAGCTCTTAATAATTTACATCAATCAGTGGCTAAACCAGTGTTTCCCCTCGATGACTTCTGAGTGAGTGGAAACAGACTGGAATGATCTCTCCGAAACAACAGTGAAGGAAGAAGAGAAACTATTTCTAGAATATTTTGTGTCTCCCTCTCTCTTCTCTTCCACATGGAAAATTGTATATTCAGCTTCTCAAAAGTAACGCTCTAGTTGCAGTGTAGAAAGAGAGAATGTTTTGGGCCGTTGTACTGAAAAACACAGACACACAGGCAGACAGGCTGGGTCCAGCGGCGGCTCTTAAAGGGACAGTGTTTTTCTGTCCGGCTGAACTCTGTGACTCGGGCTCCAGGGTCTGCTAGATCCATCTAGAACTGAGGCAGCAGCTGCCGCTTGAGTCGCACACCCACCCACACCCACACACAGTTACACTGGGCTATGTAGCTGTCACAGCCTCCAGGAAAACACTTCATACTGTAGATGTGAGTGATGAGCAAATATCAAGAGGGCACAGCAAACTGTCTGGAGTGAAGAAATGATCATGAATCTTATTATCAAACATATCTCATATCGTTCACCTGACAGTTCCTGTGTCAGAATCATGAGACAGTTTTAACCTTAAAGTGACATCTGGTTCATTAGGTTTTAGCTGTTTGTTTGTATTTTATATAATAACTTCAAACTCTACATATCCAGACTGACAAAACATATAATTATATTTGCATAATATGATAGGATGCCAAAGAGATAAAATGTTATGATCCATCAGTTTATTGGTGTCAAATAAAAACCATGACGCAAAGAGTCTCCATTTCTCCAACTGTGTGTGTGTGTGTGTGTGCGTGTGTGTGTGTGTTACGTGTACGCATTCATATGATCTGTCTGTCGTCGGCCTGACTATCTGGGTGTTTGTGTGTCTGAGTGTAGCTTCTGCCTGGCTCAACCACTGTGATGACGCTTGTTCTTTGTATAAGTAAAGCATAGCAGTAAAACACACACAAATAGACACAGACACACACAGACACACACACAAACAGGCCCTGCTGTTGTGACTGCAACTGAATCCCAATGGAAAAGAGTCTTGTTTATCACATAATGTGAGACACACACATCGACACACACACATCGACACACACACACACACACACACACACACACACATCGACACACACACACACACACACCGACACACACACACACACACACACAAAACATAAAAAGGATGCCATTCTGTCTTATACCTGAGGGCGTATGACTGAGACTTAAAGCAATGTTCTTTTCTGTCTAAGCACCTGCTAATCCCTGCAGGCTGGCAGCAAGCAAGGGAAAGTCAATCTCTGCGCACACACACACACACACACACACACATACACACGGACACACACACACCCTACCTAGTTAACCATAATTGTGAAGTTTAATTATATATATATATATATATATATATATATATATGTGTGTAAACCATATATCTCTCTCTATCTGGAAACAGTGGACATTTCCTTCAGCCTGCACCTATAGGAATTAACACCTTCTGTGCACATAAACATTTAATGAAAATATGTACACACAAACACACACATTCAGGTAAACCAGAAACATAAAAACACCATCCATCATCCTGCCACCTGTGGATTCAATCAGTGCTGACATCTCCAACACACAACCTGCTCTTATTAGAACCCACTCAGAAATACACTTCACTCTGCTTCTTCTTCACTCGTGCTTCATCTTTCTTCCTGCTCGAAATTCGTTCACATCTTTATCTGAAACAAACACACTAGTAAAGACTTCCCTTATAGCATAAGTACATAACATTTCTCCTCGGTATGTGACTTGGCATGTGATGATGTCTCAAATTATATAACTAACCTGGCAGAGCCTGTCGTAGCTGCTCCGTCAGCTTTAAACTCGCCACAGACGGACGACAGGGGTATTTCATTCGCCACGTTTCTACTATAAAACGCCTCATCCTGATTGCTGAAATGGGTGTGTGTTTTGAAAGCATGCAAACAAGTAGCGGTTTTGGAAATATGTACTTGGCATCAAAACAAATACATGTCCTCATCATTTGGCAACAGCTACTGAAGTAATTTAATGAGGATGCCAGTGACGTTCCTCGACACCCCCCCTGGTAATAGTAGGAGTACTAAGAATGTAGGAGTGCTAAGTAAGGTCACACCCTTGCTCGTTGCACATGCAGACAAAGCTGTGAGCTGAACAGGACCAAGTGAGGTCAAGTGATTTGTTTTTAGGTTGGTTTTACATTCAAGGGCCGTTTACAATAACAAACGCTTCCTTGCTGTTAATGGACAAATAGATCCTACGGGAATTAGGTTGTCTTTTTTTATCTTACACCCGTGTGACCGAAGCTGTTTGCAGACATGAACTCTGGAAAATATCTGGAAAATGAGGTCCGGACATTTTCTGGAGTTCTCCTTTCACATATGAAGAACGCAGCAGGAGATTTAATGAGTCAGACACTATTCTCAACACCATTTAGGTGAGGGGTACCGCCTGGGTAAAGAATGCAGGAGGTAGGACATGATGTATATTTACCACTATGAGTTTTTGTTTACAGCACAGCGAATTCGACGCAGACCATTATTAATATAAGCCCTCAAGGCTCAATGTCTTTCTAAGATGAAGATCTTTGTCTGCGTCCTCTATGTCCATGATAAAGAGGTGTCTTTTTCATTCAGATATTTCTTCCAGTTTTCGCATTAGTCTCTTATTGGAAACGACTTCAAATTTTCCTGCTGTCTTCTCATATGGGCTCACTCAGACCTTTTACTGGAGGGACGGCAGGAAAGGTACCTGAAAATGTCCACGGCAACTGACTCAACATGTGCGTTCTCACATACAGGAAAATGTCCAGACTTCTGTGCATATCTGAAAGGAGCTAAACTTTTCTCACCACGTTAAAACTATAATATATTGTCTTTGGCAGCACACAATGTGCTCAAATCTAGTCTTTAAACACATCCCCAGGTCAATCAAATTACTATTAATCCACACAAAATAATCTTGTGTGAACCGCTCAACCACACTAAGTAAACATGTACCAGACAAACTGTAAAGTTGAGCTCAGGTTGCTCCTGAATAATCCTTTGAATAGGAAAATAATTGGCTGTTTGGGTGCATAAATACCCAGTCACATTATTTCACTCCACTGCACCATTGTAGGCTGTTTCCAAAATAATCAGCACTTGAGTATGATTAGAAATGTTGCGCTGTGCTGACTAAAAAATGTTTTTCCGTGGGCAACACAAAACCCAGTGTGAGTTAACAAAATATATGCATATAATCTGCATGTTTAAACGCTTACAAACATTTATAAACTGCTTTGGTTCTGTGCTTTGACTTGATGCAGCTGTGTAATCACCGAGAACAGAATGTGATGGAGGCTGTGAAAACACCAGGGACTCGTTTACAGAAACTGACAGAGAGCTTTCTGCCTATGAAATTATGTATTCTCGTGCCTATATGGAAACTTTGTATTTGGTGCTACTCAGTGACATATGTTATTCTTTTGTGGGCTTTAAAATACCGACCTTTTATTTGATTAGAATGTTTTTGTTCAGATGGAAGAATGAAACATCCATAATACTATTTTTACTAAAACAACTATAATTATGTGCAAGGTTACAAATGATTCGTAACGCTACGTGTTTGTACGAGCTAAACACCTCTGCTTACGGTCGACAAAGAGGCAAACAGAGGAGCAGGTGATGTTTTGCCCTTTTCTTTGCTCATCTGACTGTGTCTGTGAACTTTGTTTTCAACAACCCAGCTGCATGTCCACAGCACAAGAGAACACTTTCCATAGGGGGAATATATTTCTGCCCTACTTTCTGTCTGATCAGCTTCCAAATACCACCATCTCTTGTGTCCAAATGTTGAGTGTGTTCAGTGACCACAATCCACTTGTTCTGCTGAAGTCACAAGTGAGTTGTTTTGTTGTGGGTGACAGTTCCATCTCCGATCCTGTGATGATGGAGCCACCATCATTAACCGTGGCAGTGTTGATGGTGGCATTAAAGGTGCGCATGTGTGCGTGTGTGTGCCAGACGTACGTAGTGGAGTTTATAGTGGTGTATCCAGAAGGACACTCTGGAATACAGGCCCCATTATGGATGACGTATTCGTTGCAGCTCAACTCTCGATCCTGGTTCAATTTCTTAGTCTGCTTACACTGGTTGTGAAGTTCCTGAATTTGAAAACAAAAACATGTAAAACATGTATAGTACCTGAGTTTAGTTCATTTGTGCTAAATATTAAATTAGTTCATCTTTAATCCTAGTCATTACGAACCTGGCAGAAGGAGAAGCTGACGCAGCGCCAGCCCCTGAAGACATAGTATCCAGCAGGACATTTCTCCAAACAGGTGTTCCCATGCTGGAGGTTCCTGCAGGCCACACAGCTACTTGCATTACCTGGCTCAGAACAGCTGCCCAGGCACTGGTGGTCGCAGCATTGGCCCTGGAGGCTACACCCACCATGTTTACAGTTGTCCAAGCACACTGAGGAGAAGAAGGAGAGGGAGAAAAGAAAAAGAGGTGGTTAATATCAGGTTTGGTTGGCCCCTCTAGTGTTTTCATAAGATTAGATGGCGTTTGGAGATGAAAAGACAAATGTGCACATAAAGGCACAAATATAAAAACAAAACATCAATAAATAAACAGCATGTAGGCAAAGACTTTTCTCTCACAACATTAAAACAAGAAAAGGCGGAAAGAGCAAATCCCTGTGGTCAGAGTGGCCACCAGGTGGTGGTTTGCTCTGATCCGAGAGCATCGTGGGATCCACATGCATGTTTGGAGGAGTGTATGTACAAACACATGAACATGTCTGGGTCTGCTATAAACAGGTTTTCTCAGCTAGGCCTTTAGGCTCCCTGCTGCTTTACTTATTGTGTTCATAGTTGTGGTTGTTCAAAGAAAAAACAGGAACAGTATTCGGCCATCAGGAAGAATACAGTCCTGTAAGTAAAAAAAGTTTTGACCCTGACGGAAATAATCATCAATAATAACAAAGCACAGAAAATTAGGATCTGTGACCTTCTTATTGAGTGATGGACTGTTGACTCTGACACTTACATCACAGTCTCTACTCTGTTATACTGAAATATGACTGTTCACCCAAAAGGTTTGCTGAACATTTCAACTTAATTTTAAACAAAAGCATAGAATTAAAAAACAATGATTAACCCTCAAAAACAAAATAAGACAAGCTGCAGCGGTGACTTACAAACATTCACTTGGAAAACCACCGATTTCACATGTCATACCCATGAAAGAGTGAGTGAATAGGGGAAATCTACAGCTCCAACTTAAATTGCTTATGGGACAAAAATTACGTCACTGGTTCTTTCAGGTTTAGTTTGACCTACCAGGAAACAGCATTTGGTGAAATAGCCTGAGTGTCAGTTGCGATTTGACCTGTGCCTTGCAATGATCCAATAAACTAGCTGTTATTGCCTTGTCTGTGAGCCAGTAGACTCATTAGATCTCACCTGATACCAGGCACTGACCTTCCAGTCTATGACATCGGTAACATTTCTTAAGTAAATTATTGGCGAGTAAAATACTCTCAAACACCTTGGGTTTATCAGCTACTCACCATTAAATGAAAACATAATTTTCAATAATGCTTAAAACACCAAAACAGCATCAGGATTTCAAACATCTCATACTTTCATTTACTTTGGAATCCACTAGAGAAAAACAGCTAAATATGCCAAATCTGACCCCCGACTGGGTTTCCTGTTCATGACCCTGCGTGTTAATGTGCGTCTCTCACCATGTTTCTCACTACACTGTCAGCTTTGATATCATGTGCCAACTGAGCCAAAAAAGTCAGGGCAAGAAGCAGATCTGGGTCAAATAAAAAGCTAAAAACATTTCTGTGATTTTACTGCCCTGTGTCAGGTCCTTTATAGGTGAAATAGACAACATAACGAAAAAGGAAGATTCCACATTTGAGAGCATTTTGATTAAGAGTTTTAATATCCAACCTATTCTTGGGTTAAATTTATTGTATTTAAAAAACCCCTTGCGGTGTCAAAACTGGAAGGAGCACGACTTAGAGCATCATGGTATAAAATAGTTGAAGAGTGCATTTGGGGTCACAGTATGACAGTCTTGTTGGGATGACACCTCTGTGAGGACATGAGCCCTCACTGCCAAGGATACAGATAGGACCCCCCCCATGAGAGGGCTGCCCATTATGCTGCCTGAGTAAAAGCAGAGAGGACAAACAGGGTTGCAGAGGAAAAGGAGGGGTGGGATGATAAGGTTAAAGAAAAGAAGAATGACAATAAGGACAGGAGGTCCAAACAGAAGAGAGAAGGACCAATCTAGAAAAAAAAAAACATCTTTGACCTTCCGGGTTAGTTCATGCAGGGGTTGCTCCACTGCGTTTTCTTTACAATGAGCTAGTAAACCCACAGTTGTCTCTGACCCACAGAGAAAAATGCATAGCTCTTCTCTAGCCCTCCCCCTCTCCTCTGTCTGCTGTGTATGTGTACAAGCTGTGACCAAGGCATCACATAGCAGAGCAGGGAGGGCTGAGAAAAGCTCCCCTGATCCAGTTCCAGCTGAGGATTCCATGCCGGAGTGCCGCTCCAACCCCAGATCCACCCTCAGCTTCAGCCAATGTGTTTGCTGGCTGGGGGAGGCAGCCATTCAATGGCCTCTTCCATGTTGGGAGGAGAGACGCCCAGGGTTAACCCTAGCCTTGCTGGGGCAGACAGGGGGCAGACGCAGCTAAGCAGCCAGCATGCCAGGGAAGATGAATGTGCTGCTGCTGCTTTGGGTGAATTACAATGAGCTTAGGACTGGAGCAAGGCCAAAACAGAGATAGGTGGATCTAGTAAATCAGCTTTACCTCAAATCCATTCAATACATGATCATGAAAAACTGTTGTTTACAACCCCCTGTTATGTTAATGGAATCATGCAATATATACAATAAATCAATGCACCCGGCTCTGTTGTCTTTCGGTTATTATTTTGAGTTGTATTCACCCTGTTACTCTCCTGTTTCTATCTCATGCCTGCACTGTGGTCTCAGCAAGTGGTACAGCAGGGAGTACTACTGCAGCAGCATTATTCCCCATTCTCCTCACGCTAGTGCTGGGCTACACAAGCTAGCTGCTATGCCAAACATGCTCCAGTCAGCTCACTCATTCCCTCCTCCTCCTCCTGCTGCTGCTGCTACTCCACTGTCCTCCTCTCTATCCGTCCTCTCTGCCACAGCCTCACCCTGCACCACTATCTATCTCTCTATCTGCCTGCCTTTCTAGGCCACTCAGCCCCTCCCACTTTCATTCATACAACGCCTTGTTTTGTTTTCATGCAGCCCGGGTGGGGGGATGGAGGGAAGGAGGCGAGGATGAAGGGATGATTTCACTCATGCTTCAACAACAAGGAGGAGGAGGAGGTGGCAGTAGCATCCTGGAGAGCTTACCTCTCATTAAGCTAAACACACACACACACACACACACACACACACACACACACACACACGTTAAAAACTTACTGTGTCATTCAATAATTTGCTTGCCGCACACACACAGTCGCACACTCATGCACAGTTCCAGTAAGGGTTTAAAATGCAAATCCTGATCAAAGGTGCGACGTGTTTACCTTTCATTTGGCAATGGCAGTAAAGAGCTCTGACTGCTCAGTCCCCAGGGGAAGAAACATGGGAGAAGCTGTGCAGCCAATAGTATGCAGCCACACACGGCAACACTTCCTGCTCTTAACACATAAAACCTCCCCTTTAATTGGCAGTGTTTTCTGCAGTCGAAGTGCTCGGAACAATAACAAACACGTTTTTACCCCAGAGCATTTACTCAGGAGAACACACGCACGCACACACGCACCTCTCCTGGATTCACGTTTACTATATTTGGCCACGATGGGAGTCCTAAGCTTCAAAAGCTTTGCTATAAATGCTTCGAGTGATCTGATGTAAGACATTCACCCTGAGAGAGTAAAGGGGAGAGGCAGTGGGGGGAGGGAAAGAGTGTAAACAAATGATCACGGGGAGGGCGAGAGTGATACTGTCATCAGAAGCATAAACATACATGAAAGCAAGAGCGCACAAATACAAACACAGACACACACACAAACAAAGGCAAAGGTCTGTTTGTGTTCACTGTGATGGCTGAAAGGAGGGCAACAGAGAGGGGTATGAGGTGGGGGAGAAAGTTGGGAGGAAAACAAAGGAGCAGAGCAGAGGTAAAAGGTGAAGGAGAGGAAGAGAGGAGTGATGGTAACACAAAAATGTTCAATTAAATTGATCAAAATGATGCCGTTTTATCAAACCATTATGTAAAGAGCAGATAGCCATCATAAGAGTTCAAAGATGTTTTAGTAAGAGCTTCACCCATCTGGTCTAGTGGTGCCTGTCTTTATGTATGGAGCAAAACAGTGTCTCTCCTTTACCCCAATCTTTAACTTGTGTAGTGGCTAAAGTTAGAACTGTCTGTCCTGTGTGATTCCCAAATGACTTTTTGCTCATACTGATGTTTTGCTATTTATCATACAATTTTGTTATCATACCTTTTACTTATTTGTTTTCAATGGATGTGAATAATTTTGTCACTGCGTGGTGCAGGCTGGCAGCAGTTGGAAAGCACTGATTTATTACACTGCATTTTTACTGCACTACAAGTGAAGCAGAGGTGACAACAAAATATTTTCATTATAGAGGTTTTAGACCGGAATTTAAGGATGAAAAGAGAAGTACAGTCATACGCTTCCTTTTACTCTGCAGCAGCCACTCCCTCTCTGGGTCATTGACACACAGATAAAGAGAAGCCATTATGCAAGCACCTTAACAAACACAGGAACCTGACAGGAGTCTATGAATTTACTCGTGAGCACTTGCAAATATCACGATATTTCCCTACTGTTACAAAACTGTGTGAGGCGATCACTATGAATGAGTGAAGTAAATACAGACATATCTGTCAGAAGTATCACCACATTTTCTCCCTTTCTATCAGCACTATTTTTATATAATCCTGTGGGACTGAGACGATGACGGCCGTGACACTGGGTGGTGTCTCTTTACAGTGTGTATGACTCACACTCTGAAGCCTGAATAAAAAAAAAAGGTAAATGTTTGGACAAGACATTTACGCATGTCCACAAGGACTGAGGCGGAGGCAGCCATGAGCAGGGAGCCATCTCTGATCACTACACACACACAAAAACAGACACACACTCGTCACTCAGTAATGAGATTAGGTGGTTTACCATGCCAAGATGTTCGCTGCTCTGTTTCATGTCACTGGGTCACAAGGTGTTTATCGACCACATTGTATATTGCAGGTGGAAACACACTGACACACACAAACAACCAGAAATGTCAGACAGTATATGTCAAGCAGAATTTGATGATGAAT
Organism: Verasper variegatus; assembly: GCA_026259375.1. Classification (NCBI taxonomy): domain Eukaryota; kingdom Metazoa; phylum Chordata; class Actinopteri; order Pleuronectiformes; family Pleuronectidae; genus Verasper; species Verasper variegatus. Next base: position 13,703,953 of record CM048046.1, on the reverse strand, counting down.
TTATTCATGTTAGACTATTACAAGTATACAACTAACAGAGCATTGAAGCATAACTCAAGTATAGTTTTGAAATAATGACTTCCAAGATATCTTTATAAATAGCTCCATAACAAATACTGAAACAATAGCACAGCAACAAGCTACAACATCAGGAGAAGTAATGAAGTAATAGATGACAGTAGATGGAGGAGAGAGGGGTGAGAGAGGGTAATTACTCTCATTAATTGTCACTCAAATGTGTCCCGCAGAGCACAGACCTCTGCCAAGGTGTATTGAGTGATTTGTGTTCGGTCTACTATAGTGCACTACTGTAGTGAGCGGTCTAATACTACTGGGTTTGAGCTTCATCACTATAAAGTGCAGTTAATGCCATTTGTGTTTATTATTTTCATGCACAATAAAAAGGTTCATTTTTGAAGGTGAATTAGTACATTTATCAAAATGTACGTGTCATGATTATTTATCACTGGTGTTGTTGATCAAGTTGTGTTGATTTTTCAGCAAATTACCAGATAGTTAAAGGCCAAATCAAACAGTTAGCATTGCCCTTCCAACACATTCGCTAACCAGTCCTGTTGCCATGTCTGTCTGCGCGTCGTCTCCCTTGCTCTGTGTATGTTTCAAAAATCTTTTACAGAGGTCTTCATACTGTCCGTGAGTTTGTCGAATTACACCTGTTACCAGGCTGTTATGAACAAGTGTCTTCATATGTCCTTGGTTTAATAAGCATGTGTAGTCAGCAGTGACTTGCTTCTCACTGTAGAGTCTTTCACACTTGTTTAATCGCTTCCAAGTAAAATCACATTCTGCTGCTGCTCTCAGACACTGAAAAGCTTGATCAGAGCAATTAGAGGTTTCTCGCTTTGCTCAAGGACAATTCAACTGAAGCTGCCGGGGGGGGCAGCAACCAGCAACATTCAGTTCACAGGACCGTCTCTAGAGCTGAGGCCTGCTGCTGCGCCATCCAGTCAATCCTTTTATATGCAAGGTTAGGTTATCATCGACAGCTGCTCTAGAAATGGATACTAATCAAGTCACAGCGTAGGGTCAACGGACGAGCAAGAACCCATACACATACATGAATACATGCTGATAACAGAATCAGAAAATTAAAGGATGAATCAAGCTCAATGAGCCTGGTTTCGCTCCCTGCTTTGTCTGTCTGTTCATTGATTTCGTCGTCTGTGTCTTCCTGTATGCTGGCCAGCCTTGCTGGCCCATGTTGTTACCATGGAGATGAGTCCAGACATAGACTGTCTGCAGTAATTAGCTGCATGCTCCCGACAGGCATTTTCTTAGATTCCCCTCTAGTCATCATTTATGTCTCATCTTTATATCGTAAAGCCACATTCTTCTCATCTTTCTAACCTTAAAAGATCTGTGCACTCCTCTCCTCTTCTTCTCCTATTGACCCTCTTGTCCTGCCCAGCCATGGTCTCTAGCCCCAGGTGACAAATCAGCTCCTCCAAAAAGCCACAGCCACTAGATCTCATTACAGTCAGTAAGAAGCTACAATCAATACTTCCCGCTGATGGCCCACCTCGCCACTCCTTATCATTTTCTCCTACACATCCACACTCACCCATTAGGGCTGGAAACCAAACAAAGAATTTTATGGTATCAACAAATTGCTTACGGCATCAAAAATGACATTGTCATTTACGGTAGAAAATATCTTAGGCCAAAATCTCATCAGTGTCTTGGAGCTAATAAGCATGCAGCATGATTATACCAAGATCTAAAAATGCTGGGGATTGGATGTGTAATGTAACATTACATGAACAGGCCATAGAGGCATGCAGGGCTGTTACGCCCAGAGATGAGGCTCACACGTGTATATGGGTGTTTTTCTGAGAGGTTCCAATAGAGTTTACATTCTACAGTGGCTGTACAAATATCCAAAAAATCAAAAGTGTAGCTCCAGCTTATAAAACCTTTTAAGGAACGTGAACAAAATTTAAGAGAAAACAGCAGGAAGAATGCACCACAGCCATTTTCCTCTCAAACTAACGTTATAGAGCCTCCTTGAAAATCTCCACACCCCCCTTGTCCGAGATCACTCAGGATGGTTCTAACTGGGATTTTGCAGGGAAAGAAAAGAAAAAAATATTTGTGCTAGTGTAATAGGTGCCGTGAATTAAAATGTTACTTATATTTATGTTGTAAAACTCTCACATTCTCATCCCTCCTTCCTTACCAGTCTTCTGATACATCCCCTTATTCACTGCCACATTTGTGCCTTTTCCCTCCTCTTAACCCCCCTTTCCACCTTCTCTCAGAGCAACATCTTTAATTTTGTCACCGTGCCACCAATAACAGCACTTGCTGCTGGCAGCACTTTTTCTGACATCTGGATGCAAACATAAAAAACACACACATAGACACGCAACGACCACAAACACACGCTTATGCAGACAGCTGCTGCAGTCAACACAATCTCATTTGTTTGTGCACAGACACACACAAAGCTAGGATTCTAAAACAGTAATAGACATAATTTAGATCACTCACACTCACACACACACACACACACACACACACACACACACACACACACACAGAGGTCCAGCAGGTTTTGCTGACTGGACAGTTTGGTGACAGTAGCAAGGTGATGGAGAGAGGCAGCGAGAGAACATCCATCTAGAGAGCGAGACACTTGCATCACCGGCCTCATGATTTTCCTTCACATCACAACCGCTGAGAATCACTCATATACACTCACACAACACAATATAAGAGGTAGGAGTCTCTTCTTAACACTTTAGCCACTTGAAGAGACTCAGTACCATGTCTGGGCTGATATCAGGTCAGTGAATCCTTGATGTGTCTTGTGTCATGCCTAAAGAGACGCATGCATCAAACAATAAGAAACCCAGTGGCAGCTGTTCCAGTGTGATTGACTCAGATGATTCAACGTGTTTGTGTGTCAGCCATAGAGAGCGAGAAAGGATACAGCTCTACAATGAAAAAATATTTTACCCTTTGGAAATAGTAAAGAAAAAAACAGCATCAATATGTGGCAGGCTGCCACTAAAATAAATCAATGTATGTGAAAGCGAAGTGAAAGAATAAAGTGAAAGAATATTTTCTGTTCATTCAGAAACTGTAGCCAGTCAGAAGGTGTCATCTGTAGGTCGTCCTTCAGTGAGGCCCAGGACATATTTGTGTTTACACTGCTGAAAGAATATGGCCGCCTATGAACGTGGTCTGAGTGAATGGATCACAATGCGTCTTGGGTGCGTTCACACCTGTACAAGTGGAGCTATCAACTTGTGATCAGATGGCCTGAGACAGACGTTTACTCCAGGTCTGATCGGGACCTGAGTGGCGACTCAGTCATGACAAAGGTGTTTTTAAACCTTTCCTTTCTGCCTCAATGGCCCATTATCTCCTCATATTAGCTTCAGAAAGAGAGAGGGAGAGAAAGGCAAAGGCAAAAGGAGAGAACTCTGATTGCCCTCTGTCTCATTTTCTCTGTGTCCTCAGTTGACAGAGAAAATGTTTATCAAAGGGCTGATTGTCACAAATTCCATCTCGTTCCTGTCTCCTCTTTCCTTACTCCATCTTTCTCTCTTTCCTCTCCACCTCCCACTACCTCTATTTCTCTCCCTCTTTCCTGCCTTACTTGTGTTTCAGGGGATTTGAGTTCAGCTCGCCCGAATGAGTGGAAAAATAATTTGCTGGGGATGCCACGAAATTTTCTAACAAGCTTTGTGGGATTAGCTCGGAGAAGACTAGAAAAAGGAACCCAGGGAAAAATAAGTTAAATGGGAAGTCAATTCATTATTTTGTCAAATAAACTTCAACACTGTGATGGCATTTGACAAATGAGTCAATTTTGACACAAACACCTGGGTCTGATAACCTGATGGACAGAGCAGACTCCATCAGTGTTTCCTGTAGAATTTGATTCAATCTATGGCTGTAGTTTAAGGGGGGGCTGGGCAACACAAACATGCCAACTTTTGCCTGCCTGCAGAGGATGGTAAAAATCACCAGATGTACACACAGAGAGAGAGAGGGAGAGAGAGGGAGAGAGAGAGAGAGAGAGAGAGAGAGAGAGAGAGAGAGAGAGAGAGAGAGAGAGAGAGAGAGCTGAACACAGCTCTTTAATTAGGCAATGCTACAAAACAGAGCTCTTTTACATTATTATGAGAAGTTTAGCAAGTGAAGCAGACAAATTAGACCATGACGGGCCAGTCTAGGTCATTAATGTGAAACACATCATGAAAACTTTTGGAATCCCGAATGGATCATAGATAACAGACAATGTAAAAGAGACTAACAATTATGTTGCACAGGTAAATACAAACAGTCTCTCAGAAATGAAAAGCAGAAGAAATAAGGAGGAAAAAGAAAGACAAGTGAACTACTTAACCTCCTTCCTTCTCATATATATACACACACACACACACACACACACACACACACACACACACACACACACACACACACACACACACACACACACACACACACACACACACACACACACACACACACACACACACACACACACACACACACACACACTCCTGTGTTTTAGCATGCTGGTCAGCTGCACTGAGTGCTACACACAGTGTAGGGGCCAGAGCAAGATGGCTGCAGTGCAGATGCTAGCTGCCCTATTTCATATTCACAGCATAGCACTGAGCTGAGCCACTGTACACAGTCACACACAAATACACATATGTGCACACTCAAATGCATTCATGCACACAGAGCAGAGCAGCTGATGGCAAAAGAAAGGAAAAAAAAAACAATACCGCACGGTACAGTGTGGTTGCAAATATCAATTCTTATGTTTTAGGACAGATTATAAAGCTCCAACATGTTGTAATGTTATGTGGAGAAGGCAACAGTTGACAAATTTCACAGATTATTATATATTTTAATGTTAGTTTTGTTCTGGCCACATGATGGTTTCATAAATGTGGCCAGATGTCATTTTAAGTGCCCTCATTGCTCTTTGTATCAGTCAAATACAAGCACTCCCATCACGCCTGTCTCCTCCCACCATTCATATCCCACAATGCTGCAGGAAGGCTATTTATTCTTGAAGGAAGGAGGGCAACTCTCCATCATTACTACAAGAAAGAGCCTTGTCACAAGGGGTCACATACACACACTTCCTCATCTTATGTCCAAAACCCACCAAAAATACAGTACACAGGTCACATGTCGCAGACACGTGAGGGTCCAGCATCGTTCTTTTGTTCTAAAGCAAGCGGCCCTCCCTTCCTGACCCCCCACCTCAAGACTGGAGAACATACAGCTGCCAGCCCTTACGACTGACACTCTGTCACCTTTATGATTTACCTTTTCCTAACAATTACATGGGTAGATGTGAGGTACACAATGTTCTTGGAGGAGTTGAGAGAACACAATGATGAAAATAGTTGATTGTCCATTGCCTTGGCCTGGGTTTCAAGGCCTCTTGGTCATGAAATGTGCTTGGGACATCTTAGCCCACAAAAATCGAAGTGTGGTTATCAATTCACCATCATCACTCACAACAACCTCACTTAAAGTTGTCAAAGCCTCAGTTTGACCTCACTGAGCGTCTTATTTCCATCAGCAAAGTTAAGTGGCCAAGGAAAGCAGCTGAGAAGACCGGCCAGGGGTCTCCTGAGCTGGTGCAAAGGGACTGACTATGGAGAGTGTTAGTCATAAGCAAAACAGTGTGAACTCAGATTTAGGCTCAGCTGGTTTAAAGGAATTTGGGGAAAGTTGGGGGATCTTTTGCTTCTGTTTGCTCTAGTTTTTGATCATCCATCTGTGTCATCACTCGTCTGTCTGATCGCTCAAATAACAGGTTCTGTTTGTTCTGAACTGGAAATGTTTGTGGGAAAACCAAAGACTGGAACCTGCAATGGGTTCTGATGGCTGTAAGGAGAACAGGTCCACAATTATATGGATCAAAGAAGAACATGTAAGATGTTCGTCACTCTTTTTGACAAGACTGATACATCTGATGACGGCTTCCTGACTTACTGCCGGTCCAACCCTCAAACGTGCCCCCATTGTAAGGCTAATGCAGCGCAGGCTGCTCTAAAACCTCTGCTAATTAAAATCTTAGTTCCAATAACTGCCAGACTAAAGAGATTTGGCATAAGCACACACTATTAACTCCGGAGCAGAGAATGAAGGGAGATTATGTGCGTGCATTGCAGTGTGTGCATCGGTGTGCATTCACAGGCCAATGACAAGCTGTATCTATGAGATGCATGGACGTTTACTCCTGCAAGTCTCAGAAAACAAATGTCTTGCAAACAGGCTGACACTAATGTTACACCCTCAATGTAAGAGAATGCACAGTTAGGTAGACAGGTCATTAACAGATACTGCTGGCACTCTGGTCAGAGTGTACCATGACATGTCAGTGATGATGGGAGGGGGAGAGTAATGCCGATGCAGCATGTGAAAACAGAGTGTGATAGAATGCAGTGATACAGAAGCCCAGAAGAAGGGATTGGTTGATGAAAGGAGGGGGTACGGCAGACAGAAGGGGGGATTTTCAGCTCATGAGGAGGAAAGGAGCTGAACGAACCAAAGAAAAGAATGAGCATGTACATTAAGGACGGTGAACTGTAAGGAAGCAGACACGTGGCCCTGTGAGGGAAACAATTAGCAAAAATAACACGCAGCATGGATTCAACAGTTCCAGCGTTAAGAGCTCTCCGTTTCTGTCCGCATATCTCTCATACTCACTCACTCACACACTCTGATCAGTTTGCTTTGACAAATACCCCTCCCCCAGTCTTGTTTTTCTCTCCTGGTACAGGAATTCATGGGGCGTCTCCTCAAAAACAAGATTACGGTGGACACTTCATTTACCTAGGAGGGCCATTAGAGACAGAGTTACATTTCAGTTACAATTCCCATTCTAAAAATCTCTGTTGCCTGAGGAAACTAAATTTATTGATGGTATATTTAAAGAATCCACTTTATTAGCTGCTTTAAATATAATGTGCGATTATTTTAATAATCGTTTCATGGATTGATTCCCATCTGCACATCCATAGAACAGCCAAACTACTTCAGTCGATCCATGCTCTCTCCGGTATAATAAACACAGAAATAACCAAGCTTCGACACAAATAAATGTTAATATGATTTCATGGGAAGTCGCAAATCAGAATTTCGATACCTGACAACACTGCATGATTTGAAGAGGCTGTGTGTAGAAATTTTAAAAGGATACGACAGTAATTTAGTGGGTTTAACTCGACATTAGTGCCAACTTCAGTTTCTCACTTCTGTCGTTCACTGCATGTTTCTGTCTGCAAAGCTGCCAAGTGTGAGACTGTGAGCAAGGAGGAGGAGCTGATTTTTTTTTTTTTCACTGGAAGCCCCAAAGAAAGAAAAAGGGAAGAGAGCTTCTGCACATTTTATTTTATTTTAACATGTCATATTTAACATATGACTCAAAGCTAATCAAAGTTAAATGAGTTAAACGTGACAGAAAAGAAAGGAATACACTTGCTCATTAAGAAACATACAGGCTGTAATATAACACGACATATAGCAGGTAATTAAAAGAATGAATCATCGTCCGCCATTGTTCTGTGGGATTAAACCCGTAACATAGTACAACAATATTTCCGAATCAAAATATTTAAATCCTCTGCTGATTCCAGTCCCTAAGTAATAACGTGTACATGCACTTTCCACAACCTCAAGACAATAGAATCTGCAGCTTTACTCAAAACATGTTTTCCTCTTACAAACCAAACAACTGTTCACGTGGTGTACAAACTATTTCCAAGAATTTAGATATATCAGAAATACAAACCACATAATATTTTCTGTCGGGGCATAATAACACGCTGCAGCCTGCATTACTGAACAGTGACCTATAACAAAGAGTTGCGCTCAAGGCTTCCACTGCCTTTGGATGTTATGCAGCCATAATTGACTTGATCCTCTTCCCTGGTGTGTTCAGTCCAAATTTGATAATAACATAAAAAGCAAATAATCAAACAAAAAAAATTGCTGGAGGTTCCACCAGCCAAACAAAGGCACTACACCGAGGTGCTGTTTTATTCTGAAAACATTCACAAACTATGACGGCTGCAGCTTGCACTTAATGTGGACATTCAAAGCAGAAAGTAGAGGAGAGCTGAGTCCTCAAGTCAGCCTCAGAACATGCCAGGCTAAGGCACATGGCGTCCCTTCAGGGGCCTGACTGAAAAACAAACCCCGGCTGAGGGATTTACACAGCGGGGTGACTGCTGTAGAAGAAGGGTCCGACCACAAAGGACTACCTGTTTGTATCGTGTGGCCATATGTGTGTATGTGTGTGTATGCATGTATGCACATACATAATACATGTAAACCAGACTAAAGGACAAAAGAATAGGGAACATAGCACATACATTAGGAGGGGGGGGGGAAGGGTGTCAGGGGACTGAAGAGGCCCTGCTTATCCTTGGGGGCGCAGGTGTTTTCAGCAGAGGCCCCTCTAGTAGGCAGGCAGCTCGCGGGAGTGGGTGGGTGGCACACAAAGAGAAAAGCCTTTATCAGAGGTAAACAGGGTGAACGACAAACTAACAGACGTCACCTGTGCCTCGTGGCAAGCTTTCAATTCGCAGCTGCTAATAAAACATGGAATAAATAACAAAGGCAGTAAATGAAATGTTCCTAAAATCCCCCACAACAATTAAATATCTTGATTTTCTGTCTTTAATAAACACTGGCCGCTGTGCTGATGAATGAGACTTTATCTCTAAGATAACAGCCTGTGATGGTCGCCAATGCTGCATTCAAAATCGTACCAACAACACAGCACAGGAGGAACCTGTATTTACTGTTATAAAGGGGTGGATAAAGAATAAGTGACTGAAGTCCACCACCGTGCTCATTACCACAGGTTTATGTAGCCCCATTGGTGCTGTCTGCTGAGCTTTGTGCTTTAGTCGACAGCGGCAACTTTTATTTTTAATCAGAAATTATTGAGATTCTATAGTGAGAGACCAAAGTAGCACAGAATGACCCCTGTGGGAACAAACGTCAGTAGTAAGCAAGGTTTGGAGTTTGCTTTGCTCTCACAAAAGCTTGATTACACTCAAATGAGGACATTTTCATGAAACTGTACAAATACCTGGGATAAGTGTGAAAGTTTGTGTCATATCCGAGATGCTATTTGATTGGTAACTTTTTTATTATTTTGGTTGGGACTTTAATATGAGTTCCATACCCATATATATAGTAGTTTTTTTGTTTTCATCGATTAAACTAGACTGAGACCCTTTAAAAAATATCTCAACTTAAATGTTAGAGTGGGGAAGTGGTTTAAATGAAGGTTCATGATTCTAAATCGCTGTCAATCACAGATATAACCTGGTAAAAAAATCTACACTCTTTACAAGTACACAATGTACTGGATGGCCAAAATCTTAATCTTATTAAACCACACTTTTATGTGTAACATCACACACCTTAAAGTAGTCAACCCAAAGCAGATTTCTACACATCCAAGCAAACAATGGCAGAAAGTGCAAGAACTGTATCTGTGGATGCTGCCAAAGGACACACAATGCTCAGAAATAAAACATGCTGCCTGCAGCTCAGTTGGCTACTGTACGACTGTTATTCCAAGAACTGCTGCTGTTCTGTGTGTGAGGGAGGGAAAAAAGCAAACATGTGTGAGCATTAACACAAGTGCACATAATAACAGGTGGGTTCCTATATACCCCAACCCATATATTAATGATTAGAATGAGAAAACCGCGTGACGCAGGTCTGCGAGTTGATCCTGACATTGTTTTAACAAGATAGATAAAAACAAGGAGGAACAAAATGCTTAAGGTTTTTTTTCTACTGTGAACCAGCGAGCCCACGTTTCAGCGGTCAGCTTCTAAATACGATACTTGCTCTCACATCACTACACCGCTGTGTAACAGATGTGATTCTCTGCCACAAGACGTTGGCTTGGCAAAAGGTAAACAGCAACATGTGTGTGTCTTTGTAATAAGATTTTAAAAAGTAGAGCCATTGATGCTATCAGCCCACGGTCGATTCCTGGAATAAGGAAGTGTCCGCTAGGGGACTTGTTGACAGTGGTGTGTGCAGAGCAAATATTATCATTCACAAAGGAGGAAATCTAAAGTACTGCCGTTGTTTTAATAAGCTAACTTGCATGTTAGATCAGTCCTCTTCACCGTTTTGGTCTTGGATGTGAAGAAAAGAGGGCATTACCATGAGCTGGGACTCCTTAAATGACTCACCCATAATGGAACTACATCTTTGGCTGTTTCATTAACTGATTGGCAGCAACGCTAATGATCAACAATCAGCATAACTCAAACCACTGAACAAACAAACACATGGGGAATTTGTGATCTTGAGATGCTAAATAATTTATTAACTTTATCCATTGTTACTATATTCTCCGTTGATCAAACTCAGTGATTTATCATTGTGATCTCTGGCTCTATCTCTAATTATTTATGAAGCCTGCTAGAAGTGGCAAATAAATATAATCAAGACAAACAAAGTAAATATCAAATGAAGCAAATGCTCTAAAACTGGATATGATGTAATAGGGCTGTATGATTCTGAAAAAAACTTTGAATCTGCTTTTTCATGCTCTCAAGGAAGATCACCATTTTTTTCCTCATACAAATGTTGAAGAAGGAACGAACGAAAAAGATGGCGTCTGGTAAAGGACCAGCATATCAGATTTGGACAACAGAAGGCTGTGTCACATTTTTAATAGGAGCCCTCCTATGTTGTAAAATATCATATCACAGCTTCAAATCAACCAATCTAAGCACTAAGACCAAGCTTGCACGGGTGAAGAGTGCCATGCATTACAACAGATATTTTTCTGCAGTCCAGGGAAGTGCTATTGGCACATTTATCTCTGTCAGTGGTACACATGAGACGATGAAACTGGAGCAGCTGTCTCAATCTACACATGGAAGTACTGTCCACAGTATGGACATATGAAGCGCCAGACAGTCCCTCCTCCAGACATACGTCCCCATCAGAGAGAACAGGGGGGGGGGTGTTTGTCATCCAAGCTGTTCCATGCATCCGTCCCTCCATCACTGCTGTCCGCTCTTCAGAGGGGGTCGCACATACCGAGCCAACCACCATCTCACACACACACACACACACACACACACACACACACACACACACACACACACACACACACACACACACACACACACACACACACACACACACACACACACACACACACACAAGCACTGACTTTGAACATTAAGAAAACCATTAAGGACAGGCTGAGTTGTTCAGAAGAACACGGCTGGATGCTTGTGATTCATTCAAAACATCAGCCCACTGATTCAATAATAACATTGTATTTAGCCTCTGAAGTTACCATGGAATTGAATCAACACTTCACTTACGGGGTGTCAATAAGAATGAAAGATAATGTTCATAATGGAGTTGTCTTGGATGCATGATAAACAAGACTCGAGACCAACAATGAATATCAGCAGCTACATTCCTGTGGTCCTATTTCTGCCACTGCTTCCACATCCTTTTGGTAAGGCTGACCTCTCTCTGCGAGTGTTAACCCCTCCAGCAACAGAATTGCACTTCCAGTAATAGGAGCCCCGCCCAGTTCCTCCCTTGGTGTTACCATTCCTTCTCTGGGAGGAACTGAGGGATAAACATACAACACACTAAACAGACCCAACTCCTTAGGCCCAACCTCCAAGTGCACATGTCTGCACAGGCATGGTCGCACACAGATATTCACCTCTGCCCCCAGACTCCCCTCTACCCACAAGCCCTTGCAACCAATTAGTTTCCTGGAATTGGCCAGAGGGGTGCCCCTCTCCTTCCATACTCCGCTGGGATTGGTTGAGCCAGGCGGCAGGAAGAGAGATGGTGGGCGATAAGGGGGAGACATACGCCAGCATTGCTCCTGGGGGCTTACATTTTATGTGGATGACAAGCAAAGCCATTTGTAATCAGCCGTGTCAGAAACCTAACCGTTTCCTAAGTTTCCCATTCATCTTCCAGTTCCAACACAGTCCACATAAAAAAAAGAAAAAGAAAAAGTAAACCTTGTGACTAGAGACAGATTCACTTGGAAGTGTGTTTTTTCTTTTTTTTCTTGGCGCCTTATTTCAGAAGCATGTCATGCTGAGTGAAAATGGCAGTTCCACAACGGTGGTCTGATCACTGGGTCAGTTGGCTGGAGGTTGGCAGATGCACTGGTGTTGTTGTTGTGCATTTGCTAAAGTCCAGTGGCCCTCTCTTGTGGTTGATATAAATTACACTGTGTCACATGCTTGCGGTTGACACACCAGAAATATTGTGGTCCGGGTTAATCTCATTTACCTAAATTCTGAGATCGTTGATACAGAACTCACAGGCAAAATAAAAAAGGAAAGAAAACCAACGGCACACGACAACAAAATTCCTCATGAGAGAAAAAAAAAATACTAATTCCACTCCATCTCTGTCAAGATATGAATCGCAGGGGTCAGATGAGATATGGGTATACGCAGCGCACGCACAGAAACACAGGTGCAACATGATTCATCCAAAATACCAGCAAAACATAGTTGGGAGCGTCACGTATGTCATGTGTGCGCGGAGCAGACGGTGCAGTGCAGTATGTCTAGCTGACAGGCTGCGAGCAGAGCACCAGAGCAGAACCTTTTTTAGTTGCAACAATGCCATCACAAGGCCCCGAGCAGCAGACACTGGAGAGGAGGCAACAGCCAAAGCATTCTAAATATTAGCTGGGATGGACGTCACTCTGCCTGGTGATACACACACACACAAAAACACATGAGTCGTAAGAGTCTCTCTCACTAGCTCATGGTCTATATTAAGAACAACCCATTGGTCCGAGTCAGTGTCATCTTCAGTATATATTAGGAGACGGAAATAATGGGGGGAGGACATTTTGATTTCATTGCCGCTTCCTCAAATTGGAAAGGTCTGCAGAGATCCCTGTGGAATGTCCAAAATAATGTATATTTATATGTATTTCATTACATACAAACAGGTTTGACCAACTTTTTCAATCATCTATATAATGAGGCATTAACTTAAGACTTTCTTTAGACAGAATAGTTAAGTGCATGTTTGCATCTTACTAATAATTATATTAAAATAAAGCTCAGTACAATGTGTGTGAATCCCTATATGATCATTAAAATCATTAAACAGACACATTTTTATTGAGACTCGTTGTTGTATAGTCTCTTGACCCAGTCAACATACAAATATCACTTGGCTCAAGCTATATGTAAGAATTTATGATTATAGGAAATTTAATGTCTTTGGGTTAAAGACTATTGGTCAAAACAAGATAATTTTACTATTCTCTGACATTTAAGACCAAATGATCAATACGTGAATCATGAAAGCAATTGGCAGATTAACTAATATTGAAAATACTTGACAGCTGCAGCCCATCTTCAAGCAGCTGTCTTCGTCTTGTGCTGTAATGTTTTCCTCCTTTACACTTTCCCTAAATAGGGCGGAGAGTTGCACTGAGCGACACACCCCTCATTCAAGAAGACACAACACAGCCGCACACACCAACGCACAACTGTGCAGGATAACAATAAGAAGAGTTATAGTCACTAAGCAGTCACAACTTACAGATGGAAAGTCATTCTTACACAAACTGGGGAAAAAAATACAATTCACAGTTTTTTGCCAACAACACGAGCTGTGGACAAACATGTTATGACCAATCACATGGTGAGTGACTCAGACATGCACCAATCACAGGCCCACACACTGCCAAAGCAGCCATCTTTAGTAACTGGAGCCAGGGCTGACAAGTTTGGTCTATCATTTTGAGGCCCAGAAATTCCTGCATGTCTGCATACCACAGCATGGAAGGGGAAGGAAGAGGGGGAGAGAGAGCACACAAAGCAAGGGAACAGAGGGACAGAGAGAGAAAAAAAGGGAAAGGGGAGGGATTGCGGAGGGAGGATCTTTCACATGAGGTGGAGCAACAGAAGCTGGGAACAGAAATGGAAAAAGAACGAAGCAGAAGAGAATTAATTTCTTCTCTTTTTCAATCAAACTGTTTGAGCAGCGCCTGATGCTTTTTCCAGGCTTTCCCCCACATGGCTAGACCACTAGACCATCCCATCCATGTTTGTAAATGTATTAACGGCATTCATTCCTCATGAGAGCAGTGGTGCCATCAAGGTGAAGTGCAAGGAATACATACTACGAGCATGACTGCACTCGTGTCCTGTGCTACAGTTCTGCCACTTCTGTTCAATACAGTCACCGTACTGCAGGAGAGGCAAGACATGGCTGTGGAACAGCAGCAGCCAGTCGTCTAACTCTGTCACCACTCTGGTATTATCAGGGGAGGCATTAATGCAAAAACACAAGGATTACTGTGGCTATTTTATATCTGTCTTGCAAATGTATATTAACACTCAAGCTATCAGGAAGAGAGCTGAGACGGCATGAGCAGCCAAGGGAGTTTGTAGACCCGATATATTTACAGCATCCCTTTTATACTACAGGATACTTATGGCATGATGAAGACAGACAAGAGGAGCAGCAGTGGTGAAGCCAGACGCTAAGCTAAAGAAACTGTAAAAGAAATTTCAGCTTAAGTAGAAGCCTTTTGTTTAAAGATGATCAAACATGAATTATAGATGCTGTAAACACCTCATTTTATAAAAGCATGATGCGAGATGAAGTTTAACGGCACGGTCACACATACACAAATGTAGCAGGGGTGAAGCTTTGCCTCCTGTTCACTTCCATTCTGTCTGAGCAAGCGAATAAAATATTCGCTTCCTGTGGCGAGGCAAATCCGCAGCGTGGGTTTGCATGGAGTTTAACTGCGGTGAACTTTGACCAGCCACGTCACAGCCTCAACCAATACCAATGACGTTTGTGTGTTTGACCCCACCTGGCTCTAGTTTTCATAGTGAATAGTGTTATACATCAGGATCTGAACCTGGAGGTACACTGACCAATTGAAATTTCTGCCACCATGGGTACAAAAATTGAGATCCCATTTAGTAGAAATGGCTTTTTGAAGATTAAGACTTAATGTTTAAGGTTAGGGCATGAGTAACGGACCAGGGAATACATTTTGTCAATGAGTGTCCCCACAGGAATAGATGGACATGTCTGTGGGTGAGTTCAAGTGCTACCCTGTAGTTATGGCCGGCAAACGGCCTGCTGGTTTCTGACCCCTCCTCTACTTGCTCACCCCTGACCAGGGTGGGTCAACCCAGGGTCACATTCTCCCAATAATGCACCCATGCATCTGTCCACCCCGTCCTCCCTCACCTCAAAGCCCAGTGTCACAAGTATCGCCTTAAATAGACAAAGGTTCCCCGGACCACACCACTCCAGGCTGCACGGGGGTGGTAGCAGTCATCAAAGCTCCATTTACAGAAAAATTATGCTTCTTTCCCAGACACTTAGCACATTCTGTGTAGGGCTGCACTCCCTGAAGGATAATGCTGTTGTTGTTTTGCACTGATAGAAACCTGTTAAATGGCTCCAGGAAAAGAGACGTTTCTTGAAAGCCAAGGACATGACATTCAGCGAAGTGAATGAGATGGGTCTGGACAGAAATACATGGAAAGAGTTGGGTTTGGACGCAACTTCAAGGATGGGGAGGTCATATGAGGATAAACAAGTTCAGTTCAGGAAAAGCTTTAGAAACACAAAGCTGATTTCCAGTGCTGAATTTTATGGACTTTTTCCTGTGTGCTTTAAGTATTAAGTATTTTCTATGTTTTTAGTCAACCAGAGCAGTGTGTAAAACATCAAAACAAGAGGAAAGAAATGATGAAAGGATTAATAATATTCATTTTGTAAGTCTGAGTTGTCAGATTCGCAAAAAATCAACCCCAAGAATACCTGTGGGAAATGATGTGTTCCCAAGAAGGGGGTGTAACAACAAAGTTCTTGAGAATTTTAAATCTCCAAATATCCCTCCCAGCCGAGCCATGGCAACACCTCAAAGTCACCCATGAAATTCCAAGTATTTGATGGAGCATAAGCGTCACATATTCCAAATACAGTACATACTAGCAGCTGTAGTTACAGACTATGTTAAGCCTCAACCACGCGGTTTTGAGTTAATGTATGCTTGAACTGAAGCTGCAGTGGCGTTGCCTGTACATTGAGTTAATGACGTACAGGTAAGGACTGCATTTGCAAACAATTCCAAACCAGTGTTGCAATAGACATTATTAGTAGATCTTGTGGCAGGTATGGGGAGTCTCACTTCAGTAGTGCAGACCATAAATGCAATTGTCGCTCTTGTTTTCTATGAAGCAATGATCAGATGGAGGAACTACAAGCAGAGCTCAGGAAGTCTACTACGCCCCCTATCCCCCAACTTTCAAATGGTGTCATTTCATCCCTTCCAAGGGGACCTAACAACCATTCACACTTGGTCTCATGTGACTCCAGCAACTTGTTCCAACAGCCAGAAGCGCTAATGAACTAAGAGACATAAATGGACTTGATTACGACCTCACAGAGGTCAAGTGCCTGGGTCTCCCCGCCAGGCGGTGATAACTAAAGACGGATGAGAGTGGAAACGTCTTCAAGTAACGACAGCCAAGTCCAGTTGGTCTTATCTACTTTGATGACTTTTCTTTGGTATTCAGACAGCTGGAGGCCAAATAGGGTCATTCTCAACTGTTGAGGAAACTCATTCACTACAAAAATATGTGGATGAGAATAAGGTTGCACCACTAATGATGATCGTGTGGCTTTTGCGTGGCTTTTGTCTCCAACTGATGATTTTCTCATCAGTCTACACACGCCTGATGTTTTCGTCTTTTTACCACAGCCATGTTTTTATAGAGCGGAAGCCTTAGTGATATTCAAGTCATGTGATTTCTGCACCACATCATTTAGATGTGGAATCTGCTTCTGTTAGCTGCATTTACCAATCAGCAATACACAAACTTGTTCATGTCTCTAATACATAAAAATGTTTTCACAACATTTCAATGTAATAAAAAAAACTTTTTTTTTTTTTTCCACTCAGGTTTCCTTACATGCAAATCAAAAATGACAAGGCACTATATGTTTCATATATAATCTCTGATTTAGTGTTTTGACAACTCTAAAGAGATTACTTGAATATACACCCTTAGTTTACTTACTTTAATACTTTTTGTGCAAGTAGTTTTTACCTTGGGTACAATTTTTACCTTTGGGTACAATTTATAGTACTGCAATGTTCCAAGCTACCATGTTGGCATTCATCAAATGACAACACAAACCATGATGGCACAGTACAATGAGTAGTGTCTGCTGATGATCAGACTGTGTGTGGCTGTAGGCTTGATGTCAGAACTGGTAGCAGGCAGTCATACGATCTGGCCTGAAAACACCTGAAAACAATCCCTCTCCTCGACCGGAGGGAGGGTCGTGTTAATTTCCTCCATCTCACACAAACACTTTAATGCAATCCTTACAGCTCACCTCTCGTCAATGCTGCCTGCAATCCAATATCTGAAATAGCGGTACATGACCCGGGGGGGTTGCATTTGTGGGAGGCTTGCAAAACAATGAATGGCATAACCCTTTGCAGGACTGTCAGTGCTTTGTTTCTGTTAAAGGGTTACGGACCAGTAGAGCTGTCAACTATTCATTTAACTTTACTTTAATTTGCTCTCACGTGTAAATAATATTGGCACGTCCCACTCTCTTCCCCCGCCAGCCTTCCCGAGGGATCAGTTGTACAGCTCGGCAGTAGGAAGTGCTTTGTACAAAGGCAGGAAGTAATGAGGAAGTCCTTTCACACTGCTCAGGCTGTAACAACCACTCGCCTGCCAACATCCTTTCCAACACAACTTCTCACATCAAACTACACACACACACACACACACACACACACACACACACACACACACACACACACACACACACACACACACACACACACACACACACACACACACACACACACACACACACACACACACACACACACACACACAATCAAACTATTACCGTCATTATGAAGTCTCCCTCTCGATATATACCTGTCCTACGTGTAAAGTGTATATTCAAATGAAAAAAAAAAAAAAGTAAGTATATTTGATGATAATTGCCTCTCTCTTTTGACACTAACAAAAAACACAGTGCAGCACTAGTAGCCATACATCTAGATACAGCATGTTGGTATCATCAAATGCTCCCTCCTCTCAGCACTATAGGCTACGTACATGTCTACTGACAGTTAGGATAGTGGGCCGCAGTGTCAGCGTGCTCCACTTAGCCTTGTGTGTACGTTTGTGCTCCATTTGGCCTTGTGTGCAAGTGTGTATTTGTTTTGCATGTGTCACACTGACATATAAGCATGAGCACTTTGTGCGTGCGCGGAGAGAAGGATGTGGGAGTGTCAGTCCATTGATGAGCTGGAGGAGAGAGACTATCTCAGATCCCCTGGGGCGCAGGGCTAGCACCTCCTGCCTGCTACTGGACTCACTGTACGAGAAGGAGGGAAGCACGCATAGACACACACGTACCTAACTGATGCCAGCTTATCAAAGTTCATTTGGATTTGTTAACAAGAATGAAGGCTACCAGGGAAGCAAACACATGAGCATTATAACAACCTCTCCTGTTGACTGTCACTAACCTTCCTTCTTTCTTCTCTTCCCCTCACTCAATGTCCCTTATAAGATATTCATGGTAAACACCAGTGTGTGTGTGTGTGTGTGTGTGTGTGTGTGTGTGTGTGTGTGTGTGTGTGTGTGTGTGTGTGTGTGTGTGTGTGTAAGACAAGCTAGGAGAGAAAAGCTTTAACTATCACAAATGGGCAGCATCAAATGAGGGCTTACCCCGGTCTTTAGTAATAAGTGTGAGAAAGATGTGAACAAATGTACGCTACTCTCTGTTTCTGAGTGAGGGTGTCCAATATCAGGATCATGTTTACTGCAATTCACTTAACTCAGCACTAGAGGTAAATTGGCCACAATTTAAATACAATAATTAAAGTGATTGCTCTGTAATTTTTCTTGTTCAATGCAGCATGAAGAGTAGACATTCATCTTTTGGGCAAATAATCAATTCCCTGCTTTCATGAATCTACGTATTGTAGCAACATTAGTTATAGTTATTATTGTAAAATCTATACTGACAGTTGGACATTTGTCTTAGTTGTTGTCTGACAGCTCTAACACTTATGCTGGCATGACCTCAATTCAACTTGAAAGCATACAGAGTCACAAACCCGACAGCTTCCTGAGCGTTTCTAGTACAATATGTTCCAGAAACACAGGCTTCATATGTAGCACATGTTCAAGTCTTTGTTTTCCCCTCACTGTCTAAGTTGTTTAGTTAACTGTAAAACCAGCTTCCATTTCCAGGCAGCCAGGTTAATTCCAGCGAGGTAGAAGACTGCACAGGATAGCATTTCTAGCTCAAATCCCTTCTTACTGGAAAAGCATCTGGGTCAAAGTTCAAGTGGCCCCAGGCCTCCAGATTGTTATTTTGTGGCTGCATTTTGTGACCATTTATAGACACAGTGAGATAAATGTGCCGCTATGTCCTTTAGGCATTTACTGCACCCCTCACAATTGTTGATTCCCAGCAGGGAAAGAGAATCAGCGAGTGTGTGTTTGTGTTATTTACACAGGTGATTGGCAGTGGTCCAATGTGTCCAGAGGTTTTTGCTTCACAGATCAAGACATCAAGTTTAATGAAGCACTTGAATATGCACAATACCGAACTCTGCAAGCTCTCACTGATTGCCCAGTTTCTAGTACTGATTGCCCAGTTTCTAGTATATAAAACACAATAATAATCCCTGTCAACTGTAGCAGACCAGCATTTCATCTACTCTGCCAATAATATGAGATAGTTGTTAGAGTTCTAATTTTTTGTTATCATGGAAGTCTATAAAAACTAAGGAAAAGTATGGAAACGTAATACTTTTTGAAATAACTGAAATGTCAGTGTTCAATAACAAATTCAATTTTGGACGTGTCATGTTCTTTACTACTTATTTGATCATAACAATGAGGCAAAATATGTCAAATTCATACCATTAAACAGTAAAATTCTGTTGACTGGTATAAAATGCGAGACATTTCGCATCTTTGTTATGTGAAAACAGCGTTTCTTAAATTAAGGTATTGAATGAAGTATTGTTGTGATATAAAAATCTAAACTGAGGTGCTGTATAAGAACTTACACAAATTGTTTCAAGAAAGTATTAGGTAATTTTCTTTCAATTTAATGTTATCATTAGTTATGTGTTATAACTGGAGTTAAATATAATATATTGTAAATGAGCCTTAGCATTTGTATAAACTAGTCCTGAACATGAATAATGATGCTTGGACTCTCACAAACAAAGAAATCACGGGGGGGGGGGGGTTGAACACCATTTATAAAAAGTATAACACTTGTGCACTCAGTCAGGCTGTCGCTCTGCATTTATGTTTTGATGTTCCCTGTGCCATCGAGCACTAAACGGCTAATCACGAACAGCAGCTTCAGAAAAACTTTCATATCACTCTCTGCAAATGCAGAAACTGAAGCAAAGAGAAGAAGAGAGAGAAGTGTGTGGAAGCAGCCGGAGTGGAGACACTTTTACACCCCAATTAAGAGGCTGGGCCAGTGAAGTGTTTTTGTTTGGTTGTGGGTGCAGGCCAACAGCACGCTCCATTGAGCGCCTCCATCCTTAATACTGTCATTTTCTTCCTCTCTTTAGCCTCCTCTAGCTTGGCCGCTCGCCACTCTGGCAAAAGGGTGTGAGTCTGTGTGTGAGCGTGGTTTTGGAGTGTGTGTCTGTGTGTGTACCTGGGAGCCACACTTGAAAACACCCCGCCATGTTTGTTTTGCTCTGTTTATTTTTGCTTTGCCCAACCCCTTCTCTTCCCCTCCTGGCCTCCTCATCTGGCCCTCGTCTTATCCGCACTGACTGTCCACGTTCATCTTCAGCATGAGAAATAAAGCACTAATGGAAACAACAGCGAAAACATTGATTTCCAAGGCGACTTAAAGACAACTTAAGTTTACAGTTTGATATGGTCAATATTTATCCAGTATACAGGATATTTCATGACCACTTGAGAAAAACAACATAATGACACAATTTGATTTTAACATACACAGATGTTAACGGGTTCAACACTTTGGAAAATAGACCATTTGGCTTTCTTACCAAGTCAGACGAGAAGATAGATACAGTTGTCACGTCTGTCAGTTAAATACAAAGCATAAAAACTGAAGGAGGAAGAATTGAGAGCTGGACGCATCTCAAAACTTCACTGATTAACATGGTATATCTTGGTCTTTTACCAAACTGATGGGGGGAAAATCCATCTGTGTCTATATTTACTGGTTTCTTTCTTAACGCCAGAATTAATGCTGTGGTAGATATCCAGGTACATTCATGTATATCTGTTGGTGGGAAACAACTCCAGTAATAGACCTACACATGACGCCTCTACATTTTATATTTACCACTTCAGCCAAAGCAAAAACCACTGTCCCAATGTCTAAAAAGTATATTCATATCCCTACTCCTAACTAAAGCTGGGTGATGAACAACCTGCACTAAACTCTAGTCAGAAAGAGGGTCACAAAGTCATAGTGGATGACGCACGTTGACCCATTCATATCGACCAACATCAGAGGTGAAACCTGTGTGACTACGTCGGTCTGATTGAGGTTCCTGCAACGGAGAGAGGGCATTTTCGCTCTCTGCGTGTGCGTGTGTGCGTGCATGCTCTTGAAAACAATTGCACAAACAACAAAGCACATAGGCGCATGCGGAGTGATCTTTAACCTGAAAAGCCTTCTCTCCTCCTGCTTGTGTGTATGCGGTTGTGTGTGTGTGCGAGTTGTGCAAGCGTAGTGGTGGCTGGTGTCTGTAATACCAGATAGAAAATCAACAGCTTGTTCCCATTCTCTCATTCTTTCATCTGTGACTATTACACTTACTTTCTTTGTACCTGCACTTTGTCTCCCGTTACTTCTAATACGAAAAATCTGTTTCCCAGCCTTGTGTGTTTATGATTTGTATTTAACCATCAGCCAGTATAAGGGTCTAATATCCATCTGTATCAAATTTGTAGATAGAGCATTGTATCATCCAGTGTTTCTATTTCCACTGCCATCAGGGGCGACCCAAAC
The DNA here is from genome assembly GCA_026259375.1 of Verasper variegatus. Lineage (NCBI taxonomy): Eukaryota > Metazoa > Chordata > Actinopteri > Pleuronectiformes > Pleuronectidae > Verasper > Verasper variegatus. Next base: position 13,681,849 of record CM048046.1, on the reverse strand, counting down.
CCCCAGGAAGCTATTAAAAAAATGGGAAAATGTCATTTTATTTACCCGATTTATGCTTCACTCATTTCATTTTAGCTCAGTGTGACATTTGTAACTTGCTGGTTCTTGGGATTGACAACAATTTACTTAAGGCCCCTGCACATTTGAACATTTACGCACACATGCATGTACACCCACAAACATGGACACAGTGGTTTTCCTGCTTGTAAGTAAGGGATGCATGTGAGATCAGAGGAATGCAGGTTCTCCCCTGGTTCTTACCTAAGGCAACTGGAACCCTGTAAAAAAAAAAACACAACAAAAACAACCCCGCAGTTTCCACTCACACATAAACTTTAATGCCCCATGTAATGTTCCTTTGCTCTGCACCCGCGTCTGTAAGCGCACACATGTGTGTATGTGTGCACGTCTAAGTTTGTAAACTGTGACTTTTTATTCACAGAAACTCTAATTAAAGATCCTATATTTTCCCAACGTCACCACCCAGCACATGTTCCAGTGGGTAGCGCTGCACACGCACCGTAGGGAAACAAGGTTTTTCTCTCTGTTGATGTTTTTATCTTGCAAACTTTTATTTCCTCTTGGTTGACCTGTGAGGCCATAACAGGCTGAGGATACACTACTATGAAGCTGCAGAATAGTAGTATTAAACAGACTAAAAACCTATGACATTACTGCCATTATCTTTACAAATACTGTCATGGCCTTTATTTTTGTATATTAAATTATATTATATTAAAAAGTAATGATTTGAGAAAAAACTTGCTTAAAGTATGAGAGTTTAGTTACTGTGGGCTTAAAGCAATGTTGTGTAACTGTGGCTTTTACCTTTATTAGGGACAAGTACCTAAGTACACACGTCACACTCGCAAACACATCAAACACACAACATTTACAGTCAGTGTGCACATATCATTCCATGTGCAGCCCACACACACACTCCTCCTCCTCCCACCCCACCCCCCCACCACAGGGGCCGACAACCATTGCCTCATGTTCTAGAAATGGCTCCTGCTTTGACACACAGCTCTTGACTAAACTGGTGCCTGTCACATGACGCAGAGCACAGCGTCATACCTGCTGCTCTGGCCTATCCGAGGCTAAGGAGACATGAACGCAAATGTAAACGTGGAGTGTGACGTACTGTACACACTCCTCTTTATCAGTCCACATTCTTTTCCCTAATGGTCAGGGCTGTTCTTCTCTGAGACCAAGTCCAGAGCCCGTATCTATCAAACTTCAAAAGAAGTGCATGTACAGTAAGAGGAGTGAAAAGATTCTTACTACATCAACAAGTGCAGACTGTGAGAGTGCATAGAAAGTCAGAGACCAGAGTGGTCTAATATGCTTTCTAATGATCAAATGAAATGCAAAAAAACAGGCTAAAATTACCCTCTTCTGAATTATACATGTAACTTCAGCTAACGTATAATTCATCACGACCAATAATATTTTGTGCCGTCACTCGTTCAAGGCGGTGGGTGCTAGACTCTGTCTCTATACTGCGGCTATCTGAGACCTCCCTCAAACATTTGGAATTCTTATTAATTTACTTTAATTCATTCATTTATCTTAAGTTTAACTATCTAGTCAATGCAAGTTTTTTTAAACCAATACATCTTTCATGTTTACACAAATAACAGCGGCTTTTCATTTTAGATTTACAAATTTTCCAACAGCAAGAGTCACCGGGAAAACACAACAAATCTTTCTTCCCAGGTAATGCAAATTGAGTACTGTACACATTATTAAAGTCAAAACTCTGAGGCAATGTGTGCAAAGAGACGGACACTGAGACACAAAGTGAACCATTTCCTGTATTACTTTCCCAACAGTCGGACCTGGCAGAAAATTGAGGAGCCGACATTACAAAGGCGGCCTGCGATAGTCAATGTTCGAGCCTAAACATGGCCAAGGTCGTCAAGCTTTGAGCGCTGGCCTCTCTGTCAGACACAGACACAAGAGAAAAAAAAACAACACAAGCTATAATCGCCCTAAAAAAATAATAAGCATTCTCTCTGTGTGTCTTACAATAGAAGCCATTCTCTGCTTTTATGGTAGGAGAGAAAAAGACTGACTGACTGGCCAACACACTGGCAGCTGCACCGGGCAAACCCGCAGCTCTTCTACTTTACGAAGAGGAAATCTGCACAATTTAGCGTATTTACTGTACTGTTTTATGCCTGTCCAACAACTCTCACTCCAACCTCCTCCTTTCAGGGCATTTTCTTCCCATAATTCCCTACTTCTGAATGTGCACTTCCCTGACTCGACAATGCAGTTGAGTCATTTCACACATCAAGCAGATCCTGATCCTGTAATTACAGATCACTTGCCCACAATGATCCAGTCAATGAATGTTAATCAGAGGGCGTGGCGTGTCCACCACCCCTTGCTGCTGATATTAGGACAGGCCCACTGCGTCACAGAAATCATTACATAAACCATTTGGAATGAAAATATCAGTTGCCTCAATTGATTTGTTTGGGATGAAGAAATCTCCAGTGCATATTCTCATTATGTGTTCCAATGGAGCACGTTACAACGAGTTGTGTGATGGATTCTGGAAAGGTGCTAAACTATCATGTCTGCACACAGCAGCCAGTCAATATGAAGACTTCTCCACTGCTCCATGCATAAAGGTCAGTCTCCTTTTTTTAATTTGGTGAGTATGAGGCTGGTTTAAAGACCTGACAACGATCAATTGTGTCAAAAAAGAATTGTGTGACTAAAAAGAGTTAACACAGGTACAAACTTACTTCTCTGACAGTGGTTCTGCGACCAGCATCGTCCCCTGAAGTGTCCGTTGATGGTGTTCTGCGGGCAGAGAGTCTGACCTGTGGCCGTGCCAGGACACACGTCTCCACACTCCCTCTCGTTCTTATTGGCCACGATGAAGTTGTCCTCCACCGAGTCTAGGATCTTGGACCAGTCCAAGGTGGCCAGGTAGCACAGGTCTGGGTTCTTCTCAATCCTCACGGCGCCCCGGGTGATATTCATGAGACTGTATAAGCCCACCTCTTTCAGCTGCAGCATCTCATAAATCACAAGAGCGTAGTTGAAGAAGAGGTTGTTGCCGCGGATCACTGTCAGGTTGGGGAAGAGATCGCTGAGCATCTCAAGGCCGTAGACCCTAAAGAGAAGCACGTAGTCGGTCACTACTCGTAGCTTTGGGTAGCTGAGGCCACGAAAGTCCTCGGCCTTGGTCTTAAACATGAGCAGAATCTTCAGGTGTCCCTCGATGATGGTGCAGTTCTCCAACGACTGGAGGGTGGTCACATTGTTCCGGATGTCCTTGCTCGGGCATACTGGAAGAACAGAGAGAAGATGATGGAGAGAGATATTAGAGAATATTACAGTCATAAGTTACAAGTAGTTGAAAATATATTAAACTAGTTTTTATTGAATCAATAGTTAAATTGTGTTTACTTAATGTGTTTACTTTAGTTTTATTGAGACACCTTTCTGCAACTTCACATCCCTTTTAACCATGATTCATTTTGATCCATAAATACAAACTAGGCACATCAGTGTGTACTTCAAGTATACACTCACACCGCTGCCAGTTTATTACAACCAGCTAAAACTAATGCAGCCTAAAACAGTCCAGCAATGAATCCTGCATTCACAAGTAAGTTTTTGTTTAAGGTGCTTTAGAGTAGTCTTGCTCAACTTGAGAGACAAGTCTGAGGTGTGAGATGTGTATTGAGTTACACTGGACGCATTTCTAACACAGCTGAATGATTATCATTTTTATTGCATTATTTTTCCATTAGAAATGCTTATAGTTCCTAATACTACAGGATATAGTGAAAAAAATCTAACTTTCCTAAACCTCAAGGTGACAACATCTTTACATAACCAAATTATTAAGTGAAAATTATAATAGTTTATATCATAATCAAAGATTGATACTGAGGCAGATGTTTTTAACGTACAACCCTATAATTTGATTGATCTACTAATGGTTTCAGAACCTTCCATCACTGGTAAACAACACTGGGTTTCTATGTCTCGTACTTGTATACAAGGAGGGACAACCCAATTCTAGCTTGACTTTGGTTTTATAGTAACTGGCATCACGGGTGAAAAAGTGTTCTCTTAGTATGATAGCTTCATCACAATATCCTTCTTTTCCCATTTAAGCCATGAAACCTCTAGTGATTTACATAAAGTAGAGCAGAGCCATTCATGAATCCGCCTCACTCAAGTCCCCTCTGCAATCTGACTGGTTGGCTGTGCTCGCTCGCTCGCTCCCACACACACCCACACACACACACACCCACACCCACACACACACAGTATGGCACTGTCTGATCTGAATGGAGTAGACGTGAAGGGGTTAAACTGAAATAAAGCCTTGAACCAAATGGTTATCCATGCTCATTCATACTCTTTTACTGCTGCGCACACACACACACACACAATATTCAATTAGGATGACAGTAACTTCAGGAGGTGTAGAGAGGGAAGCAGCATGCTGCTCGGGCTCACTACAAGTAATGAGATGTACATTTTTAATGTTTTCTACAGCGGTTAAAGGAAAATTTCAAAGGGGCAATGGAGATGACTGAACGAAAACTGCATTTTCCTTGTAAATATATAACAAAAAAATATTTTTAGACTACTCTTACAGAGTAATATAATAATAATAACTGTATTGTACAGCACTTATCTAAACAAGGTTACAAAGTGCTTCACAAAATACAGTGTCTAAGATATTCTGTACTGTACCATCAAAAACTAAACATCAAGAACAATCTAGCAGTGGGATGTCTTGACCAGATTACTCCAATTTTGAACAAGCACATCAGTCAATAGTCAAAGCAAGTGACATCTTCTGTGAACAGACTTACTCGTTTAAAGAGGGGACGATTTACTGCTTGACAGAGTGACGCGACAGATGATGTTTGCACATGCCGATAAAAATGAACGAATCATTTGCATAGACGCGCATGCAAACTCTGAGTCAACAGCCATTTACATTCAGTGAACACACTCATTAAAAAACACAGACATAAAATACTAATTTGTTCACATGACTTAACCACTCATGTACCGTATCAACCAGACTGGCAGCCATTAGGGCCCAAAACAGATGGTTAATGATCAACAATAACCAACAATGTGCAAGAACACTGTATTTAAATGCAACTTTCTAATGGAACATTACAAAGCCATTTCCTCTACAAGACACAAACATGAGGTTACTATTTTAAGTCACGTTTATTGCAGTTAAACTGCAGCATAAAGAATGATAAAGAAGTTTATGCTTCTGATGCTAAAAACACGGCAACAGAAACTGGTCATTCTTCACGTCAAGCCTAATAGGTAAATAAAGATTAAATTAATACCAATCAAATAAAAACTGGTAATTTGGTGTCAACAGTTATCTTTTGGCAAATGAAACATTGAAAAGGGGCCTGAGCCGGTACACGAAGGGCAAAATGAGATCTGTATCACTGAGACAATCTAATGGTGTCCATCTCATCTGCTGTTCTCAATCGATGACACAGACACACGTCTGCTAATCACAATCTGTAAGTGTCTTTCATGCATCTTAATGGTGTGAACCCCATCTGCTCACCACCTTTTCTATTTCCCCTATTTATTACCCTCAATGCCTTTGCACACACTAGAAAAATAATCAATCACACTAAAACCTGCATTGTAAAATGGAAAAAAAGTCAACATTCATTGCAGCGGACTGCAGAGTTTCATTGAGTTGTTATTGGCCCTGGTCATTTCCCATGTGTAAGCTACCTATTAACTTCCCATTCTGTTAATGGTTAGCAAGACAAACATGTCAACAGTCCAGGTACAAACTATGACCAGCAGCACATCAATGGAACAGTTCAAGTGACCTTTATAATGAAGAGCAGCCAATAAAGCAGACAATCACTACACTGTCAAATAAAAGCATGTTTTTTACTACGTCCACATCTTGGCAGCAGGGGTCAGAAAAAAGTCACGTCTAGATTCCAAATGGTCATAAAATATTGGTCCAACTAGTTTACCTCATGTTATTACCTTAGAGGTTAGAGGAAAATGTTTGGATCAGATTGAAAAAAGGGTCAAGTTTTAAAGTGAAATTGGAATTTCCAATAAAGCAGTGAGCACCAGCGTAAAACATGCTCATGTTTACATTGGCACGTATATTTTTACTTTTTCAGTGTGACTGGTGTAATGTAAATGATAGAAAGTAAAAAAAGTCAAGCCATCCTCTTAGTTATTTTAGTTTTACTCTTGTCAGCTTGTAGAAAACTGGATTTCAAAATATGGAAATATTTGTTTAAGTGCCCCGATATTGACTGAGATCATAACTAGGAAAAAGGAAACTGCTCTCTATAGCAACATGCTAGGAGCATTGTTTGCCAACTTTATATTAGCTCATCAATATTTTATAAACCAACAGAGGAATACCAGGATATTTACAATGATGAAACAACAAATATCTGAGAGGTGACGCATGACTTGACTTCACTCAGATCCAGGAAGCAGTGGCTCCAGGTGGAGAGACAAAACGTGGAGCTGAAGGAGCCATCAATTATCTGAGAGTTTAAACAACAGCAGTTGTCCACAAATATCCCCACAAGCAGCAAGGGTGTGGCGTGATATGACAATAAATTATGTGAAAATCAAATAAAGGTGAGAAGATGTGCCGCCGGTTAAGAACAGAGAGTTTGTCAAACTTAAATTACAATGTAAAACACTAGATCAAACATTGTATTCTCATTCATCCACATTGGTCTGGCAGAACAACAACTCGTAAATAAGACAAATGCGTTTCAGCTGTGAACCAACTCTGAAAATAAACACAGAGTTTGAAAAACGACAACTCATTCATACAACCTAAGCAGCTTGTCTCAACCACACCCTCTTTAGAAAGACACTTAAAGTTACAGAAACCAAAACACAAAAACACACTTCTGCCTCCACCATACAGCAGTTGGTGTTATTTCCAGTGATAATAGCAACCTTACACCTCTCTACCCCCGTTTCCTTATCTCCCGGACACATCAAACAGGCCTACAGGCCACCCACTCACAGTCTGCAGCGCTAACCAGATACCTACTGTGCAACATGACAACATAACAAACAGCGTCACGCAGCACCAACAGGGCAAAGGTGCATCTCACCTCTGCCCACGTTGCTCTTTGAGACGTACAAGAGGACACCAATGTGACCATTTCACATTAATGTATTGTTCCAAATGCAGGTAGGAAATATTTGAGTGGGGATTAGGTCTTTATACTTGCACAGGAGGCGGATGGGCTCGCACATATGTTACGCCTCCTGTTGGAGAAGCTTTATTGACACAAAGAAATGTTAGTGGGCCATGAGGGGAAGCAGAAGACGGTGCTGCTGGGAGTTCCCTTGCGCAAAATGGAGTCTTGTTTTCGACTGACAGGAATGAGAGAGAGAGAGAGAGAGAGAGAGAGGAGGAAGGAGTGAGGGGGGGTCATCGGGGGGCAGATGGGAAGGAGAGAGAGGGGGGAGTAAAGGAGGAGTGGAGGGGAGGAGGGGTTGTCATGCAGTCAGCAGCTGGCTATGAGAGCCACTGTGTCTTTAAAATAATGAGCCATCTCCTCTCTCCTCCCAGGTTTGGGAGCAGGGGGACACAGGAGAGGGAGACTGAGTCGTGGGATAGTGGGCAAAAGAGGGGGAAGAAGAAGGGGTGAGTGAGATGGTGGGAGGGGGTGAAAGTGTAACCTGAGCCCAAGCAGGAATACAAAGTGACGTAAGGGACCTACAGGACGGTTGGTGATCACATGCATGAATGGAGGGCCGCTATGGACCACTGTTACATGACACACACACGCACAGTCGTGTCTCCATGGCTTCCGAGGACATTGCATTAACTTACTTTTAATTCCCTGATTTACATTATGCAGATTTGTCTTCATAAGTTAGACAAGTCCCTGTTATGTGACTGTGTAAACACATTTAGGTCCTCACAACATACCTAGACCACACACACATATGCCCCCACCGTGATGAGGGGCCAGGGACACAAACACAACAACAAGTGGTTTTCACCTACAATAAACAAACAGAGACCATAACTGGATATGTGATGGACAAACGTGTGACAAAAGGACAGACAGAATCGCGGCATATGGAGACAGACCGAGAGACACCTGCTGCACAGTTTTTCATTTCTGTGTTGCCTAAAGAAAGGAACCTGTCAAACAAAAGGCTCTGGGGCTTTGATTCGCATAACTCACTTAAACGGACTAAGTCCAGGTTGGAGCTTCATGTGTGATACAGAAAGGGGAAAAAAAGAGATTGTGTGGGTGGGGGGTTTTTTTTGGTGGACAATAACCGTGACCCCTCTGTAGCTCACCCTCCCACTGAGGACCACCCATAAGCAGACAGCGCGGTGCTCTCACTGGCCGTACAGGAAGCTCTTAATTACAATAACAACCCAATCAGCCACTAATGAGCCGGGGTGAGGGGGTGGGGTTTGTGTCTGAGCAGGGCAGAGAGAGAATGGAATAACAGAGCACAGACTGGAACGTACTGTGCCATACTGTGTGGACCTCTATAGGAGAAATGTGGGCCATCCCACCCGCCTTCCCTGTCTGTTTGACACTTAATTTGGCAGCAGGAATGAGGAGAGGAGCAGGAGCAGGAGGAGGGAGGTATGGGGGGGGTGTCAGACAGAAAGAAAGCACGGAGATGGAGCGAGGTGCATAAGTTTAAGACTTCAAATAGAGAAGAACAAATTAACACTTAAATGTTCAGTTAGAAATACACAGGGAAATGTATCCTCAGCGAGGTCAGATCTTTTGTTGTTAAAAAACAGCATCCAAATGCTGTCTAGACATTTGTGACTATCTGAGATGTTTCAACAGTTATGGAGGTCTTTTCACCCATTTAAGATGAAACATTAACTGAATGGCACTCAGTAGAGTGCATACCTCCTCCAAGGTCCAACATCCCCTTCAATTTAATCAAGCTGCACCAAATTTCACACACTCATAGACATCAGTCCCCTAAATGTGCCAGATTTATGTTCACCAAAAACCATGAATTATTCCCTGAAAACCATGAAAATATTGAAGTAAAAAAAGAATCCTGGATCTGCCCTTTGATCCAGATCTGCACCATAATGTATTGGGTTCTTCTCGGACCCTTATTGCCTCCTTCCTCCAACAAACCAACCACAAAACAAATGGACAGATTGCTGAAGCTGTGAAGGCTTCTACTGTTCATGCAAGTAATGATTTCATGTTACTTAAACAAGATTTATTTTTACTGTTATCTTAATATGATGGAAACGTTCACACACCCAAATCTATACACCTTCCATACAAAGACAAAAAACGTGACCTTGACCTTTGACTATCAAAATGAGTCCATAGGAGCAGTTTTACAGAATTTGAAGAAATTCCCCTGAAGGTGTATTTGGGTGAGTGAAACAAATGGATGTAGGTATGGACATGGAGACAAATGTAAAGACAATCGCGCACCATTCAGTAAGACGCTCTGTCCTCCTTGAGAATGACTGGTTGCACTTTTGCTGCGCAGGCAGAGCATGCATAACAAATCAATAAGCAGAATGTAATGAAATGGGGCTAAATGATGTTATTTAACAGAGGGACTGACGGTTTGTCTGTAGGATTGGACAGAGGAGGTGGATTTTGATGGGGTTCATTTCCTATCAAGTAGAAAAATGGTTCCTTTTGGTTTATAGTGGGTCACATTTGCTGGATTACACAGCATTCTCTGCAAATGTGCATATATCGATATTGAAACAGTATATTGTTCAATCCTTTTATAAAAAGGTCCAGTTCCTCACACTCAACCAAATATCAGCCAAATGCAGTTAACCAAGAAGTGTAAGGCTGCACATGTGAAAACCCTATTAAATACTTGTTTAATTTGTATACACTGCAAATCCACACTGTCCATCTGCTTTCCATAACATTCAAGTATGTATTATGAAACTAAGCAGTCAAAATTCCAGTACTTTTAATATACTTGGCAACTGAACATATTTTTATTATAAAAGTGAGACTCTAGAATCAAGTCTTGTATGATTCCCACAAAAAGTTTTCAGGCCGTGAGCACAATCCAGTGTTAAGACGCTATATGGTGGCAACTGAGAATAAAATATGCTAATTTAGATTTAACTACACAGAAAATTGAGGCTGTGTGGAGTGGCGGGCTGGTGTATGTTGTGTGCAACAATGTGTGATGGGAAGAAGAAGAAAACATCTGGTGTAACAATCTTACTTCTTTCCGTAGTAGATATTGCTTACATCACAGGAATATCAGGCTGCAGGACTGCAAATGGCAGAAATGTTAACACAATTCTCCTCAGCTCCCTGCTGTCAACTGTCACTCAAACATCTCTACTGCCTCTCTGCATCAAATATGAAGCAGAGTTAACTCGCTGACTATGTTCACCATAATTTCAACTCAGAAATGAGCAGGACCGGTGCAACTGAGGTCATACCAATGTAACACCGATCTCCAATTGAAGCTGTCATCTCCACTATTCGGCGAGCACCCACAGCTGCAGCCTCCGTTATAGTGTAGCTACAATTTCAGAAAGATTCTTTTCTTATTTTTAGTTGTGCTCCCTGGGGAGAATTTAATATGCATCAGCTAATAGTAGCTGGCTAGCTAGCCGGTGCTGGCTAGCAATGAGAAAGTGGATCATGGTGGCAGTTTTAGAAGGTGAGAGCAGAGCCCTCTGTGGCCCACAGGCCATCCTGCCTCTGCCTTTCACTGTAGCGGAGGGCAGCCGCATGTTAGCTTAGCGTGAAACCAGACCTGTCTAGCATGAAATCAGGTGGCAGCTAACTTCAGACTGTGAGAAGTTTCCCCTCTCGCTCAGCTTAGGCGCACGTTGCCCCTGATGAGGTGATCTGCTGATTATAGATTTGTCAACAGCTCAGTTGCTGAACAAACCCCAGGAGAGAGAATATGTGGCCGTGGTGCCAAGTGGACTGCCAGTGGAAAAGGCATTTGTTTGTTAATATAGCGGTGGAAAGTCCTGAGAAGTAAAGCCAGCTCCCTGTGCTCCCACTGCCAAGCTGTGGCTTCTACAGCAAAAAAAAATGATGTTGAGAAAATGCATGAGAGGCATTTTGATTAACATGTACCAACTTGTACCTCCAAAACAAAGAGAGCTGAGGACCAAAATAACACTACCTGAGCCAGGGAGTGGGGGGGGCATTCTGACTGGAAACAGGCTCTATGTGCCATCAAATATAGAATAGTTTTAAACTATTCTATAAGATTCTGTTAACAAAGAGAGGGAACAATGATCAAGTGATATGACAAGCAAGCGAACATGTGTTCTCTACCGGACCTGTACTTCCACATTTGAGGACATCAGATAAAGGTGGGGGGGCTTGCGGGGGCAGACAGCGCAGAGATAGAGGCAGTGTGTGGGTTGGAGCACCTGTTCCTCCATTGCCTCTGCCTCCCATTGAGGAGCACGGCAAGGGGAGCTGGTCTAACCTATTTATATACGCTGGGTCTCGTTGCAGCTGTGGCAGAGGGCCAGACTGTGGCAGATTGAGGCAGGTAGAAAAGAGCAACATGCAGGCCCTGCGCTGTCAGATGGCTGGCCAAGAGAAGAGAGGCCTAAATCACATCACACTGGTGACTTTGGCTCACCTTCTTCCCTCTACCTCCCGGCAGTGGCAAAGGAGAGAGAGGAGGGACGGAACGAGAAGGGAAGAAAGACAGATACAGACAGAGGGAGACAAAGAGACAGAAAAGTAAATAGAGAGAAAGAATGAGGAAGAGAAAAAGAAAAGAAGGAGGAGTGGTGCCAGGGTCACTGTCACTTGTTTTTAAAAAAACAGTGACTCACTATTTTCTAGTTCCAAGTCGAGTCTGAATCGACCTTGGGACTCACGGCTCACAGGAGAGGAAAAGAATTAACAACAGAACGAGTGTGGACTGCCATGTTTGACAACTGCAAAGTGTAACAGGCTACATGATGGAAACTGACCCTTCATGTCCATGACTCTACCAACACTAACACAATAACTCACAATGTGTGTAGTGTGACAGTGATATGTCTAATGTCTAGAGATTTACATGACAATTAATCATTTAACCATTAAACAACAGTAAGAATCCAGACCAATTCCTACTCTTAGTTTTAAAGTAGATATATTGTTTCCTGAAGCTGGCCCCTCTAACAACCTCTGCATTCCTGGGACCATCTAAGTGGGTATTCTCCACCATTGATCTCAGAGTTAACAGACTGAAAACAACACTAACCCCACATCATGTGGACATGTTGCTATTCCTGAATAAAAAAAAATAAAAAAAAACAGAAGACAAGCTGTCTGTAATGCTGAGGACTGAGGACGAGGACAGCCTGTTTACTTTACTTTAAGGTCTGAAAAATGCAACTGCTCACACCTGGCATTAGAACACGTCTCTGTATGTGTCCCCAGTGACCACTTGTGATCAGATCTTACTTCTCCTCTTTGTATGCAAATTCACCTGAACATTAATTTAAGTTGAGTAGTTTTTGTGAAAGTGTGCTGGTCTGTTTTATTCGGTTAACTTATGTTCAGAGCAGTGCTGAAGACGTACGCATGGAAATAAGAATTCAAAATTCTCAGTATAGAATGTATAGCACATATAGTATAGTATAGTCTTTGCATCAGAGGATTTTCCTGACTTTTCATTAACGCAAACTGCCTTTAAAATACAATACACCAAACCTGACGTGTTTACTATGACTCAAATGCACTTTACTGTTACTCTGATGAAGCAACATGTTATTTCAAACAAATACAGACTCACACATGTTCACTCTGGTTTTCCACCTATATGACCAATCACAACCAACAGGTTCCCTGTGTAGAATATAATGGGACAGCTGGCAACACACAAACCAAAGAAAAGAAATCTGAAAAATTCTGGACACACCTTAAAAACAGCTAAACCAGGTGGTGCTCCAAACAAATAAAGAGCATGTTTGGGGGGGGGGGGGGGGAGCATTCCTTACATAGCATTTTGGAACAGACAGAGGAGAGAAACGGGAGCAGGTAATCAACTGCAGGCTGGACTGTGCTGAAGACATAGTGCGAGACAGACAACACGCACACACACAAAACGCCACACTTACACACAGTGAGTAATACAAAAAACATCTGATGTTCCTTTTCATCTTCCCACGTCAGTGAGTGCAGCGCAGTGCAGTGTCTTGGTGTGGTGAGCCTCAGCCTAAGAGGGAAGCAGCCGGGGCTCAGTATCCCTGCTTGACTTGCAGCCACACGGCAACAGCTGCAGGGCCCGGCCCCACCAACGCTCCGACCCACAAACCAGAGCTACACATGAGGCTGGATGAGCTACGCCTGCCTGGTGGCTCTGTCAAGTCGACTTCTTCCAGCCAGTATGGCATCTATTCTTTCTCCAAATCTGCTTGTCTATCTGCTTAGGCCTCTTCATTGGAAGACTGGCAGTAAGGCTACAGCATTAAGACTCAAATCAGGTAAGACAAGAATGATTCCAATAGGAATAACAGCAGAAGAACTGTGATGGGACTCTGCCCAGGCTGTGTATCAACACATGAACACTCAGTTTGACATTCAGTGGTTTTAACCTTCAGCTATAACAGTTTAGGGGTATAGCAGAGGTGTTTCCTGTGTGGTAAGCTCCAAGTGAGCTCATCCCAAGCATGGCAAATCCTTATGATTTGACTGGATTGTGGCAGGGCTGCCAACTCCGAGCTACAGCTGAAGCCAAAATTTGACGAAGAAAAACACCAAGAGGAGGAGAAAATAATTTGATTCTAACAGCCTCAAAATGAGACTGAAACTGTATGTGTGTGAATGTATGAGGATGTATATGTGTGTATTAAAAGGAATAAGGAGACAAGTGAGCAAGCAGGGGAGATGGGGGAAGAATAATGACAGAAAAAAAACAAGGCAGAATTTGAAAGATGGAGAGAGCAAAGTGGCCGAGGAGAGCAAACAGAGATTTGACATCGTGAGAGTCGACAAACCAAGACGGAAAAGAGGAGGGATGGAGAGTGAAGGGGCCAGGTCAGTTTAATGGCCCGTTTGTCTGCGCTGTTAGACCACCAGCTCTCACTGGCTGCTGCAGAAAAACCTCACACACACAAACACACACACACGCAGACACACATCCTGCCTTTGCTTCCTTCTTTCCATATCTCTCCCTCCTTCTACCTTTTCCATCGCTCAGGCCTGTACCCACATCTTCAGCGCCTCCTTCCATTTACCAAAAACACAAACTGTTTGACTTTCTTTTTTTGCAGAAAAACGTTCTCTCTGCTTTTGATGCCAGTTCTTTGTATGACTTGATATCATCAGACATAAAGTAGGAGATTATTCCGACTGTGTTATCAATAAACACACATGCGTAACTAACCCCTTCCCTGCTGTTTGTTTTTCCACAAAAAAACCCTTCATACATTTCCAAAGACTTTCATTAGCTGCCCTCCCCTCTGTTGGTTTTTCCGTACAGGATATCCACGAGCATGCTAGGTATGGCACGGATCATATACTGACGTCATGTTAACTTTGAAAAGGGCCCGTTGGCCAACAAATCAGCTGACCGGCCACTGACAGACGGGTCCCTTGAGTGTAGGGTCTGTGGCCATGGCAGTATTGTAAAATGACTTCCATTCATTAAGCTGTCATTTAACAGCAAGGCATGATTCAATATGGGCCCCCTCTAACTGTAAGTGAATTAGGAATGCTTGATGCGAGCTCATAAACTAGGTGAAAGCTCTTTGTCTCTGTCCTGGCATCAGTCCCTCACACGTTAGCTCTCAGATAGAAGCTCAAGTATCAGCTCTAAACATTTAAGACGATCCAGTCTTGTCCTTATATGTGCCACCTTATGACCGGTTAAACATTGTTACCGCAGCAAAGTGCACATGATGGCACAGCACACACATCGACAACTATCCAGTGATAGAAAAAAAAAAAACTGGGTCTCAGCTGAATGCCTCGGAGCTTAATCTTTTGCCATAACTGATGCTTTCTGTCTCTAATATTGATTTTAGTCCTAGAATATATAAACACACACATAGGAAGGATAAATGTCAAACCAGCGATTTCATTTAACAACAAACTGGACTTACTTTGATTTTAGTTAAAAATCCGCTTTTGATCAAATACCTCTGACAGTTGCAGGGTTGTGTGCCGTTTTATAGTTTGACTTGTTACGTAATTGTCCACACTCTCCCCATGGGTTGAAATATTGGTTGGTATAAATATGAGAGGGTTCAATTGATTTGCAGTGAATGTCTTCCAGATTTATGAGAAACTGGACTAGCAGATGTGTGCTGGGCTGGCATGTAGAAGACTAGGTATTAGTGGGTTTGTTATTACATGAATTACTGCCAAGGATTTAATAAACGATGCTGGTCAATAGATAAAACTCTCTTTACTCCAGACACACAAAAACAAACCAGTTAATAAAAAAACAGTTAACAGTTAATAAAACCCACTAATAAAAATCATACAAGCATATATTCTGTAATTAAAAGATCACATTTACTGCCTGGACAGTGGTTTTGTGAGGCACGGCCAGATTCTCACCCATCTGGTTTCATGACTAGTGGGTGAAATGGTGCAGAGGGGTACAGCAGGCGCAAGAAAAAAGAAGCAAAGAAAGGAGCTTTGTGAAAACCTCTCTCTGTAAAGCGGGTGGTTTCCATCAGCCTCTCCATCTGTTGTAATATTGGTGAAGTCGTAGTGAAGAGTGTGTTTGTGTTGCATGCAGAAGAAGTAGAGGAGGTCGAGTAAAGTTGAGCTTGAGGTGATTTTGCCAGTAATATTCTGTTCGTGTCCCTTATCAGAAAAGATCAATCCTAAAAACTGAGATGTCAGTCACACTATTTATCAAAAGTAATAAGGATCAAGAAAAAATATAAACGTGGTACTATGGTGAGTCTGGGACAAAGATCACTATTATGACCCACGTATTGAGATACAGTAGGTTACTCCCACACAGTAAACGACATGCTGATTGACGAGTGGCCCTGACATGATTACTGATATTTTTTATGGCACTAGAAAACAATCAGGATTAGAGCCCTGCACCAAGACGGGTACGTGGGCAGCAGGTTAGAACTACAGTATGTTATTTCTCATTTTAGGGGGAAAAAAAATCTGCAATAAAATGATTGCGCAGTATTTTTAACATCTAAATCAGCTTATATGAAGCCTAGTCGAGTGCAAGGATTTGTATTATTGTAAAAGCTTATCACACCACCTTTGACTCCTTCACTTCTGCTCAAGTAACTGTCACTACCGACATCCAACTAGCTAGTACATCACAATGGATCACTTAAAGACAAAAGTGGTGAATATGTTCTCAGTAGCTTTGCTGCCCGGTCAAATATATTAGCTTTTGATTTCCGCAAGCTGGACAGGAAACACATCGACAGCTGTCAGGAGCTCAGGTGCTGCGACAATTGAGTGACACTTCTCCGAGAACAAAACTCAACCACCAAAACGGGAGGATACGGTGGTCATAACCCATTTCAGTGTGTATGTTGCAAAGGTGTTGAATTGACAGGTTGGGTCACGGATCACATGTTAAGGGGTCCGAACGGGTCGGGATATGACTTGGAGGTAATTGCAGGTTAACTGATCAGGTCCGGAGCTTTGCAGCGGCGTGTTTGTGTAGAATGAACCGTGCGGGGCTCTAGGATAGATTATGTTTCACTAACAGTGTGGGTAAGAAGAGGAAAAAACCACCATGACTATATCACAACAGCAATAAGATATGATTATAGTGTATATTAAAACACAATTGTGCCAAATGGGATTATCTTACTTTCTGTCATGACACATTCAGTTAAATGTGAGTTAAATGCAGTGAGGCTTGAAGTACATTTAGACATGGGAGTTGGGAGGAGAAGGGGGGGGTTGCTAAAGGAGCCTACTGCCAGCAAGCGCTAGTGTTGTCACCATAGCAACCCATCTCAGGCTAGCTCATCGGGACTAAGTTGCTTTGGATAAAAGAGTAAATGTAACTGTTAAGTATTACTTAGGCCCAGCTGTAGTGAGCAGGTCTAATAAGAGAGGACACACAAAACACAAAGAGGGGGAGAGGGAGAGGTGTCAAATGGATGGTATTCACACCTTTAAGAGGAGGCTTTCACACCATATACAGAGCAGGATTAGCAGGTGTGTGTGTGTGTGTGTGTGTGTGTGTGTGTGTGTGTGTGTGTGTGTGTGTGTGTGTGTGTGTGTGTGAGTGAGTGAGACAGGTCCGCAGGCTGTGCGCATCTGCAGCGTGAAAGAAAAACAAATCAGTGGATGAGAGTGAACCCTCTTACCCCTGAACGTTAAAGCAACCGAAGGGGAGGGAGGGAGAATGAAAGATGGATATGGGAGGATGGGAGGAGAGGGAAGGTCCAGTCTAAGGCAGGAGAGCGAAACACACAGTGAGCACGCACACAGGAGGGAAAAGTTGTTGGTGCATATGTACAGCTTTCTGTGTACAGCCTCGCTTTCCTCAACCAATCTAGTTACAGTTAATGTCAGTTCAAACCCTATTTCATCATAATTTGAAAATTATTTCTTGATTTATGACCAATTACTGTTTTGTTAAGTTACAGTGACCTTGACCTTTCACGACCAAATTACAAATCACATAAACTTCATCCTTGAATTCAAGAGGATGTATGAGCCAGATGTAATTAAATTCCTTCCAGACGTTCCTGATATGACGTTCACAAGAAGGAGCCAGACGTGAGGTCACAGTGACATTTGACCACCAGAATCTAATCAGTTCATTCCTGAGTCAAAGTGAATGTTTGTGGCCGACTTGAAGAAAGTCCCTTGAGTCCTTCTCAAGATATGGGAATTCGAGCACACGGACAACTCAAAGGCATATATCTAAAAGTCCATTGTACCCTGAACATTTTTAGACAAGATGAAAAATAACAATAACAAGATGGAGAATAAACCAGACGAATTAGAATACACCTTGTGAGGCACCACACCTTAGTGTTAGTCACAATCAATGTTTAAAGTGTGCAGTAACAAGAGGATTATAAAATATAATGTATAAATCTCAAAGCAAAGCCTTCATTGCAATAAAACTGAATTGACTGCTGGAAGTGTAGCTTTCAAGATGTCGGAGGGTTTTCTGAACTGTAACAACCGCAGTACAGATATACTGATGCATATTTAAATGTGCGTTAAATACTTTCATAAAAAAGTCTGCCGTCCACTGAAGGTCAAAACAACACAAAACCACTTGTCTTGTACTGGGCAGGCGAGAGACACTCGAGCCAAAAGCTTTACGTCATTCCTGGCAAACAGATTTCCACATGAACGATTGTTTGAAAAGCGAGGATAAAAAACAAACTCTGCGGGGAGTCTTTGTGGAGACACGGATTAGAGTCATAATTACATGACGGTATTTTCAACTAATTGTCCTCGTCCAAATCAAACCGAAATAGCCATTTCACACCGTGTGAGTTTTAGACATCATCTTGGGAAAAAACATATTTATAATTTTTTGAGATAAGAGGGAAAAAATAAAGAGATGTATACAAATCAGGACATGGACGTGGCCTAAGTGTCTGGTCCTGCCTGGAAAAGGCCCCGAAAGATCCCTGTGGTGATCCCTGCATTACAGAGCCAGCTCAAGTTGGATTTTCCTGTGAAGTCACCAACGGTTAAAATAGAGCAGATCCAAACAGCAACAAGGACTATCGAATCAGATTGTTGCAGCATGGCGTAACGGCGCTCCCAGTGTGTGCATGTGTGATCCACACACTCCATCCTTCCCCTCCCAACCTGACCACATTTCTGTGCAGTGAGTTTTACATAAACAGTCACAGTTCTTTCTCTAGAACTGGGAGTCAGAGAGGAGGTCATCTGCTACTAAACTGGAAAGACCACACACACACACACACACATTACAGTTACTCATTTAACTTAGAAGCTGTCCTGATAATGTGTTGGACAGGAAGATGTCTATGTAGTGATGTATCAGCAAGTTAGAAAATGTAGTATTTCCCTTTATTTAAGGGCAAAACTCTGCATTAAGGGCATGAATTAACTTACATTAATTGATGTAAATGTATCAAGACGATATGACTAACTATTGTCTCCAAGTGCACAATGAATGAGACATTTATGAATTCTCAGAAACACATTGTTCACCTCAATCTCAGCTTCCTTGTTGGGTCAACATGTTCACCAAGTGTTATGTTTTTGTTTCTGTGATATATTTCTAAGTGGTTTAGGAATTCTGTTGTTTGTGGGTTAGTTTTAATAAACTCTGTAAATACACTGATTAGATTACATCTATTGTTTTTGATATTGTGGATCAATTTCATAATAACAGTATATTATTCATGATATGATGATCATTCAGTTTTATTAAATGCTCCATACACTGTAACCACTTCCATTGTTTAACTTCCAATATAATGGATTTTCTTTGTTTTAAAATTATTTGTTTACAGTAAATCAAGTTTCCAACATTCACATTGCAGACTTCACATCTTTCAGATATTCTCATGATGGGTATCAGAAACCCATTGTAAGAGCACAATCTAAAAACACCTCTGCTGTTTCTGAAGTATATTAGTTGGCAGTTCGGCTGAATTCAAGATATCCCCTGAGCCTTTCCAAATTATCATAAACTGAAAACAGCGTAAACTTAGCACTGAAATGTCTGACGAGAGCAGACAAAACTGAACACAAGCAAACACGCTGGAGGAATGTATTTTCTTGTCAGCTGATCAAACTGTGAATTGAGGAAGTCATAAAGTCAGGTTTTGTATTTCATCCTCTGCTTGCATTGCAAACGCACAGAAGTGCAAACAAGATGGGGGGGAAAAAATGCTTTGGCAAGTAAGGAGAAGTTGAAAGGGACACTTGGAGAAATAAGAGCAGAGGAGGAAGCACTTAGGAAAGACACCCCAACAGTTAATTTCCTTCAGCAGTACATATTGCCTTCCTGGCCAACACTCCAAACGGAACATACAGCTGCTAGAGCCTCAGTTCATGACCCCCATTGTCTGCTGGCTCTGTAAACATGGACTACCCAAACATACAATGGCAAACTGCAATCAGCGGTACAGCGGTTTATTGTGAAAGCCATAATTCTGCATGTAGTCCATTGCATATACACTACAGGATTTTCTGATAGCAAGGTATTGAAACAGCAAATAAAACCATTATTTAAGAAACAATAATTACTAACGATAACTTAATAAAACGAGAGCTATATGTGAGCTATATCAGACACTGACCAGTTCATACACATCATCCCACTCTAAACTCATTCCTCAGCCATTGTTAATACTACTGTGGCAGGAATTCCAAAGTTTCATAGTCCATGAAAAATACATTTCAAATTGTCACTCTAGTGACAATTTTAGATACTATCAGGGCAAATTAAATTTAGTCAAATTTAATTTTACATCTATAAAGAGCCTAAAACTATTTGTCAATAAATCTATTTCTTGAACCACAGAAAATAAATATATGATAAAATAAAAGCTCATGGTTGTAAGATGTGATTAGCTTATCTTTGCTCATCTTACATTGAAGTAAACTGAATATCTTCAACAACCTATATTTATAAAACATTTAGTAATTCTAATTATTCAAGCCATGGCAGACAGATATAGACTGGATTAAAAGAAATGTATAAATTGGCCCATTTGCACACATTTTTAGGAAATGTAAAAAGATGCAAACTCTTGTATCGAGCAATAAACGTTATTTTCATAATTGGCTTTCTGAGGACACCCCTATAGGACTGCTGGCATAAGGAGGAACTGAAAATAGTCCCTTTGAAGAAAAAAAATAACCGACACCCTTCATGACAATGTCGAGGGATTTATTAAGCTATGGCAATCAGGCTTGGAAACGGCGGACCCCTCTGGAATGGACTTGACTCTACCTAATTAACAACACAAGAACTGACTACAACATACCCTGGAAATTTGAATGCCGTGTGGTAAATGTGTGCTGCAGTTTTTTCTCCTCATTTTGTTTTGTGCATTGTTTGTTAAGTTGTGATTCTGCTGTTCTTGTGTTTTATGAAGGTAGTTCACACTGTAAAGAAACTGGCCCTGTACATATTTGAAACTGTAAGTATACGTAATAATTTCAACAACATAAATTCAAACAATGTGCTTCAACGTGTCAAGCTGAAATCAAGCAACGGGTTCAATGGAGGAAAGGAGACTCAGCTTCATAACATTCTTCACCTCCCAATGTTTTCATGTTTCAGGACGTTATGTATCCATTCTTTCATTACAAAAACACATCGTGCAATGTGTCCATTCAAAGAAGTGGGTGTGTGGTGGGTCAAGGGGCCCCTCAGGGCACAGGGGCTAGTGCTAACAGGCAGCCCATTCTTGAGCCTGTCGCTCTAGTACACACTGTTCTCATGCACGCACACACACACACACACAGAGACAGAGACAGAGAGAGAAAACGTACATTACCCGGAAGTGGGCAGGTCAAGAGCTGAGACATGAGATCCTGCAGACAGCACAGGGTGTCTACAGTACACACTGATATACAAGTACACAATCACATTCAGAGCAGCTGTATGGTAAGCCTCTTCAAACACGTTCCACTGTGCACTTCAATGAATAGAGCCTGTGTAAACGGGCAACTACCAAACTAGTAGGGTATATACTCAAATTTGTTTCAACAGACCTGGGACAACAAATCTATTGAACTGTTCTTCCTTAATAAGAAAGACTGCTGTGGGCATTTAATTGAGATTATCATAGTGGGAAGTACTTCAGCTTTGAAGCAGTCTATGTGACAGAGCTGGTTTAAGAAGCATATGTACTGTGGAAAGCATGCATAACAGCACTTACATGCGCACACACGCACACACACACGCGCACACGCACACCCTCTCCAACAGAGCTGTGCTTACAAGCCTGAGAGGAACAAGAAGGGGGCAAGGCTCCCAGTTGCACAACTTGTTTTTCGCGAGTTATACCAGGAGACAGCTCAGCGGTTACTTCAGAAAACTGTTTGCTGATAACCATGACAAACAGCTCAATCAAAATCAACTAACGACGGCCTGTAAAAGCCGCCTCATAGCATTCTCTAAGTGCAGTAAGCAGATCAGGGCCGAAACCATGGTTTATATATCAATACTGGTTCCCCCTTTCCCACGGCTGAGGTGGAGATGTCAGATGACTGGCTGTGTGTGGATTCAGATTGAAGTATTCTAAGTATTTTGGTTGTTGCACCCCCCACCCCAAACACACACACACACACACCCGCACCACCACCCCCCCAGGCGTAAACATCTCAAGAGTGCCAAATATGGTCCCTTCCCAGAGAATTGAGTAAATCAGGAACCAGAAACAGCCCAAGACATGTACCACTGCACTGCCTGAGAAAAATATACAGAGAGACAGAAAGAAGGAAAGAAAAAAGAGAGAAGGAAGGGGTACCTACAATGTTTCCTCATAAAACCCCCTTTCAGGGGCCTCGGTTCTGTCTGCATACATAAACTTTGTAAAGTAGCCTGAACATTTTCTTTGAACTCGGCTTCTGGTAGCAAACTCCTAAGTAATGCAGCTAAGAACCACAATGTCACTAAATAGAGGAAACACTATTTCGTTAAGAGTGTGATTAGGGTTATTTGTTCTTTATTTTTAAACTGACCTACCTGCTGACTTGTTCTGGACTAAGTTCATGTACTGAAAACACTGTGCACTTGTGCAACACATCATCAACAACATTGAACACACATCTCAACAGGACAATCGTAGC
The DNA here is from genome assembly GCA_026259375.1 of Verasper variegatus. Classification (NCBI taxonomy): domain Eukaryota; kingdom Metazoa; phylum Chordata; class Actinopteri; order Pleuronectiformes; family Pleuronectidae; genus Verasper; species Verasper variegatus. The sequence continues at coordinate 13,659,104 of CM048046.1, read as the reverse complement.
CCAAAGGTTCAAAGTAAGGGGGGTATCAAATAATTTCAGAACAGTTGTATTAGAGCCATTCTGTATGCACAACCAGTTTGTTTTAAAATGGAGACATTCGTTCATTCAAACTCAGATAACACTACAACATTACCATGTGGGCCTGCGTATTAAATAATTATAAAGTCCTCTTTCTGCACATTTAACATGAATTTTATGCTTAGAATTGTAATCTGTAAATTATCCTTGAAATCACTTTACCCCTATTAACCTATTTCTATGTTTATGACGTTTATTTATTTAAAAAACACTGTTATTTTGCTCCTCTATATTTCTGCTTAGATCAGTCTATTATATTTATAATGACAATAATCGCTTCAATTGAAATCAAGTTCCTTATTGGAAATGATCGCTGCACTAACATTATTAATATGAGGTCATTAGGTAGTTTACAGGGGGGGGGGGTCATTATCTTCATCGCTGCCTGTGTGTGTCTGGCAGAGGATCGCGGTGCTGTTTAGATTACACGCTGTTGTACTGTGGAAACCCAGATTCATTGATAAAAAAAATAAAAAAATACACAACAACAACACCGCGACGAGGAGGAGGCACGGAGCCGCGGCAGAGGAGGAGGTGGCCGCGCTGGAGTCCGATCTGCAGCTAAACACACCGATGTAGGCTAATCCCGCGCCTATAAAGAGACCTCTTAGCGTCGGCGGCTAATTTGTTTACGTTCAGGCTGCAGCAGCGCCGCGCGTGCGTGCGTGCGTGTTGTTGTTGTCTGTGTGTGTGTGTGTGTGTGCGCGCGCGCGCCTGTCGCCATCAGAGGCCTATCCGCGCTCACAGGGCCGATCCTGCTACTCCCAGTTTAGACTCGCTGCAGCGGACCACCCTCGTCCAGTTACAGCGGCTAATCTGGCCCTGGGGCCGGAGCATACGAAGCAGGCCGCTGGAATACATATATGCGCCTTTAAGAGAAGGGGGGGGGGGGGGGGGTTCTGCTGATGAATATCAATTATTAGCGCGCGGCCACGCATACCCAACCACTGAAAACACTAGCCCCTTAATTAGAGCCCGTGGGAGGCTTTACGCATGCGCCATGCTGAAGGTCCAGTTCCACAAAAACAATGGAATAAAATGCTATAAAACAATACGACAATCACACCGTTTCCTGAGCTCCATCGATTTCATATCCAATCACTTCATCTACTGCACATTTGTCAAATTACATTGTACTTATTACACCACCTGGACTGATTAGATTCATTTTGTAATTATTAATAACAATAATTTCCCCCTTTTGGAATTATTAGCCAATAATGTCCAATTCTGTATGTGTACGAGTGTCTCACCATATTTTATTGTATACTATCCATTTCATTTTACACGTGTGTTTATGCTAAAGTTCAAAATGTTCAAACTCACAAGTCAGTGTGTTAAGGGACATTAGATGCACTTGGAGGCAACTTTATGATATTTGCCATGATAAACACACGCCACGACAATCATGAACGAATAAAAGACTTACTTTCTCCGTTTGTTAGTCCACACTGGCATATGATGCAGGTGCAGATGATAAAAAACACGATCTGTGCTCTCAGCTTCAGCGTCCACCGCCTCATCTTGACTTGAGGAGAAGTTGTGCTCCGACAACAACGAAAAAAACCTCCAATCTCGAGGGCTTGAATGTTAATTAAAAAAAAAAAAATCAAAAGTTCAAAAACAATTCATAAAAAGTGGCGGTCCAATGAGGACAAGTGATTCAAGGTTGCCCCCCTTTGTAAGCCGGGGGTGGGGGGTGGGTGGTGGTAATGAATTTCTGAGTATCTCCCCAGCAGAGTCCGTGATGTGTGCGAGCCCTGGAAAAAAAATGCAGACCATTAAATAACGTGATCTTGGCTTCTGGTCACACATGTGTGAGTGAAAATCTTCATTTTCCACACGTGAAGGCGCCAGTCCACGTTCATCTGTGTAATCTGGGTGCTGCAGCACATCGAGAGAGGGAAAAAATGCTGTTACTATTATTAATACCCCACACGCGGGGGGCTAGTTTGGAGATCCCCGAAGGAGCTCCGCCGGCCCCGGGCTCATTTCTCCGTGATGCACCGCTCCAGTGATGGAAGATCCCCCGACTTCACCAACGAGCTGCGATCGGTGTTTTTCTCCCGCACAGCATTAAAACACGACCAGCCTCCTCCCGTGTCGCTCCAGCAGAAAGTTGTGGGGTCGGAGGGGAGTTGACGGGGATTGGAGCCCACAGGTCTTTATATCTCTCCTGCTCGCTCGGATCCCCTCAGAAGCCGCTTGTTCTCGTTTGAAGACCGATGGGAGCACATCCCAGGAAACTCCTCCGAGCAGCTACGTGCAGGAAAAACGTGCAGCGCCTCAGCGTTCCCCCGCTACGACCCTCCTCTGAACTCCGTCACCCCCGCTGACCGCCACGCCGCGGACGAATGGACAGACACCCATAAAACGACGGAACGCGGAGGGGAAACAAACTTGAAGAATCGTTACTCGTGTCTCCGTTCACCGCGGGGGGAAGGGACGAGCATGGCGGCTCCGTTTGACCCGTACGCCGCCGTGAAGTGAGGGAAGTCTCCGCCACGCCGCCCGTTTCTTTTTCTCACATGAACGCTAGCTGGTGGCTGGGGGGGGAAACAGCTAGCCTGTGCTAAGCTAATCCAAAACAAACGAGGTTTCAGTGTCGGCGATAGAGTTGAAATGAGGAGGAAAAGCGCGCGCACGCACACAAAGTGAGTGTCCCGGCTCCGGTAGTGGGGAAGGGGGGATGAGGTAAACGAAGATAAAAAGCTTTTTCTCGGTAAAAAAAAAGACGGGCCAAGTGTAAAAACTTGTATTCCCGTTCCGCTCGGCGCTGGCTCTCCCTCAGGTTCCCCCTCTCTCCGTCTCTCTCTCCTCCAGTAAACAAGTCCTGCCAGTCAGCTGGGCCACACGTGGTCTGCGCCAAAACCCGGAGCGGACCGCCGCTGAGCTACCGCCGGAGCCCGGACCGGGACTGTCTGAAGCGGTGTCACAGCGCCGGGTTCTCTTTGTCAAAGAGGAGGTGAATAAAAAAAAATAAATAAAAAAAATCACATTCAAATAGAAACGTGAATGAAATGAAACCATAAGCATGTTCTTATATTGGCCATTTCGTGTCTCGTGCTTGATTGTTGGGCTGTTTATTAAAATGCACATTTCTGCTCGTTTTCTAGTGTCTTTGTGGACAAGCTCATAAAAACAACACCACAGCCCTGCAGCACAACCAGAGTTTAGGCTACACTAAGAAGTTATGTTTCATTATTTCATTAATGATTGACCGTCTATAGCCATCAGAGGGTTTGGTCCACTGAAAGACAGAAACGGGTGAGAATGACCATTTGGAACTTCAAAAGCTCAACAGTTGAAAATAAAACCTATTCAGTTTGTTATCGTATATGACAAAGAAAAGACAATTTGCTGAAATATTAGAATAATTGGAAATTTGGTCGTTGACAGATCAGTGGCTGAATCAACTAATATGCTAACCAACAAAAAAATGGTCTGGCTTGTGTTTTGTTTTTTTGTCGGACACATATTAACTTCATACTATTACTTCTAGCCTTGATGGTGCAGGTTGTCTTTTGCACGGATATCACGTATGTTGTATGTTTACATTTACACGTGGATTCATTGAAAAGATCTGCGACACGTATTTCATGAATATATTAACATGTGTGCCTTTTATCTACAGTGGCCTTGTAATGTAGAGATGACTCAGCCGACCCTATACAGTATATAACATGTGTTCTTTTCTTCCAAAATGAGGTGTACATTATTTTTTAAAAGGCTCTCCATTGACTTAAAGTGAAAAGAAAAGCACATTCAAGTGATGCTCAGGCTAAAGTTTGGATTCATGGGATTGTTTATTCATCACAAAACATAGAGTAGAGTACAATTGAATAGAACGCCTTTGTTGTCATTGTACAAGAGAAAGTGGTACTAGGCAACTGGAGGTAATACCGCAGCAAGAACTGTAAACATTTATTTAAAAAAAACATGTTTACAATCTCACAAAAGACTAAAACCACTAAATACACAACCAATAACTAAAAAGAGAGCTAAGAGCTGCTTCCTCCGTGCACGCTGCCATCTTTCAAATCAGTTTCAATCGACATATTTACCAGGTGAGTTACTGTTACTATTTAATGATCATCTAACCTTTTTTCCAGATTTTCTTTGTCACATCGTCCTCCCCTGGTGAGACTGTGGGTGAAACAACATGGCTGTGTGTCATTGAGCAGTGTAAACATCAGAGAAATACCTGCCTGCAGTCAGGAAGGTGCACGTAGGTCCCTCAGATTTACATAACAAATATGCTCATAGTGAAAAGTCAATGATGGAACTTTTATACACACAATTCTCCACACAACATGGCCGACACCTGACCACATTGCTCAGCCAACCTCGAGACACATGGACTTGGAGTAGAATAGACATGAAGAATGTTTTCTACCTGTTTATCACAGGGATGCAGTTTGTGTGCCTGGATGGGCACATAGTGCTGCTGCTGCTCTGCTAAGATGTGGTGCAGCGGGCTTGTTGTTAATCTGAGGAATGTTGTTACCCAGTGAACAGAGTAAATTAGGTATTAGTGAGATTAAATGTCACAGGTCTGAAGGACTCAGGGTTGTGGAATCTAGTCAAAACAGAACTCTTTGTTGTAGTGACCCTGTCTGACGCCAACATGAGGAGCGTGCACACACACACACACACATGCACACACATGCACACTCTTCTCCTCTCCTCTCCTCTCCTCTTCCCGTGGGAGTGGAGGCAGTCGAGTGCACAGCTTCGTATCCCACTAACCTACCCAGAGTGCTGTTATTGTGAGTCTACACATGCAGCACTTGTGCATCACTACCCAGCCCTGCTCATGCACCGCTGTACTACGGCTTCATTTCAGTAGGTGGCACTAAAAATAAATCCAGCCAATTCACTTACTACACCAAATGTCAAACAGGGACAAAGGGATACGACGTGGTGAATAAATAGGATTAAATTTGACCAGAGAGGCGAGCGCCCGGAGCTTTGGGCTTCGTCAAATAAACACAATGTGATTCTGTCAGCATATACTCTGCACTGTGAGCTTGTGGCAAAGCTTTTACAAACGTTGCTTTAAATAATGACTGCAAATGAAGAATTTTAAATAAAACATGTTTTTTTTATATATATCCCAAGCATTTTATCCTCACAAGTCCCTCACAAAGGCGTCGTTCTCCACTGGGAACACGGATATGTGTTGACACCTCTCTTTTTTTATCTGGGGCAGAGCTCGGATGTTTCCACCTGCTATTTGTTCAGTTATTCAAGCTGTGAGATGTACAGATCTGTGAAAGACACAGAGGTGGTTGTACTCGAGTAGAAAGCTGCAGGGTCAGCACTAACCACCACAATGAAAGGTATTCTTCACCCCCCCGTCAAATGTACCAATTCATATTGTTTTTTGTTCTTTTTATATTTACGGCCAAACTGCATCAATCTATGAATGGAAACATGATTGTTGTTCTATCCTTGAATAGTCTATCTCTCATTGTCTATCTCTTTGGCTTGGATTTTATTTAGGTGTTTTATACAAACATACCAATACTCGACTTTATCGATATGGCAATAAAGTATTGAATCATCAATCTTGAATCAGCAGTGCACAGCAAACACATGCATTCCCTCGCAAAATGTCTACATTGTGTCTTCAGGTACAGTAAGATAAAGTACAAACAAGAATCAAGTGCATGACAGCGTACAAGACCAATTATTGTTTTCATTCATGCAGAATATTTGCTTTAAAATCTATGATTTCATTTAGGAAGGCTGATGTTAACTTCACTTTGTTTGGCAATCTCGTTATTGATAACATACAGGCAATCAATAAAAGGCATGGCTTTAATAAATGAGAAGCAAAACAAAATTTGCATTTGCACCCATACGCTGCACCAGCAGTCAGTCAATGGTTTGATTGGCGTAGCGATCAGCCATTTTCTCACCGGACACCGGTAATAGCTCAGCTGAGGGTATCTGCTGATACTGACCTCATAACCAGTGTGCTCTTTCTCTCAGATTCACACTTTTCCTGGATGCGTGTTGCTCACCGTGGGGAACTCCTCTGGAACAGTTTCAAGTCACGTAACCTGATGCGAGGGATTGCTGCAGTGGCTCTGAGTCAGCAGTTAAGTTTTACTGAATGAATGTGACTCATAGAGGAATACTGAATTCTTCAAAGGCTCGGACAAAAAGGCTGGCCAGGTCACATCAGGGACAATAATCTATCAGCTGAATAAAGTCAATCTGGCGCATCGGATCGATGCATCCTCAGGTGTAATGAGAATGAAAATGACATGAGTCGTAAGCTTTGGCTTTTTAAAATGACCCGATCTTAACCTTGGTGAGCACTGAAATGAGATTATAAAACACCAAATAGGGGGATACACTATATTTAGTAAGAATGAAGCTTGTGTAGTCCAGAAATGTGGAGAATCCGTCGAGGAGCATTGAAACTGTTGTGGAAGCTTGTGGTGTCTCAGCACCTTATATAAGGTCTGTCACACCTCTATATGTCTGAATGTCAATGCTGCTTTAGGTTCCAAATAATATCTTGAACATGGATTAGCCTTATTAACCAAACAGCTCCATAGAAAGCAGCAGAATTCATCAGTACAGTGAATTGAACACGCACATACAGATAAATGAATCATAAATCTACATATTTGCATCTCCTCGTCCTGCCTCACAACTTTTACAACATTAACTCCCACATATCTGTTTCTCTGACACACACACACACACACACACACACACACACACACACAGATGCAGAAGGCAAAACAAACTCCTGTTCACTCTCTCTCTGCAGTCGTCTCTCTCTCGGTAAATGGAGGGATTAATACGTTCGAATGGAGAGCGTCTCCTCCTTTGTTGGTGTGGAACGCTCAGTAATTGGCTGCCTAGAGAGCCCAGGAAGAAGAAGCCTCCATTCAGCCTCAGCGTGCCTGTGTGTGCACTGTATGCATGAGGGCATCTGAGTGTGTGTGTGTGTGTGTGTGTGTGTGTGCGTGAGATAGACTGCGTCCACCGAGGAGAGGGTCATGAGCTCACACAGACAAAAGCGTTGCTGGATTATCCTCTTCAGACGGCTCCCTGTGTTAGTGATTCACACTTTTAGCACTTGCTGTTCCTGCACTTCAGGCCCCACAGGCTGCAGCTCAGACAAACACACAAACAACAGGCTCTCTCTCTCTCTCTCTCATGGTCGCTACAGGCACGGTGCAATCACATGTATCGTCATCTAAAAGAGAGATTATTCCTCTCAGGCCGACGCACATCACTCATCTCGTATGACAAAGCATCTGCAGGTTTGTACCTACAGAAAATATCTGGAAGAAGTCAACTGATTTTCTCCAAGCAGCTGAGGTTCAGATGTATCCTACGTGCAACACCATATACTTTTTCTGACGCACATTTATATCTTTGTACTTTATATTTACACTCACTATTCATGTTAGTATTTATACCTTTTATGTTTGTGTTTCATGCTTTATCTTGTATGTGGTAGGTTGTTTATGCAGGATTGTAGTTTTAGCCATGCTAGCAGAATGGTACAAGGGAAATTGACATTGTCTGCCGCTGTGATCTTGTTAGACTGAGTATAAAGTCGGACAACACACTCACATTCTCCTACTATTGAGAAGTGAAGCCAAAATATCTCAGCTACAAATGCCGGCATCTTGTTACGATGATGTCACTTGGAGCCAGAGTCTGCTCAGTAATCAGGGGATGGAGCCGGGATACGAGGTCCCACAGAAACACGCCCTCGACCAATTATGAGTCCATCTCATCTTTCAATCATGACATCCCCCCCCCCCCCCCCCCCTTTTTATAGCATCAAAATTACCTGGACCGTGTGTTTCCCACCTGTGATTACCGGCTCCTCCCTAAAGTGTTGTCTTATCACCTTCTCCTCTTGTGTTGTATTCAAGTCTCTGTGTTCTCCTCATGTGTTGTGAGCCTGTTTGTGTTATTGAAGCACCTTCAATGCAACTATTGTCTTCTGTAACTGTCTGTAATACAATCCTCGACCTGTGACAGTACACATCAAGCAATGTCCTTCTCTCTAATTTTTAATTCTGATTTGTCGATGGAATAAAGTTTAGTGGATTGAAGTGGTCCGCTTCCCTGAAGATGGAGAGGAAGAGGAGGAGCAGCCCACCTGTCTGTGTGGAACACTTTGTCTGAAATGAGATCAGTGAGGAAGATTAGGGGAGCTGCAGACTATATGACAGTAGATGTCAGACTAAGCTATTGATGAGGAAGACTAAAGCTTTCGGAAAGAACACGGCGGCCGGCTCAACACTATGATTATGTGCCCTCTGATGCGTTCAGTGATCCCATAAATCTCGCACACAGACCACACAACTCATGTTAATAATCCATGTTGATAACAGCTGCCTTTCAGGTCATCGGATTGATCCGTGGAGCCTCGGTGCGTCTGAACTCTCTCTGCCTCTGTCTGACAAACCAATGAGGAAATTGTGACCAAGTGTAGATGTTTCCATCTATGAAGCAGCCTGATATTCACCGCAGAGGACTGATGAATCACAGAGGACACGCTGTGCATCAATCAGCCCTTCAGACAGGGAGTCTCTTATTGAGTTTCCTGCTCCATCACATTCACACGCAAGTCATACATGTTAATGTTTCAACATATATCAGGTGCACTGTGTCTTCACTTCCTTTTCCTTCCTCGTTCATCCTGCTCAAGGCTTCGTGTTCAGTTATTATCACCTAAAGAAGAGTTTATTAGAAGTTGTGTACAGTATAAAAAACGAAATACATCTATTGATGTACATTTAGGGAGAGAACAGACTACAGGAAATCATTTGACAAGCAGAGATGCTGTTTTATGAGAATTAGAAATTCACGACTGACTATAATTTACAGTTTTATAGACTGTAGAAAATGATCAGTTCCACATAACCGAGGAGGTTATCATCTGCATTTATTTGTTACTTGGCAGAATTACACAGAAACTAACGATATCCATGATTTCCTGTGGAGGGGTGGAGCATGACGGAAGGGAAAAAACATTTAATTCTGGAGCGTAGCTGGATAAACAGAATCTTAGAATGTAAGCTAGTAAAAACCTGATAAACTGAATGATTTAAATAAGATAATCAAGATTCTTTAAATAAACAGACGATCAGATAAAGTGACAAAGTTAATAAAATGTGCTTTATTTAAACTTGCTACGACAAAAAAATGTCCATCAGAGAAAATAATCCAATAGAATAACATATTACTGATGGGGTTATTCTACTTTTACCCTTTCAAGTACAAACTTGTGTACTTGTAACTAAAAGTAAACTCACACTAACAATGAAAGTACTTTTTTTTCCCTTGAAATATTAATAAACAGTATTTTGTGTGAAATATTGAGCTGTTACCTAAGAGGCTGTTTGACATTATCATCTTCTGCATGTTTTGTAGTGAAGTCAAACGTGACTGAAGTCACACTGGAGAACATAACCTTGCTCCTCGTGAAAACAACATTCTGTCTGTTCTATATGAGTCCGCTCTGGAGATAAAGAGTTTATTTTCTAAAGGAGAGGTTTCCTCTCTGGGACAGCTCGATCACTGTCACAATGTCCTGAACTGTATGGGACCCTCCACCCAACCTCAGCCCCTGTTATACTCCACTACCGTCTTCTATATGTGTGTGTGTTTGTCCCAGTGTGTTCACCTCTGCCTTGAGTGTAAGACACTTAACCCCGGGTCATGCACACATCCCAGGGAGCCTTGTTTTCCCACAAATGGACCACAGCATACTTATCTATAAACAGATTAGACTGTCAAGGTCACTTCGGCTGCTCGCTCCTCTTTTTCCATGTACAAACTCTCATCATCAGCTCTTTTCCTTCACGATCTCAAGACTGAATCCACTTCCATGTGTCCATCTACTTTTATCTCCCCCCGGATCCCCATTCATGCTCCCTTCTCCGCTCTATTCTCCTCTTCCCTGTCTCCTGCCCTCTGCCCCCTGTGTTCCTTTTCTGTGTGGGGGGGGTTAAAGGATTAGTTTCATCATTGATAAGGGAGCGGGGCGGAGTGTTGCATGGCCAGTTTGAACCCGAGTGCCCTTCCTGGGAGGATGTGTCAGTGACAGCTTTATCCACATATTGTCAGAGTGACAGAGGGAACAACACATCCAGAGAGAGGGGCCCGGTAAATACACCGCACAGCCAAGGTCAGGTCAATGTCACAGGTCCCCCAGCAGCGCCGTCTCAGGGGGGGGGAAGGTGCGCCTTCGGGAAGATAGCATGTGCTGCACAACATCAAAGTGCGTCTGTGGTGCTTCCCCTCACACTGGGAATATGGGGACACTGTTGTTTTGTTGCTTCCTTTCACACGAAGGCCGTACACGTGCGTGCACACATGCCACGAGAGGTGCTCCGACACAGTGAAGACTTATATAAGGTTGTAGTTTAAGTGAGTTTACTGAATTCGACTGAGACACGTGGTGACCCTGTCAGCAAAGGGAGGGGGAATCAACTTCGATTAAAGCTGGACGAATGGCAGGAGTGAGAAGATCTTTATTAAAACCTGCATTTGTTTTATTTTGAATTTGGCCTGAAACTACATATTAACACATCAACTGTACGGCTTTATTCTATTGATGAGTCTGGTAAGTTTATTGGCTCTAAAAAGTCAAACCTATCGTACTGTAAGGAATCTCTCAGGCTCAAATTCAGCATCAAGTTTTCTTTTTTCTTTTTAAACTTACTTTAATGTTGATTCAGCTTTTCTTGATTAAATACTCACATCAGACTTAAATGTGCGGCGACGAGCACATATCAGTCTGCCAATGCCCAACAGAATCACCATCCATGCAAATTGGTGAAAATTGAGAATCCGTCAGTAAATGTTGATTTATGGAATGAGGAGAGCTAAACGTTTCATTTAAGGATTGTGTGGAACTCGTTTTCTTAACTGCATGTGAAATCGGCAGTGAAAGGATTTGAGATTGCAACTGACAGCAGGATCAAAGATTCCCTGGATTCCAGTGACACGGGGACACTGGACCATGTGTGTCCTCTCTGAATGGATGTTTTAAATATTGTAGTACAAGTAGTAATAGATATGTAAGATTTAAACTATCTATCTTATCTACTATGAACGTTTCATGTGGCAGGTTTTCTTGGCATGAGCTGACCTTTATTTGCAAATATTATTATATTTCATATACAACAAACCGACAAATTATGTTGCCAGTGTAGATACCTTATGTGGGTTGTTGTTAAATGCAAATTAAAGGATTTGAACATTTTATTTATATTCTATTATATATACTATATCATCATTTTATCAAGTGTTTCAGATTAAATCATGCCCAGATGTGGAGACAGATCCTGGAACAACCATCAGAATCCCGGTGAACACAGACCACACTGCACAGACAGAGCTGTAAACATTTATTGGACACATACTGTGCATTCACCAGCAGTTTGAAAGTGTGTTCCTGACCTCTGAGCGGAGCAGGAAATTGTCTGGAAATATGTGGATTAAACTTTGAATCTTGTAAAATTACAATCATGCAATGGGGATGTACATGCTCGAAACTGATCTGTAGATAGTGTACAGGCGGGCTAATGGGAAAAAATAAACAGGAAAGATGTTTTCCTTTTAAAATACATGTACAGAAATAAACAGGAGGGGCCGATGGAGGCCATACATTCTCTCTGGAGCAGCGATCGGCTGAGAACGGGGAAAGAGAAAAGGGGAAATGCTTAATTACTTCCTGAGAGCGAGACTCGGTTGTGGGGTAAATGCAGCAGCATTGTATTAGTGTTTACAGAGGAAACAGAGCCGGCCACACACCGCCCATCCTGGACGTAGCAAACACCACATCCAAGGTGAGAACTGCTTCTCCTGCGAGGATCAAACGCAGAGAGCAGCGTTCACAACAACATCAATTAAAGGGGAGCAGGAGACTAACTGCTACTTTTGATAGAATCCTGGCCCAGCGTCTGCAGAGCGCCCCCCCCCCCCCCCCAGTCAACCGTCTCTTCCCCAAACAGAATTGGACGTAACATGGCTGCCAAACAAACTGCCACAATGCTTGATTAGTTTCCTCTTCCGCCTGCCTTCTACTATTGTTATTGACCCCCAGCTCCTGTCAGTTGTTTGACAGAGGGTATGAGTGTGTGTTGGCATGTGTGTGGCCTCTTCTTTTCCATCCCAGAGGACCAGGAGCAGGGAGGCTAGACATCAAGGCTTTAACTATTCACTCTTTCCAAGTCCTATTTCCAGCCACAGCCCCGAGGCGTGTTACTTCCAACATCCTGCGACGACACGGGCCTGACTGACCACAGCGCTGCTCCGTGACCCCGGGGCCGGCGCCACGCACACCGAGAATGGGAGGAACAGGGGTGGCCGTGTTTTGTCTTGAAGCTTCCTAGAATCACAGTAATAAAAACAGTGTTTGTTTATTTTCTCACCAGGAGAAGGACGGGGAAGTCGCGGATCAGGGAAGAAGGATGCGTGTAAAAGTTCAGCGAGAGGTCTGGGAGTCAACAAACAAACTGCGGCTTAAGATTTACTCAAGATGGGATTATTGAAATGTAATGTCATTTACTTGACTGAGTGCATGTGTGTGTGTGTGTGTGTGTGTGTGTGTGTGTGTGTGTGTGTGTGTGTGTGTGTGTGTGTGTTGATTACATGCTGTGTGAGAGTACAGTGTGTAGTCACTATAAATAACCCCATTTGGAAAACACAAAAAAGTGCAAATTTGGGCATAATTATTCAGTGTGTGCTAAAATAACTAATCCCATCAGACATGCAGAGCAGGATTAGATAAGTGATGATTAGGAACAGTGACACATCACTTATTAGATATTGATGTGTTTACTTCCTATTTACTCATGGGTGTTTGTGGAGTTCAGTTATTTTTCAGTGACTGAATGATTAGGAAATAAACTTCTTAGTCAGAAACGAATACATTTGGCCTCATAAAGTTTGCATGAGTCTCACTAAAGTGGGAATAAATTTCCTTATAATAAATACTGGGGGCACGGAAAGTTCAATATTAACTGAGAGGTCATGCTTTCGTTGCTGTTTGTCTGTTTACACAAAAACTGCCGATCCAATTCATTGAAACTTGGTGGAGTATGGACCAAGGAAGTTCTCATTGACCTTTGGTGTGGATTCCATTAAAGAGGCAGATTGAAGATCCCCTTATCTAGATCCATTAATTATTCTGAAAATGTTGAAAAACGCCCTTTCTTGCAACCTTAAATTTAAATAAAATGATTCTTTGTTCTCATCTCGACTCGGATCCACACTAACATTTAATGGGCTCTTCCCTGACCCATAATGCATCCTTCCACCAGGTTTTGTGTTAATCCCTCTGGTAATTCTTGTGTAATGCTGCTAAACGTCTGACAGAGAGCGAGAGAAACAAATGCAGATGAAAACATAACCTCCTTGGCCGAGGTAACGATCTTGATGTAAAAACACAGTCACATGTAGAATATCAGAGCAGTAGTTTTTACATTAAAATTCTACATGGTTCGTGTATCTGATCTGAATAAAAGTATACGCAATGTGGTGATAAAGTTGCCAGTCGCCCTCGGCGGAGGTATATGAGTGCTTTAATTCATGAGTTTGCTTCTCAACTTGCTATTAGACAGAATAACTTTCAACATTTGTTCACTTTTCTGTGCCTGTAGAAACAGGACTGCACACGTCAGATGAAAGAATGAGAATCCAGGTCCCAAGATCAGCGCAAACCAGTGTCTGTATGAAAGGAGGAAGAGTTTGAGTAATTTGGTCCCGAATGAGAGAAACTGGTATTTCAATATCAATGTCAATTTTATTTATATAGCACATTTAAAACAACCTGGTTGACCAAAGTGCTTCACAAAGTAATTTACAACAAGAAGACAACAACACGCAATACATCAGAATACAAGTAGTTAAAATAGAATAAGATACAAGAAAGTGTAATCATTTAAATTAAAAATAAAATATAAAATACACAATAAAATTAACTCTGCTGGGATCAAAACGTTCTCAACTGGAGAAGAAGGCCAAAGAGAAGAGATGAGTTTTAAACAATGATTTGAAGTGTGCTCGAGAGGGGGCCGTTCCAATATGGAGTCGTAAGCTGTTCCCCAAGGCTACTGCAAAGGCTGGATCTCCTCTGGGTGTGAGCCTCGTTTCAGGTAAGACCAGGAGCAGCAGAGTGGCTGATCTCAGCTCTCTAACTGGAGTGTGACTATGAAGACGTTCAGCTGGATAAGGCGGTGCCAGTCCATCAAGACCTTTAAAAGTTAACAATAAAACTTTCAAATCAACCCTGTGACGACCAGGAAGCCAGTGGAGGGAGCGCAACACAGGTGTAATATGGTCCCTCTATTGAATAGATAGAGGTGAAGGCGTATCGCGCTCTGGGTCTGTTCAGCTGCCAGTGGAGCTGCTGCATTGCAGGAAGTGAATGGTGTAAAAATGATGATGGATTACCTCAGAGCTCTTCGGGACAACATCGAACCATCATCCAGACACTTACATCCACATAAAGACACATGGAAAGTACAACTTCAGTTAAATCAAGCTGAAACTCACGTTCTGCTGTGGCCTGACCAAGGTCCTGACTTCAACAATGATTCAAACGTCATTGTCTGTGCAAGAAAACTGCTATAATCCCAGTGCTGCCATATTACACATGTCCCTTAAAGCATGCAACATATGAAGCTGCGCTCTCCTCTGACATTTTAAAAAGCCCTCAATAAAAAATAGATCTATCTTCCATTATCTTTAGCAAGCGCACAGTTATTTCTTATTTCCTAAAATGTCTTGTCTGCATGGTTTTTGGACAGAACATCTCTGAGCTACTAAATAAAGAAACACCTTACAACTGCAGGTCAGGGCTTCTCACAACCTTCTCTCTGCCGCTGTGATGTTTTATTCAGCAGATACATTTCTCTGCTTGTTGTAGTGCTGCAGAGTGAGAGAGATCGAGGCGGAGAGGGCGAGATGCAGGAGCGGGTGAAGGAGTGCAGGGAGGGATGAACGGGCAGAAATGGGAAAAGAGAGCGATTCAGGTAAACGGAGATGTGGCTGGAGAGACGATAGAGGATGAAATATCAGTAACTGCTGCAGCAACAGTGGCGAAGGCCAGTGTGACGTTTACTCAGAGGAGCAGTTCTTAATGCTGGCTGAGCAGAAAACTCAAAAGAACACTGCATAGCATCCTAACCATCTGACTTAAACATATGACGTCTGTCTAGCTGAACAGAAAATAGTAGATATACTGTTGTGCTTTAAATTCTCGCAATTTACCTTTATTCAACAGGGACAGCAAATAGATGACGATTCAACATTATCAGCATCTTAAATACCTTACGTCAAACCAGGACACCCAAGAATACATATGAAGTGAAATCACATATAAAGTATTTGTAGTGAAGTATCAAAATCAAGCAAACAAACGAAATGTGTATTTTTGTGAATCATTTTTTAATTGATTCATTAATGTCATTGGAACTTAGTTTTATTATCTGCTGCGGTTTCATCGGTTCTATTCCATCATATAAGACTTATAAGCTGTCTACAACCGTCTTTTTAATGTATTTAAACCTGTCACTAATGTCTAATATCTATAATGATGAAAGTAGAAAGTAACATAAATTTAAATATTTGCTGTGCTTTAGAAATAAATTATTATTGTCTCTTTTTCTCTGGAACTGTAATTTCAATGTAAAGAATTTACAGGTGCAGTTAAGTGCAAACTTTCAACCAGTGTAAAAACCCTAATGTCTGCAGAGCCTCCTGTAAATCAAACACCGGCCCTCTGCAGGAGTGTGTCAGGCCACTTACTCATTTCTGAAAGGTTTTGTGTGGTTCGAACTCTGTGAACCCAGGATTCAGCCTGTGACACAAAAACATCCACCACGTGTGTTTCACCTCGGTGAAGTTTGTCTCCCTAGTTTCCAGTAAAGATCACGAGGAGGAGTCGAGCAGTTTTTCAAACCAGTAGAGATGCTGAGAGTTTATCCCAGGTCAGTCGTCTTCTCTCGTCTGCCCCTTGGAGACGTGCAGACGAAACCGATACAGAGAGTCGCTCTGGTCTAACAACCGAACAAGCTGCATCAACAGGCTATTTATCTGCAGCATATCTGGAATATGATGGATTGGAGAGGAGATAAAAACTGAAAAGGTTCCTGTTCACAGCCGCTGCAGAGAGCTGCCATTAGACTGCTGATACCAGGAAGAGAGATAACATCTCACCTGTACTTGTTTCCCTGCACTGGCCCCAGGTCATTTAGGGTTATTTGTTTTTCAAGCTTTAAAATGCCTGGTCCCTCGATACATCTCCCAGCTTCTCCTTTCCAGTCCCAGATCGCTCAGATCCTCGGACCAGAAGGTCCTGGCTGTCGCATGGTCGATGCTGAAGGTTCAATTTCAATATTTCATTAATGGAAGCTTCTCCAAAACAGTTTATCTTTGAAAATGACGCACTCCCCTTCTGTAGGCACATTTAAGGTTAGACTGAACTCCCATGTGTTTTCTTAGGCTTTTGATAATCTTTAGTTGTTTTCCGGAAATTCTATTTTATTTCCTACACATTTATACTGTGTATTCTTTCGGTCAAGAGGTACCGTACACACTGGACAGGTTGTTCTATTCTATTCCTTTACTTTTCTTTATGTTTTTATTGTCAAGCAATAAACTGAACTGGTTGTTTTAAAAGGGCTTTTTAAATAAAGTTGACTGGACTCTACATGCATTCAGCCTTTTGCATCGGGGCGTTTCACAGCCTTGGGAGTCAGAGCTGCTTTTCTCACCGGCTGCACCCAGAAAGCAACACGCTGCTGAGAACCTTGAAGACGACTTTTACTAAAATGTGTCACCTTTGTATTTGTAATTAATCACGGACCATCTGGTCGGCCTTGACATTCCAACTCAGTGGACAAAACATGACGTTGAAACTACCCTTGACAGAAAACCTTGCACTCAAACATCCTCACAAATAACAGCTCAGCCAAGGATTCCGAGCTTCTGTCAACACGCAGCTTCACACACAAACAAGACGTTGGTTATTTTCGTTCCAACCTCAAAAGCAGCTTCACCCACTTTCAAAATTTCGAGTCAGTTACAATGTTTTGTTCATTTGCATTATTAATACAGGCAAGGGTATCCAGACTGAGTGGAAAATCAGAGAGAGGGGGGAACCTGTTAGATGAAAGCAAAAACAGAAAGATATCACACCCACACCCACACCCACACGCACACACACCCACACACACTCCTAATCCGCTACCCCGAGGAGCCTCCGTGTTCCAGGAAGGACCCTCCACCTGCTGCGGCAGCTTGGGGCCTCCTGGAGGAGAAACGTTGAGGGGCCAGGGAGAGGTGCGCCTGGTTCTCAACATATCACTTTTGTTAAAACAGCGTATTATTCCTGGGATAGACACCCGCCCATCTCCACCTCCCCCACCCCCCGCCCCTATTACACATCCCAGTCTTGGCTCCGGCCCCAGGCAGAGCCCAGAGCCTCAACTGCCTGGCTCCTGCTCGACAGCACCTTCACCTCCTCACCCTCAAGGCCTCCTCTTTGTCTGAGCCGCGATTTACAGCCCAACGTTCAAAGAAAAACAGAGAGTCGTATCCAAAGCACCTGCAACATCTTACCTCAGTCCACATTAAACTTTTCACTGTACAGCTTTAAAGGAACTGTTTATACATATATATATATATATATATATATATATATATATATATATATATATATATATATATAGAGAGAGAGAGAGAGAGAGAGAGAGAGAGAGAGATATATATACTTTCTTCCATGGAGTCAGATGATAAGATATATACAACTCACATATATCTGATCATTCATGATAATGCTTTATCCAGACAGAGGGGGAAAGTAACCATAAGTACACTTTCTAATGCGACATACTTAATGTACTGTAATGTACTATACTGTCATTTTGAAGTGCTCAATCAATCAAGATGATTTGGCTTCACTTTTGGAATTGCCACGCTCTTCAGTCCCGCCCACTGGGACATCCCCAACCACTAAAAGGTGAAGGAGCAAAGAAGCAAGAAATCAGCAGCACTACCTGAGCTCCATACATCAGAGCATGGGCAGAAACCAGCAGGGAGGTTGATTCTTCCACTGGGGACAGTTTCAGGGCCACACGGCCTGACTAATAGGCTGGAGGGCTAAGTGCATTAACCCACATGTTGACACTTGGCTGGAAACACTAGAGTGATAGGGGGGCAGTGTGGAGGCTGCAGGGAATCACATGTGCTCCTGACATGTGGAGCTGCAATAAACATACATATGCATGCATGGGAGAAACACACACAGGCGTGTACACACACACACACTGAGGATGTACTGCTGTGTCTGCTTGGTTTATTTGTGATGTACTTCTTGAAGATAATATGACTCAAATAAACAGAGACAACCAGAGAGCAGCCACAACACAACTGCATGTGCAGGGGTGTGTGTGTGTCTGTGTGTGAGTGTGACAAAGAGAGCAACCCCCATTAGGATGTGAAGACTGAGGAAGAGCCACAGACACAACACAACCACACAGTCAGATACAGAAATGCTGGTTCACACACACACACGGACACACACACAGGGAGGCAGGTCCTGTCGGGGGAAACAGTAACGGCAAACTGAAAACAGAGAAACGTCCTCCACACCTGTGCAGACGGGCAAGATGAGGAGTTTGATATCCACAGTGACGTCGTCTAAATAAAGGTTTACTGTTTGAACGTGCTGTTGTTCCTTCTGAGCTTTAAAGTTACTCTGTGAACAAAGGTTTGTTGCACTGAATTGGTTTGGTTTACTGACCGGTTTTTCATATATAAATGACGTATAATTCGTTGTAAGTTTTTGTCGGGTGGGGGGGCTACAACTTGTCTCCATCATTGTTG
The DNA here is from genome assembly GCA_026259375.1 of Verasper variegatus. NCBI lineage: Eukaryota > Metazoa > Chordata > Actinopteri > Pleuronectiformes > Pleuronectidae > Verasper > Verasper variegatus. The sequence goes on along the minus strand of CM048046.1, from coordinate 13,640,138 downwards.
TCCTCGATCCAGATGTAGACAGGGTTTCCATGTCGGACGTTTCCCATCAACAGGGATGTTAAACCTTGAAAGCAAATAATGATCAGTGAAAACTTTCCATCAGTTTTTTGATTTTTAGGTTTAAGTCAGTGGCGGATCTTGGATTTTTCTAAATCAGGGGGCCACAATTTACACAGAGGGGCCAATTATAAACCCCCATACGAGCGCAGCTCCTGATTCAGTAAGCTTCCACATTTAAGTCAGTCCTTGTTTACAGTTAGCTCTATAGCTCTGAGCAACACATCATTGAAAACTGCTCCTTATTCAGGAACATTGTGAACTTCCAAAAAGCTCAGATATAACTTAACTACTTTTCATATTTATTGTTATTGTTATTATAGATATTTGTTTCTGTTTTTAAAGACGATTGACAGGACAAGAGCAATTCAGGGGCCAATCAGATTTCAGCTAGGGCCAGTTTCCCCCCTGGCCCCACCCCTGGAGCAGCCCCTGCTTTAGGGGTAAAGCACTGAGACTAAAACATAAAACAACGAGCAGATCTCTCCTCTGCCCCATGAATAGAAGTAGGCATGTGTAAGGTAGAGTCTGACTTTATCAGCTTCATTAGATCATTAACGTTACAGCACATTCAAAACTTCAGGCTGAAAGAAGAAAAGAAAGAAAGAAAAAGCCTCTTTAGCCTTTTGCTCCCTAAAGCAAGTAGATGGAAAAAAGAGAATGAAAGAGAAATCTCCTTGATCTCTGTAGGCAACTTAAATCCTCACTGTAGCTGCAGCCAAAAACCAAATTAAAAAGACCCGAGTGTTTAACAGGCGCAGCGCTGCTCTGAGACAAGATGGAGGTTCTCTCATTCTCCATTATTTGTTCCTCTGTTCTCCACTGTTCGGAGCAAACACACACGATGATTCTCTGATTTATCGATCATGGTCATAATAAAAATCGTATCTCACTCGTGTGACGGCAGTAAAGCGCTGCTGGATGCTTGTTATTTCAAAGATGCTTCTTCTAGTCTTCTGTCTTTATGTACACTGGGTATTCTAGGGACAGAAACATCTTAACAACAACTGCTTACAGGTAAATTTGTGGTAAAAAAAAAACAGTTGTACCTAGTGGCTTGTTAAGGAGAATAAGTAATGTTTTTGTTGTGTTTCTATGGAGTTTTAATCTCTTGCCAACAAATCTTGGTTGTTTTGTCCCTGTCAAATGTCAAGTGTGTGATTTTAATGCCTTTCTTCAACCCAATTTCCCTCAGATGGGACAATGAATTTAACTTGACTTGGTTATAAATGTTATCGTGTTGACAACCATGAATCACAATGTTTGCAGTTTGTGTTGAACCAGGAGAACGCTGGTGTCTGTCATTCACCACCTCTTCCTCCACTTATATAATATCTCTACCATCAACATAACAAAAACATAAAGCTGTGAATATGTTGGACCCACTCCGTCATATTCACTGTCTAATAAACCATCAACTCTGCAGCTCTGAACAGTAAATTATTAATTTAGGTTCAGATCAGTTCTCCAACCGGTCCAATCGGCCAAGAGGATTTTTACAAGCCGACAACCTAAATGTAATTCTAATCAATAAATCAAACCTGATTTATACATATCTATAAAGCACAAACTGATTTATTACAGTCATTCATTACGACCAGTGTGAGAAGAAATATTGAGATGCAGTAAAAGTAGCAATGCACAAAATAAAAATACTCTATTGTACTGCATTAGCAGTAAATGTACTTAGAGTAGTAGTCATTAGATGAATGAAGGGGGCCTGTCACAATGGTTTATATCATATCATCAGATTATTGTTACTGATGATTTACTGTGTGAGAAGCAGCTGGTGGGTGGAGCTAATTTGAACAAGCCTGGATACTTACTGTATATGTGCATCACATTTTATGAGCTAATCCCCTTTTGAACGACCGTCAAAATAACCACTGACTAAACGTAGTTTCCGTCACTTGTTTGAACTATGATTCCTCCATTAAAGGCACCTTATTGAAAAAGCTGTACCAAATTATGGGACGTTAAATTTACAACTTTGCACAGAGTTGCCAAACTATTTTCAGATGGCCCCGTGGGAAAACGTCTTCAGGAAAGAATGTGTTCAGGTTTACTGAGGCAGATGTTAGCAGTGAACCCAAAGGAGACGTTCCTGCTGAATATATGAACTCATGCTGAACACACCACAGACTCTGGAGTGTATGTGGGAAACTACCACACAACTGGGTAACAGTCTCCTTCAGTTAATGGGGTAATACAGCTATAATGAACATGGGAAGCTGCCCCGCTGGTGAAGTCATGTCCCGCACGGTGAGTTGAAAAGCAGAGCTGCAGCGTCACAGCCCGAGCTTCGCTGAAGGCCTGAGAATGGAGGCGCAAACAGCTGTGATTAAACTGAGCGATGATGATCCTGCGCAGTGACACAACCTCATTTGGTCTCCCGGTGGCCTGCATACCTCGGCTTCCAGCAGGCGAAATACCCCCCGGGGATCCCAAAATACACGGCGGGCCAGGCCTGGGCCCAGTCAACCAGTCAGCCTGCGCGCCGTGAAGCGGGGCGGGGAGAGGGGCGAGAGGAAGGGCCAGGGGCAGAGCTGCAAGCCCGGGCAAGCCAGTCAGCTCCACAGGCCTCAGACTTAACAACACAGGAGGAATGTTAACCTGTGAGAAGCAGCTTCTTCCCTGTGGAAAACGCAGTCTTAAATCACTGACGGCCTGCGGACACCAGGCTAAAACACAGAGGAGTAGAATATATCAGATGTATAGATTTCCCAGAGTCACATGTGATCGCCGTGCGGATTTAATTTTGGTGGCCGACTGCCTTTATTTAGCCGTACTCACATCACTTCTAAATGGGTGGAGGGCTGTTAACTTAGATTCATGGCTTGATCAGGCCATCAGGGTCATGGAGGTCATTGAGTGCGCACACTGTCAGGGCAGGAGTGACACACAGTGGCCACAGGAAGTCACTGCATCAGTTTATTTCTACAAAGGCAGAGGCAGAGGGCGCTGTTTGGTGCTCGAGTTGATGTGGAAAGGTCAAGAAACAGCTCCTGTATCCAGTTCTCACAATTATTCAGTCAAACGAAGAAGACGTTCATTTACTCTGGAGTCTGTTTACTTTGTTGTGATCGCTCTCACACAGACACACACACGCACACGTTAAGCGACAGACTGAGAGGTTACACTCATTTAATGAGAACAAAACCTTCCTCTCTGGGTCTTTCTCCAGCTCCAGAGATGGAAGAAACGCACTTCTTCAGCATCATCAGCCTCGAGCGACATCATCAAACTACATCATCACCGGACGAACATTTACAGAATCAGCCACCGAACCATACAGACTCTTAGACAATGAACAGGACTGAACATGATGGAAACATGTGGAGGGATGAAATAGACCTAATATCACAACATCCAAAACTGTTGACAATGAATCATTTCAAAATCTTAAAACCAGCAGATGAATAAATTTAAGTGGAATTTGCAATGATATTTTGTTTAAGGGAAACAAGTGGTAACACTTCACTTCAACATCTCACAGGTTTATACACATTATAACGCAGCTGCAAACAGATACGACATTTTATAAATGTATGTTTATTCAACTGTGAGTCCCCCATAGGTGGAAGCTGATGTATTGACAGACAATGACAATATCATCAAGTTGTAATAGTGCAAAGTAGATCTTAAAGCATGCTTCAAATGTCTGTATCTGCTCACACTGTGTAATAAGCCTTTCATTAAACATGTATATTAACAATTTATAAACACTAAACAGGGGAGTTAGAGTAAAGTGTAACCAAACTGTTTCAGGTCAGAAATCAGGTTGTTACACTGTGGATATCCAGGGTGACGTGCACTTGATGGTGGACGGTTCATAAACTCTATAATATACAATGTGCTACACATGTTCTATGGGAAATATGTTTGACTGACTTCAGTCCCACCACGTGAGAAAGTGCAGGCGGGGACGAGCGGGAGGCCGAGCTGATGAGGGACTACATGAATTAAGGCTCAGTCTCGGCTGTCTGGGTATTCAGATTGTGGTGCGAGTATCACGTTGCCGCGATTCGTGTTCTGTCCTGTTTTTAAAAAAATGAATAGTGACTCTCCGAACCAGGTTCTGCATCTACATCTTTCTGTCATCCGCCTGTTTAGAGGAAGAATTTCAGTTTCAAAAAAGTGCAAACTTTTCAGTCCTTCAGCCTGAGCTGCTTCTGGCTCTGAACGCTACTGATCTGCATCACACGTACAGACACTAGAGGCGGTGGAGATCTACAGAGACCCGTGTTGTAGAAACACGGGAGAGCGCAGGACTAAAAAGAGTTCAGGACTGTCTGCGGTCATCATCTGAGTCGGGGGAAGATTCTGATGAAGAGGATCATGCTGATGAAGGTGAAGGAGACCAGGATGAGCATCAGCCACAGCAGCCAGTTCACAGACTTCTTGGTGTGCTGCTCAAGTCGCTCCGACTCCGTCTTCAGCTTCTCAAAGTTAAGGTCCGCCTGGCGCATGGACTGACTCAGAGTCTGGGAAAGAAAGAAAGAAACGATAACTCGGATCACTTCTTCTGCACAATGTGGATTCAAAGGCTGATTGTGAATATGAATTGTCTTATACTGCCAACTAGTGGACAGAGTCAGCAGAGACATGCGTCATCAGGAGGAGACCAATTTAAGGGAACATGAAATCAGACTCAACTCAAAACACTCAAATAAACAAGTGATGTTTTGGTTATCAAGTGATGATTGTATTTCTTTTTTATTGTTCTGTATTTTGACATTTTTGTTTTATTTGTATACAGATATGGACCTAGGATTCTGATGCAAAGCCAAATTAAAATAAAACATTTTTACATATAAAATAATTTGCTAAATTAAAAAATGGATTCCTCCAGTGACCTGGTTGTCCTGTTTGATGATGTTCTGGGCAGCCATGGTGTTGTTCTTCAGATTTCGGGCCAGGTTGAGCATGTCCTCGGCCAGTTTCTCCTGCAGGTTGTGGTGATGCTGCAGGACGGCGTCCAGCTCTGCAGCCGACTGACGCTCATCCAGAGGAAGACCCCTGCACAGCGCGGGACGGTCTTATTAACAGCTTTCAATTTGTGAAAGTTTCCAACAGCGAATAGGGACATGATAATAAATCAAACAGGGCTGCAGATGAACCTAAACATTTTTGGAGTAGATCAGTTGATGTTAGACTAATGTACTGCATCAATAATTATAAGAAATGATATTTAAAGCTATACCTTCTGTTTCGTAAGTCCGTCTCTGATGTTCCTACAGGGAGGAGAGAGGTACAGAGATTTACCTCTTAAAAACGTTTCATGTTAAAAAAAAAACAGTTACCATTCTTCAGTAAAGATACTGACTCAAACTGAATCATTCTTACCTTTGCCTGATGAAACCTGTAATAAGACCAAAGAGAAACATTTATGAGTCAATCGTTGAAAACAACTTTTGAATCAACCTCACAAACGTCTTCACAGCTGCTTTGAGGTTAAAGGAAACCCAGACAGTCGTCGTACCGTGCCCAGCAGCTCGTTCCTCATCTCTCCCGTACACCGGGCCTTCGTCTGGATGTGGACAGTTTTAGTGGCAGGCATCCTCTCATTGGCTATCGTGGGCGTTCGCCCGGGAGCAAGGAACTGATTGGCTAAGGCTTTTTCTGTTGGTGAAGACTGTGAAGGAGAACAGGAAAAACCCACAACATCAGATGTATAATTTCAAAAAGGGAAATAAAGGCTTTTTACAATATGGCCACTGACCAGTTTCTCAGCCTCCAGGAGTCCTTTCAGAAAGTCGACTTTCCTGGAGTAATCAGTCAGGACTTCTGCTGTGGGTTTGCTGCATGGAGGAATAATTGAAATTTGAAATTTGATCAAAGTGAGTGATGTGCGGCTACAAGAAGATTCGTGGTTTGCAAGTCGAGTTGCTTTGCAAAGACACTGAAGGTGAAAGTAAACATTTGAGTTATATGTGTAACAAGCGAATAAAAACATCCGGTCATATGAGACGGTGATGTTACCTCAGGCTTTTCCTCAGAGCCACCAACATCTCCTCCAGAGCACCAACATACTGCAGAACAGCAAAAACACTTAGTTATTTCAAACACTTGATGATGACTTTAAAATACACAAGACTAGATGATCAGCTTTAAGTGCATTTATCAAGACACTGACATGTGGATCCTGTTTCTAAAGCCCCTCTAAACAATCTGCAACCTCACATACAAACATGGCTGCTGATCTGTGACATCACATTTATCTGACATGTAAAGAATAAATGAAACCAAGAGGTGGTCTCGTGTTTTCTACTCGAATCAGTGTTTAACGTCCACGTGTGTGTTTAGATAAATCAGTGTTGAAACGTCTGTAGCTGGGCTGTGATGTTTCTCCGTCTGCGACGAGCAGCTCGACACCAAACTGCCACTCACACGGAATAACAACTGTCACTCAGTGAACACACAGCCTCACTTCACATGTGAACATATGAATGTAAGTGTCCATGTCTGACAGTGAAGGTGAACCCTCCCTGTTCTGCTGCTGCTGCTGCTGCTCGCTCAGTGACGACGTGGCTGACGAGCAGCAGCTTCTGACAAACGGCGTCAGAGGCGTTAGCATGAAGCTAATGGCGGTTTGACCTCACGTCCCCCGGCTTCGTGTCCTCTTACCTTCTCCAGCCTCCATTCCGCCTCCCCTCGCTTCTCGGAGGCGATGGATTCACAGCGAGACAACAGCCGGATGAAATTTATCTCCAATCTGGAAGCCATGTTTGGAGCCGACTCACCGTCGCAGCGTTGTGACGTCACACACCCTCGATGGTTGTTTACTCGTTATAACGCAGAGAAATAACGTGGATGTGAATTTCTGCGGCCATAAGTCTGTATTTATGACATTTAATACGATTTAACAATGTGTTTCAGTGAGGTTTGAATTTTAAATAATGTTTTTATTGTTATCATTTATATTCTTTCTTTACAGTCCATTTTCTAAATGTATTTTCATTCAACATTTTTCTTGTGTCTGACTGGTGCTGTTATAAATAAACCTATTGCCTTATTGATCACAGCTGTTTGTCTTCATCTAATCTCATACATGTTATAGCTTTTGAAATGTTCCACAGAAATAAGTTTTAATCCAAGTTGACTTTACAGTGAACAATATTACTGATAATACACATGTTCATTAAGTTCTGGTTTGTATTGTGCCCACTCACCTGCCTCAGACAACAAGCTACAATGTGTCAGTGAACACAACACATTTGAGGGTTGGTATCTCATCTTGACAGTTACACATTTATTTATTAAAATATTGAACTTTTTTAACTGTCAGGTTAAGACACAGCCGATACGACCTCGGGTTTATCGACAGTCGATCCTGCAGCTTCACTGGAAACAGGCGTCAAACTCATTCTGTCATCAAAACCCATCCACAGATCAGAGTTCATGGTTTTACACCAGCTGTGAAGGGACTAAAACAATAAGCTTTTTATTGGATGATGAATTTAGAGACATTTATCGCTGTGGTCATTTAAATAATTCTATGTCTTTAAGAGTTCTATTAAATTAATATTGTCTTTTAATATTTGCGATTCCTTAATGTTTGCATTGCTCATGATTTTATGACCAGTCTGTTTTATTCTGCTGCCTGTGTAAAGCACTTTGTAACTCAGATTTTCAAAAGTGCTCTATAAATAAAGTTATCATTATTATTACCTGTGATTCCTCTGGACCTGATGAATGAATGTGGGTGAAAAACATTTTGTTTTTGTAATTAAGAAAGAAAACTATATAGGCAGCAAGGCACAGGCTTCAGCAACTATATAATGTTTTGGCAATTTCTTTTGATTCTGAATTCCTGTTAAAGTTATTCTCAACTAAAGAAACAAGTCTGTGTTTCTATCAGACTGTATCGAAAGGCGGATGGCAAGTCTCCAGTTCCTCCCAGTATCCAGAAATGAAGCCAAAATATCACGGAAATGAACGCTGCCATCTTGAGCATTTGAAGCCGGAGTCTGCAAAGTCGCGATCAGGGGATGGGATCACGGTCCGTGGATAGACACACCCAACCAATCGGAAGTCAGTATCAACTGTCAATCATGACAGTCATCTAATAACTAATTAAAACCAAACTTATTGGAAAAATAAACACTTGAATAGTAAACCAGTGTGATAAGAACTAGCTAAATGACAGAAACCATCTATGAGAAAAATGTATTTGACAGGTAGGTCACTTTTTAGTTTGGTCCGTTTCCCACCCACTAACATGGAGGCAGGACTTATGCCTATACTAATGATAGACACCAGGTGATGATTGAGGTGCTACGCCTTCACTTTTGGTGCAAAGTCATGTTGGCCATCTTTATATAGTCTTTAGTTACTATATACAGACAATTATCTGTGTGTGTGTAAAGTGTTACATTTTTCCAAAATTAACAATGAACAGACTTACCTGCCTGAAGGTAAATGCCAAAAATATATGGTGAAATTATTTTTGAATGCATTTGAGTTTATCTACTCGCTCACCTCATATTATTAGTCAACAATATTGGTGTAAACAGTTTCAGTGCTTCCTGGAGAAGACCAATTAATGGAGAGTTTGCTCAATGACCTCTCATGTTTCATATTTTGCATTAAAATGTACATAACCTGAAAATTCTTTACCTTTCTTTATCTTCGACATTTAAAAACATGTTACGTATCCGAAATCAACACTTGAGAAACTTGGGCGACTGTCCCTGATGGAATCACAAAGCAGCAGCAGACGTTACAAGCATCAGGTTCTGTATTGTCACGTTAATACTAATAACATTCAGTCCCAACCATGCACTCTGTTACACATTACACATCTTCCTCAGGATCCAGACAAACTAGCAGACATCATTCGACAGCAGTCAGAGAGGAACATTAGTATTACATTTCAGACAGAGTTGAAATGTTCTTCAGCAGAACCTGCTCATTACGGGACTGTCCACAGCTGAGGGGAAGCCAAGAAGTTCATTATAGAAAAGGGTCGGGGGAGTTTCAAGGAGTTCTTGGAGCTTTTAAGACATTGTGGCACGGCTGTTGCATAATGGCCAATGTTGCGTTTGTGTTTTTTGTTGTCGCAAAAAAAAAATAAAAATAAAAACCAAGGGGGAGAAAAGTGGTGTGTGCTGCTCCCGTTTTCCCTTTGCTATGTGAAGGTGATGACTTCTTGACACTTGCATCGGTGTTGTGCTGTGCGGCAGGTACAAAGGTGGAGGCGGACATTACTGTTGTGTTTTGAACAACAGTCACACTGTGCATGTTGAGGTCCTTGTTTCAAACACGTCTGTCTTGCATTAGTTCAGTACAATAAACACAAAACTGTGAGACAAAGGCACCCTCCTTTTATCCCAGGTAACCCCCCCCCGCCCTCCCTCTATAAGTACTTTCCCATAACAATGACATGAGCAATGAGTTTCTTGTTCAAATTACTGTACATTATCAAGGCACTAGCTAACATTTCAACGAGCATGCATTGCTCAATAGGAGAACTAAGAAATGAAAAGTGCGACTGGAACCGCTATTATTTCCTCGAAATAGCACAAATGTGTTTGAAGAAAAACAACCAAAAAAGTAGAAAGAAGAGGCTACAAATAAAACCCAGCCTGTGTTGGAGCTGAATTCACTGAGAGTAACCGTAAAATATGAAAAAAAAGATAGAAAAGGTGCTTGGCAACATCTTGTCCAGTTATTTGTTTACTGTCATAAAAGGACAAAAAGACTTTAAACACATGAACAGTTCCTTGATTAGTTTCCCTCTGACAACAGAAACTGGAGCATCGTCTCACTCCTGTTCGTCTTTGTACAGCCACTGTGGCGAATGAACGTTTCATCGTGTTCAATGTTTCTCTTCCTCTGTGTGAGTTTTACAATCCCATCATTATCATCTGTGGCACGACATTTCTATTTATTACCTTTTTTCTACTCTGAGGTTGGTATACTAATCCTCCTCACTTCTCCATCTTTAGTCACCCATCCTCCTCCGTGTACGGTACATCGGGGTCAGAAAATCGCCTCTGGCCCTTCGGGGCTTGTTTCCCGTGGTGCTGGTGTGGAGGAGAAGGTTTCACCAAGGAGACGGAGGAGGAGGAAGTGGAGGGAGGGCAGGAGGAGAAGTGTAACAACATGTCACACTGTGTGTTGTCGATGTACAGGGACTGAGTGCTGTCCTTGCGGCGGCCCGGCTGCTCCCTCCTTCTGAGTTTGAACGCTCGATTTCCAGGAGGAGTGCAATTCAGACTCAAGGCCGCAGAGTGGGGGTGGATGCCTGGCGGGAGTTTTACCGTGGCTGGGATGACGGGGTTGCGGCGTTGCAGCGGGTGCCTGTTGGATGAGTCGGAGGTTGAAGAAGCGCAGCTGGATATAGAGGAGGTGGAGTTAGCAGGGGTGAGGTTTGGTAGAGAGTGGCGTCCACCAAGGACTTTGGGTCGCTGGGCCAGGTCAGGTTTAGGTGGACAGGTTGGCTTGTGTCTCCTCAGCTGGAGGCCACCTTGTCCTAGAAGAGAGGGAAGAAAGAGAGGAGAGTAGGAGAAATGTTTTCATCAAAGATTTACACAGGCAACTTGAGAGGGTGAGGACAAAGGGAAGATCATGCAACCATGTTATCTACCAAAAATGATGGTCAAACTTTTGATTTGAGTTGAGCCAGATGTTCAATGAATGAATTTGGAGAGAGTTTGAGCATGCACCCTTGAGCATGCCACACATGCATTTACATGCATACATACTCTTAACATGCACACAAACAAACACACACAAACACGGTTGCTGTTCGTCCAACCTGCTTTGTTACAGAGCAGACGTCAACGCCCAATCACCATCACTGGTCCAGACCTGCACCATAAAACACAGGAAGGGCCCAACCCAGTGGCCCCCATGGTCTGGTCAGAAACCCGCAGGTGAGTGAGAGAAACAGGTAGAAGGAAAGAGTCCACACTGTACCTTACTACTGACCTTCAGGCTCGGAGCTGTGGGCGGAGGAGCGCTGCTGCTCGTCCAAAAGACTCTCGGAGCTCAGCGAGGCCTCGGAGTCCAGGTTCTCCTGGTCTGAACCGGGCTGCTCCATCTCCGGCAGTCGACAGGCCAGATCCTCTCTGCACAGGAACAGAAGGAGGACATCAGAGAAGTGAGATGCTGCACCTCACTGAACACAGAGGGAGTGATTAAGTGGACTTCTTTACTTCTCCTGTTTGATGGACTTGATTCGTTCCATCAGGTTCTGTTCAGCCTCAGTGTCTGAGTCAAGAGGCTCGTTCTCAGGAACCACGCTGAGATCAGAACTGACCTTCTCATGCACCTGCAGAAGACAAAACACCACGCACTCAAACAGGTCCTCTACGTATTATAATTTATGCACTAATTATATTTAACAAGAAATATAACATATGGTTTCGATCCAAATCTGAAACCAATTCCAAGATTTGTTAGTGAGAAATGCAAGAGCAGGGTGGATGGTGCCTCTAGTTTCATGCTTTTACGCGTAATTCTTGTAGCACTTCTGTGAAAAACAATAATATAAAAAAGGGAGCAAAACAAATGCAGTGATAAAAAATAAGCTAATAAACACATCCACCCTTTCAGTATTGATGTGAGGGGTTTGAGGGACACATCACCACAATCCACACAGGTCTTCCCACTCAACAGCCAGCTACCGATTGGTTAGAGGTTTGAGGTTTTCTTTCAGTACATTTTTTTTTATAAGATATGAACATAATACGAGACAAATATCAAGTTAGGTCACTCTCTTCCATAGAGAGTAATTCTAACACCAACCCAGAGCCATCTCTCTCCCCTCACAGACAGAACAAGAACGATGCATATCCTTCACATCACAAGCAGGGGATCTAAACCAGACTAATGCAACATGCAAACTGCTACCAGTTAGTAAGGAAGAGTAAAAAGGATTAAGGCAAAAAAAAATAAATAAAAGAATAAAAAAAGAGCCAGAGCATCAAACGCCACCCACATCTGACATGCCATGCACAGGTGCTTCTACATGGCACACTACAACACACTACGACTAGTAAATCTACGGAACCAGGAGAACTCAGTGATACATACCACCACTCCTTTGTAAGGAGCTGAGAACCTGAGAGGTAAATGCCAGTAGTGCTAAAGAGAGACAAGGAACATCGGCCATGTTACCCATGTAACTGAAGAACAACAGCTTCTGACACTGGGGTTGTTGTATCATCTTAGAATAGTGGATTTTATAATAATTCACAAGTGACTTTTTAAATGCTTTATATTCCTTCTTCTTCATCCAAGTTTGACGTAAAGCAATGTTGGGTTTTTTTGGAGAGAAAACTGAACAGAGGTGATCCGGAGCGAGGCAGGATTCTGTTCCTCACCGTGTTTTGTCTTTTGAGTTTGAGCTGGTTAACAGCCAGAGCCTCAGCGTACTCCAGCTGCTCGATCTCCTCCATCTTCTCGTTGTAGAGTCTGATCTGCTCGTTGATGAGCATCTCTAAACACCTGCACAGGGAGGAGAGTACATGAGGAGTTTGCACGTCAACAGGCAAAGAAAAGTATTACAAGATTAAAAAATGAGAGCAGATTTAGCAATTTCTGCTGTCATGGCAGTCTCACGTGGTGGTTTTGGCGACGTCCTTCATGCTAAGGAGCGGGTCAGCGCTGTCCGGACAGCGCAGGATACACGGGGCAAAGACTATGGCCAATGAGTTTGGAGACATGCGGTTGTGAGCCTCCTCTTTACAAACCCTACAAGAGAATTCATCAGATATTAGAATGTATTTATGTACATATGATCCATATTCTGACTTCACTACAGAGGTAAATTAAATAGTACATAGCAAATACATAACATATCCACCACCTAAGAAAAATAATCTAGTGCGTACGATGTTTTGATTCCATCGGTTTTGATAATGAAAACATGTAAGAGTCATCTCAAAATATACACAAGGCCACAATGAGAGAATCCCTACCTGACGAGGTGGAAGACGAGTCTCTCCAGCGTGTTAAAGTTTGCAGGGGGAAGCTCCTCCAGCAGTTTGTAGATGGCTTGAAGCTGCTCCTGCTTCTCTGGCAGTTCTACAGGAAGGAGAAAATACATAATTAATCACATCCCATAATTATTATAATTTGTTTAATGTCTTTATTTCCTTATCCCTCATGTGTGATATTAACCCTTTTCACCTTTTTTCAGCCTCATCTAATTACTAACCATTAAAAAAAGAAACGGTCATAAATCATGTTAACTACAGCCCAGCAGCAGACAAAGGAGCGACTACTGTCTTGTGTAAAATGCTGCCCCCTGGTGGGGAATAGCCTCCTCACCCACTGCATGTAGAAAGTCATTGTAATGTGTGAAGGTCATGAGTGGGTCTGGCAGCTCCCTCAGCCACTGTTTGACCAGGCCCGTCACTGTGTGGATGGGGTAGTCTTCAAGGCAGACCAGGTGGGGGTCTAAACACACAAACAACATCACATCAATAAATAAGACCCACGATAGAGTTTGTACCCGCATGTTATGTCCGTTAATCATTGTTAATCAACGTGTCAGTTAATCATTAGTGAAGTGTAAACACTGTATGTAAGGTTTCTAACCAGTCTCCAGCCGCTGGTGCAGTGCTTTCATCCTGTTGGCAGAACCAGATTTACGGTAGATGCCCTCAGTGTAGAGGCCGTTCATCTCCACATGCTCCAGCATCATCTCCAGCACCATGGGAACTGGGTTTTTATCGCTGACGAGGCGACACACGCGCACGCCGAAGTGCAGACCACTGGAGTCTTCGTCAAGCTGTGAAACAGTCAGTAAGTCGAAAGGGTTTGATACAATCATCTTAAGAATAAAAAAAATACAGCTGTGTCTTTTGGAACACAGGCTGTTATCAATCTGTCTTTTCTAGAATAAAAAGGTACCTTTTTGGCACAGAAGGTGGAGCAGTCAGTGACTATTTTGAAGATGCACTTCTTGTGGCACACCATTTTACAATCTGTAAAATAAGATTTAGTAAGGGACAGAAATTAATAAAGGGACTTAAATCACGCATTGGTGCAACATTTTGTTATTTCAACACTAATGAGGAAAAGGAAAGAGTTTTGTTTCATTGTGAACTCACAGCTGCACATGTAGGCCTTCTCCATGCCCCAGATATAAGAACTACACTGGTCACACGACTGCATAATGTTGACCTGATAGTTGACGAAAACATGATCCAGGGGACTCTCCATCTACAACACAGACAGCCACTCAATTAGAAATCTTAATCTATGTTGAATTTAAACAACTGAGTTTCAAAGTCTGCACACTTACACTTTTATCTTTTTTCCTCCTCTTCTTTCGAGCTTTAGCAGGCTGAAGAACAAACAGAGGTGTGAATGTGATGCTTTTTCACGTTTGGACAAATTATTGTGTCAGATAATAAATCTCAGTGTTTCACCTTTACAGGTTCGGCCTCCTCTTTCTTCATCTCTCCCCTGATGAATCCGTCCAGCACCGACTGGAACAAGTTGACCACGAGCTGGACTTCTCCTTTCTGCTTGTCGCCCGCGAGGATGACCACTTTGTTCTGGTAGCTCGTCATCAGACCTTTGTAGCCGATGGTGGGTTTCTGGTGAAGTTTATGGGACAGGAGAGAAAATGAGGAAGAGGAGAGACTATTGATGAAGAGCGTGGATCAGTTTGTATTGTGTGTGTGTTGTGTGCCTGCAGACAGACTTACTGTGAGGGAATACATGGCTTTGATATTCTCTCTGAACTGCATGGTGGCGGTTACAAAGATGGCCTCCGTGGCTGACAGCGACTTCCCACGGGAGCGGAAATCGTTGACCTGAAGAGAAACAAAACATTTATTTGTGGGAAAATAAGGTCAAAGTATTTCCAAAAACAGGTAAAACTCTTGTATTTCATTTACCTGATTGCCCAGAAACTCATCGAGGTGCCGCAGCTCGTTTGCGTTGGTGATCTCCCGGTCCAGGGAGGCGTTCCACTGCTCCGAGACCCGCGTGGCGCGACTGATCTTTATGGAGGGGTTGCGGCCAATGCTTTTAGTGGAACGGTCGCCATGTGACTGCGATACAGACCGAGATGAATGTCCAGATGATGGGGCTAAAAAGGAGAATTCGACAACATAAAAAAAAAGGCCTTTAGAATCATAAGTGGACCACTTCTCCACCTCACTTCTCTCAGACTTCTAATGCAGAATGTACAACTATGCGAAAGTACCACTGATGAAACCAGACCCAAAGTAAAGTTATCTTGTTATTAGTGAGCATTACCCTGCACGGGTCAGTGTTTTCTCAGATAGCAAACGTCAGGATAAATTAAGATCCGGGAATAATAAATGATAATACACCCGTGTTTTCCTTCCGTGATCACGAGGTGTGATAGAAGTGAGGTGCAGCATTCAAGCAGTTCTTGTGCTTAACATTGATCTCAGAATTACCACAATATCTTAATTCTTGATGATGAAATTTATACAGCTTGATATTAAGTATACAGCAGAAATACTTTCCTATCAGCTTTGGGCAAGTGTTAAATGTGCTAATTTAAATGAATAAAAAATATAAAATTTTCCCTCCCCCTTGATAAAGTAATCCTATGACCACACATGTGTTATTTACCTTCCACTCCTGTTGGCTTCTCACTGAGAATCTGAGCGAGTGTCAGCTCTCCGTTGTCTGGAGTCTGGGCTTCTTTGTGTGGTCGTTTTTTCAAAATCTTGCTGAAGAAACCACCTGACCTGCAGAGCACAGACACACGAGAAGCTCGAAAGAATATTCATAAAGCAGCAAATTTAGTCATCAGGAATTTCTGTTGTAAATCAACACAAGGAGCTCAGGACAGTTTGGTTACATGTACATTTTTCCATGAATGTGATTCAAACACACATGGATATAAGAGCAATGTGATAATCATTCAAAGTGTTTTCCTAACAACTTATCTTCACAGATAATATAAACACAGCTGCCTCACAGAGGCAGTGAACTGTGCTCCACTCATCTCACCTCTTCAAACAAATGTATCCATGTATGAATTCCAGCGTATTCTACTTCAAGCCTGTGTCTACAGTGTAAACCGGTTCAGCTTATTGCAGCGTATTACCTGTCTGGTGTGGACGGGATGGAGTGGGCCGAGTCTTGGTAACCAGATACATCTTGTTGCTTCCTTCTGATGGAGGTTCCTCTTGATCCATCACTGTCTGAGGGGGACATCAACTGCAGGACAGAAAACAAAAGTATGAAATTAAGACCGGTTTAATAAAGGAGGAAGTATGTGTAATGTTAGTATAGAGTTTAACAATTTCTGATGGTCAGAAGTGCATATCTGAACTTAAGACATTCGCATTAAAATACACAAACAAATCAAATACCTCTCTGGCTGATATAGCACCAGCTCCTTCAGAGCCTGGAGACAAACTGTCAACTGATGACGAGACTGTTTCACTGCTGCAGACGGACAAAGAAATATAGATGAGACACAAATATGGAAAGATATCTACAGCTGAGAGGTTACTTACACAAGCAAATATTTGACTTTTGATCTCTTATCAATGATATTTTGATATTATCTGAGTGTGTTAACAGTAGAACTGGAGTTCTTGCAGTTTAAAGGATAAGGCTGGTGATATTCTATATTTTTACTACAGTACATTTAAAATCACACAGTGTTCTGTGTTTTAATACTTTATTGACAACAATAGAGGTAGAGGAGCTTTATAAATCTTTGGCTAAACAGACCATAGTTATTATCAGGATCAATTAATTGTGCTTGGATTTATTCAAAAAAAGGAAATTTAGAATATCACCAGGCTTCCAACATAAAAGTAGATTGGAGAATACGACAATGACAGAAGACGTACAGGGGTTTTCTCCTCCTCTCCTCCCGGTTGTGAAGTGGAAGAGTGCTGGAGCTCTCAGGGTAATCGCCCTCACTCCTCCTCCCCTTCCACTTCTCTGGCTTCTCCTTGATCGCCCCAGGACGGCGTTGCAGGTTCACCGCCCCCCCATTGTCCCCAAGGCCGTTTCTCTCAGAAACAGTGTCAGCGGGCCGCAGGGAAAGGGAAGACGGACGAACAGGACCAGAAACAGGAGGAGAAGATTTTGCCTCCTTCTTCCCTCCTTTCTCTTCTTTCACCTTCCAGGCTACAAATGTGTACTGGTCCAGCTCCTTGCTATCTGAATGTTCTTTTAGCTTGGAGGTGTCCTGGCTTTTGCTCTTCGGCGGTGATGTTTGGTCCATGTCGGTGGGTGAGGAGAGGGAGGAGGAGGCAGCTCGATCGGTCTCTCTCTGGTTGTGTTCAAGCCCTCGTCGTCTCCTCTGCTCTCTCTTCTCCTGGCTCCGGGACGACTGGCCCTTGCGAAGAGGTGGACCTCGTATTCTGTCTCGTTCAGCGTTGGAAGATGTGGAGGTAGTGCTGTGAGACTGTTTATCTAACACCTGACTTGGAGATATAAGTGCGTTGGGAGTGACCCCATCAGAGGGCAGAACAGGTTCTGAGTCTAGCTGTCCTTGGGTTTGGTTCTCCTCATCCTCCTCTTTCTCATCCAGCTGGGGTCCAGCCTCAGCCAGGGTACCGTTGGACTCCAAACTTGATTCCTCATCCTCATCCTCCAGCTCTTCATCCTTGTCCAGTTCCTCCTCGTCTGTATGTGAGCTTGATTTACTCTCCTCCTGGAGAGAGAGGTTGTCATCCAGCATCTCCTCCGTAACCAGCTCTATATCAGGATCCTCTCTTGTTTGAGGCTCTCTCCCCATTTGTTTCTCCTCTTCTTCTCTCTTTTTCTGTGCTTTCTTAGCTGTCTCTTCTTCTTCCTCTGCTCTTCTCCTCGCTTCCTCCTCTTCTCTCCTTGCTTCTTCTTCTTCCATTCTCCTCCTTGCCTCCTCCTCCTCTGCTTTTCTCCTCGCCTCTTCCTCCTCTTCCCTCCTCCTCCTTTCCTCTTCTTCTGCCCTCATCTGAGCTTCTTTTTCCTCATCCTCCTTTTTCTGTTTCTCTTGACGAATGGAGTGACACCTGTAAGAACACAAAACATGTTAATATGTCTATCAGGGATCTGGTAAAGTTGTTCAGGATGAAACTTTATATATTTCTATATAGACACCGACAGTGTCACTGAGTGTTTGTGTGTGTTGTTACCTCCTGCGGGCTGAATGGCCTCTGACCAGGGCTTGTATCTTGGTGGCGCCCTGTCTTTGGCGGCCGTATTCTAATCTCTGTCTGTGTCCTCTCCACAAAGCCTGGATGGAAGTGGCTGCACGTCGCCTTTGCTCCTCTTTACAGTACCTGCACCATGAACGCTAAGAGAGAAGAGATGGAATACAAGGAATGTACTTTTATTCTCTACAAATGTTAAGAAAGGAAAAACACTGATCTAAATTAATATTACAGCTCAATAATAAATGTTGCATCTGTGTTTACCTGGATCAAGATGGCTGCCTGTCTCATGTCCAAAAACTCTTTCCTCTGCAGACGAGCTCTGAACCAGCGCTGAAGGAAGAGGATCTTACGCATCACATCCTTGTGTAGTGTGTCCTGCAGCTGCTGTCGCTCCAGCTCTTTCAAGAACACCTGCACAGAGACAAACGCAACAAACATTTAGATGAAGGACATTCAGAATGGAATAAAAACTAATGCAGATATGAGGTTAGTGATAGGGTTTAGTGCCATACCTTGGTTTTGCCTATCTGATACGTGGTGGGGTCCAGGCCCATCTTCTTGCCAAGCAGCGCTGAGATATCCTCTTTACAGGCCGTCGCCTTCTTTGGCAGCAAAACTCTGAAATGCTCAATGAACTCCTGCAGGGACAAGAAAAAAAGGACAATGCATAAGAAATGAGAAATGAAAGGACTGTTAAAAAGAGGACAGTGATAAATAATGAAAACCTAATGTCCCGAATTACAGTTATTATTTTAAGCACAGTGACAACATCATCAATTGATGAGGTGTTTATCTCCAGATTTGCAAAAAGTCAAAACGCAAAAGCAATAAAAAGTGCCTAACTTTTATTTTGACAGTGACTTTATGTGTGTTTGTGGTTCTGTACCAGGCTGTAGTTTCCACTATACACCATCAAAACACTATATCTTCCATGCCTGGTGTGACATTATAAATAGATTGTGATTATCAAGTGAAATGTTCCTAAGAGAGGAATAACTTTGCAGTACCTGGAATGTGTACTTGGCTCCGTAGCCTGACCTCCTGATACGAACGGTTTCCAGCATTCCTGTGTATCGCAGCTGCTGAACCACCAAGGCCTCGTCCAGATACATCTCCTTCTGCTCATATGTAAGGACACACAAAGCACATTTGGTTAAGTTCCTACCATTTAGATACCCAGATAACACAAATTTAACAATGCTCATTTTCACCATACCTGTGAATTGTGCTCAAGACACTTCTGTGTTATTTTCATACTTAAGGTTTTTATTTTACCATATTCTTTCATTTTTCAACAGACTTGTGTATAAAGGGTTAGATAATACATCAATGTAGACTTAACATTTCATCTTGCAATGCACCATAAACTGGAAGAAATATTCAGGATTTGAACAGAGGATATTTAAGATCAAATGATAAGACAGTCTCACCTTCTCTGCATTGGAGCGGATGCAGCGAATGAAGAAAGGTTCGGCTTTGTTCAGAGTCTCCAGGAGTTTGGTCAGAGAAGTCTAAAGGAAACAGAAAAGAGCTTTCATGAATCATCAGGGCGACTGTTTAGAGGGAGTGTTTGTGTATGATGAGAATATTTATATAACAAATAATGACGATACTGATTGGTTGACGTGTTATACCTGGAACTGGGCACTGATGCTGGGGGGCTTCTTCTTCTTGTGCAGGTGCAGCAGAGACTTGGTTGTGCGATCGTGCAGCGTCAGACTCACAATGAACTTCAGTGAACGGGAATCCAGCAAACTCTGCACAGCATAAATTCAAGAGTGAATTGATTTTCTACATGCATTCAGTCATTATGATTCTATCAAAATGACCAGAATGACCAGCATGCTTCATATGACTAGAGCAGCATTTTCTTTGTATTCGTTCCAAATCTCTGATCTTACTAGACTCAGGTTTACCTTGGGGATGACCTGCTTCTGTTTGGTGCTCTTGTTCTTCCTGTAGAAAAGATGACAAAAAACACAGTGTGAGTTAGATGGAGTCAAGTGTTCAAAGCTGAGGCAGGGGGATGGAAAAGAGAAGCTGGTTTAGTGTGAGAAAGTGGGTTAGTAGGGACGGGTGACTTCATCATGCGCTGTCAGTCAGTGATAAATCGAGGCTGGAACCTGGAAGAAGGATGAATGACGGGCAGAGGTAAGGCACAAACGAGTGACGGAACATGGTGATGGAGGAGAGGATGATGATGGGAAGACAAAATCTAAACAAACACCATACTCACCATACAGACAGCCATGCACTCTTGCTTTCACTAACACATACAGAGCCAGGAATTTATGTTCATGTTGCCTATGTTGCTAATTGTCAGACTGCAGGAACTTGCTGTAAACTCTAACATGCTGCGAAGGCCACTGGCACATATTTTCACAAGATGCTCCAAAAGACCTCACATGCCTGCAGACGTCTGATGATGTTCATGCAGCAGTTAACAAAGTGATGTATTCAAGGCGTTTCGACTACAGCCTTCAGGAAAACTAGAGACTATCTACAAATGGAGCAACTAGTGTAATGTTTGCTACTGGAGCAGGAGAGTGTTTGGTGTGACGATCACATGAGACGTTAGTGTTCCATTCAGAGAAGTGGTTGTAAACATGACAGCTACAACTATGCATGGCAGGTTGAGTTAAACTAATTAAACAAAAATAAAATACATCAAAGATAGTCAATGTGTTTGTAATAATAAATCTAACAGAGGCATGTTCTGCCTGAGCCGACTAGACTGGACTGATCTGGAGAAGAGCTGATGCCGCGTCTGTCTGCAGACTCACTGGAGGACGTGTCGCGGGAAGCGGAGACGACCCCAGGACTGCAGCAACTTGCGCGGGTCCTCGCCGTCCAGCTGCAAGTTCTTAATGGAGCTGATGATCTCCGCATGCATGTCTCTGATCACACCGCAACCACACACACCAAGTGTGGAGAGGGGAGGAGGGAGGGGAAAATTAGGAAAAAGATTTGAAAAGCCGACAAAAGGAGGAAGGAAAGGGAGAAAAACACCCATGAAGCGGGGGAGTGATGGAACATCACTGTTAGCACACCTTAGACGAAAACACACCACTGCAAAAACCCAAAAGAGGAACTCACGTAGCAGTATAGTTGGGGGTCTGATATCAAGAGAAACTTTAGCTTTCACTCTTTCTTCATCCGTGAAGAGTAACCCACAAAGTATAATAACACACTGTTTGTGTTTATGTATGTGGAAACCACAAGACCACCCAACCATGCTGCCATATCCCTTTTAAACACACACACACACACACACACACACACACACACACACACACACACACACACACACACACACACACACACACACACACACACACACACACACACACACACACACACACACACACACACACACACTAGGGCATGTTGGGTCCTATTCACGCCCATATCCCTGCCACTGTGGTAGTTAACATGCAGAGCTTAGATGACGTTCAGTGTGGTCGGCCAACTGTTTCCATGCTGGGGCTGTTACTGGTTGTGTGGCTGTAAGTTGTTACTGGTGATTTTTTTTATGGGGATTCATGGTCCTTTAATAGAGCTGGTGTTACACTGGTCACTGAGTCTGATGAGGTTAATATGGGGACTTTTTCCATGTCCCAGAGCTTGTCCATGCAATGCTTTTCCATACTTACCATGAATAACCATAAAGACAGAGGAGGCGAGGCAGCAAAGGAAATGGGCAACATATACAGTACGTGAGTCACAGTGAATCTGACTTCTACTGCTCAGTTATTGCAGATCTGGAATGGACTGGATGATTCAATTATGTGCTTAAAGGTTAAACAATCACTTGAGGTATCAGTCCTCAGAATCATAACCCAGCAGTTTCAGATCTGGAAGCAGGAGGTAGAAAAGTCAAGGTTCAGAGGACCCAATGATCCAAAAATATTCCCCATGGGATTTCTCCCTCCTGAGAAGGCTCTTCTAATTGTCTTTGTCTATTTGGCTTGGGTTCCCTGTACGCCTATGAATACACGTGTGTTTCCAGCAGTCTGTAGATGATGTAAGTAATCTGGGTGGCTAATCAGAGTAGGCCAGTACAAACACCTTCCTGTGCTCTATAACTGGAATAATAAACGTGAGGAAGGAGAGAGCGAGCTAGAGAAAAGACGGAGATTACAGCGAAGGTAGAGAGAGAATTCAAGGTAAAATCTTTGCTGTACTGTGTTATACTGGTGTACTGAATTTCCAATAAGGAAAAAGATTCATATATATATTAAACAGCTATAAATAAAGATTCAGATTTTATTTATTTATTTTTTAAATGGGAGAAAACTTAGAGAATGAAGGAAACCTGTATCTTTTACCCAAAACAGAGCACATTTCCTTCCTGCCAGGCCTCATGTCTTCAATCCTTTTCCCTTGTCCACCAAATTCACTTACTTCTTACTCTCATAGCTAGCAAAGATGTCTTCAAAGGCCTCTAGAGGGCGCTCCTCTGAGGGATCAAAGTAGAAATCGAGCATAGAAGCCCGTCTGTGGAGGGGAGAGGAGAGAACCGCACACACTGGGGTCACCAAAGGGTGGAGAGGACGTTGGTGACTTAAATGAGGTGAGAGAAGATTCGTCTTTCAGGGTGATGCTAAAAGCTGCGTTGTTGTGGATTCAGCTCAAATGAGATTTAATAATTCAGATAAACAGTTCACAGAAGGCCTCGGACGTTATTCTTCATCATCTCATCCAGCACCAAAGACGTGAGGAGGTCCACAGTTCACCAACCATTTTAAACATTTCCTTCACCATCAACAAGGACCATCAAACTGTGAATGTAACCAGTGTGTGTTTCATGACAGTGAGGGGTAACAAAGACATTGAACACAAAATGAACAGGACAGTCTGCTCCACCTCCCAAAGATCTATCGATAACCGACTCCTCCAAAGGAAACAGACCTGATAGTTAGAAAACCAAAACCAAGAAGATCAAGTGAGACACGTTTCATATTCAGTTATGTACATTACTTACTTGTACATTCTTTCTATTGGGGCATTGGAACGCTGAAGCTCTCCTAAAGGAGTTCTGGAGACTGGACGGACAACACCTAAAACATAACACACAATAACAAGTGAAACAGTGTATTTATCATAAGCAGGCTCTCTGGCACCATAAAGGTTGATCAGAGGCACATGACTGCAGCAGTTTTTGTTGTTTTCTTTTTTTCCCTCTTAATTTAATCTTGCTAATCCACATAAAAAGGCTCCTACGTCAATGGGCTGTGTCTGAGAGCACAAAAATAGTCTGGAGGATTGAGAATCGCAGCGAAAATGTCAAAATCTCCTAAAGCCTCACGTTTCTGAACTCTGAGCATGTTCCTCTGGGTGCTGACCTGAGAGGCTTATCACACAGCAGAGAAACTGCAGCAGTCAGGAGGTTTGTTATAAAATGCAGTAGTGGTCTGAGGATACAGCTATGATATGACACTTTTTGGAATACTAGAAAGTAAAACTGAAACTAAATCTATGTTGCATAGAGAAATTAATTCTTCAATGATTGAAGTTTTAAGTTATTCTCAGATGGAATGTGTATGCTGCCAATAACAATAGGCAAAAATACTATAATTTAATTTGACCCATGACTGGCTGACAGTGGTACACTGATAACGTACCGGATGTTTTGGCAGCCCAGGAACGGCCAGCCTCATTGAAACCAGCGAGGCCTCTGATGGTGGCGCGCAGGATGCCCCAACGAAACATGGCAACCGGGTCCATGCCGATGAGCTGCCGAACGTAGGCACGATCACTGCTCCGCAACAACGCCACAATGTCAGGACGCATGTGGTCTGTGTTCTTCTCCCGGAAATCCTGGTGATGTCAAAAATAGAGTAAATTACACCATCAACACACAAATTCACAACCAAATCCTTTGAATTTAAAGGAATCTACTATTGTCGTGTCACCTGTGGCTTATCCATATCCCTGCTTACCTTTATCTGATATTTGACTTTTCCAGCAAAGTGGCGAATGACGAAGGCGGGCTCCATGACGGCTGTGGGGACAAAGTATTTGTTGCCCTGGTGCTGCTGCTTGAATTTAGCCAATAAAGTCTCATCTGTGGCGTGGGGAAAGCTGGGGCACGAACACAGAGAAGAAAGAAAAGAGATAAATGGAAAGGCTTCAACTGAATTTAAACAAACTTTATTCATTCACAAACGCCTTAGACGTGAATAGAGAGTGAGTCATCTGTAGCTGTGTCTTACTTGCTCTCCTCATCCAGCAGGTAAAGCAGACCAGTGGGCTTCTTGCTGATGAGGTGGATACAGCCCACGTTGTCTGTGTAGTCGATGTTGTGCCACGTGATTCCCTCTGCTTGGTACTCCTCCTGCGCGAGACAGGACGAGGCATTTCATGGACCAGCTCAATGGAAAAGTCGTGATGATCTTTCTGAATTATTGAACCAATTAATCTAAAAAATTTGAATATTTTTACTGTGTGTGCCAAAAAATTGTTAAATATTATTATAATCAATTCATCTTTCATTTGTTTTCTTATCATAACCCTGAACTTTGAGGGATACGAATAACTGCCATGTGACTTAACCTCCTAGAGATCAAGAAACCTTCGATGAGTCATCATTTCAGTCATTTATGGAGCAGGAGAACACGCAGAAGTGAAAACAGTTGTAAGTTTGAATTACAGGGAAGTAAACCTACTGGCCTCAGTTTCACGTTAAATTATTTTAAGACGAGGGACACAAACCAATGATCTCACCTGTTCCAGATTGAAGATGTGATGATTGAAGTAATACTGCAACTGCTCGTTTGCATAGTTAATGCAGAACTGCTCAAAGCTGTTTGTCGCAAAGTCCTCAAAGCCAAAAATGTCCAGCACACCGATGGACAAGCACTGAAAAACAAGACACCAGCCGAACATAGAGATATATATATATATATATATATATATATATAATTTTTTGCATGTATTTTGTGTGTCAGTGTGAGCGCGTATGAGTCTCACTGGAACAGATTCCTCCATGTCTTTCTTGTTAAGCAGTGCGTGATTGATGCGTAGGACAATCCAGTCGAACAAGGCGCTGTACAGAGATTTGGCCATGGAGTCTCTGGCTGTGATAGCCTGATGAGAGAAGGAGTGGAGGATATGAACTGGGAGGAAAACTTGAACAAAACTGAGCATAAGAGAAGAGATGCAGTTTGACAGTGTGTCTTTGGAAGGAGACTATATCAAAACACAAAAAAGACAGATAGAGAGAAATGTGTATGAGGATTTAAAAATCAAGAAGTCCAAATGTTGAACATGACTAACTGACTTTACAAAGAGATCTACAGCAGGTATCAATAGAGAGGAAGAAGCAGAAAGGCACAAGGAATAAGCAGGCCGTTATCAGTGTGTATGTGAACACTATTATTGTTATGACAAGTTGCAGAGACTGGTGCTCACTTCAGAATGGCTGTATGGGAGGATCAGCTTGTCATTGACTGTCACTGTTTTCCTCTTCGTCAGCGCCTCGACCAGCAGCTCCTCTTTAACCTGAGAGGGGCACCCACAGGTTAATACTAACAACAGTCAGAAGACGAGAATCAGTTGAGGCTTCCAAAAACGTATTAGTTTGACATCTCAGGTAGATGGGAAGTTTCCGTCATTTCTGTAGGTGGGAAGTTTCCGCTTTTGATAACTTACGGGCAAAGCGATAAATAGATTCACAAAGAGACACAAATGTGTTACCTTTAGCAGATCAGACAGCGTAGACAGGACCTCTGGTGGTCCCACATCCAACCCCTCGTCTCGGCCGGTTGACTTCCTCCTGTAGGTCACATTGCCCAGATACAAGATGGCAGAGAGGACAGAAAAGATCCTGCAACATAGTCATCAAAAGAATTAGATAAACTTATCAGTATCAGTCATATGACACATGCAGCGACTGCATTGGTGCTCTTCGGCCTCATCATCGATTTATGTGAAAAATTAATAGACGCCTTATCTCTCACACTCTCTCAAATAAACTGCTACATTCTTCTGTTAGATGAAACTATTGTTGTGAAGTTGACTCGGTAAAAAGTATCTTTGTTGTCATTTATATTTTTAGTCAAATGACTTGATGCTTCGAACAAAATTACTTTTTAAGGACTGAGGGGGAAAGAATAGCAGGCTCCTGCATTACACACATTACACTGGACATGTTCACTTACTGTCTCTTGGTGGCAGGAAGGAAGCCAACCATCTCCATTGCCTGCTGCAGCCTTTCGAAGTCATGACGCAAATCTTCCTCATCCTCGATCTTAAAGTTTTGCTGCAAGGAAAGACAGACAGTTAGTAGGGCAGTCGATGTAGATGAGACAATGAAAGCATAACATGAAATGGAAAAATAAACAGGAAGATCAGAGGCGAATGAAAGGAGAGAGGTGAATATGGAGAGGCATATTAACGAGTGAGACAACAAAGACAGCTCGATTAACATGCAGTTCACATGTGTGCGCTGAACAGGGACTGTAGACAGCGTCTTATTCAGAAGCCTGACAGTCTGAATGAATAACAGGTCTACGAACAGTGAATTACAACAGGTTAGAGTTGTAGAAGTGAATATTTATAAGATTGATCAGACTAAACAGTGTAGAATAAATCCATCTACTAATTCCAGGAATCTCTGTCTGTATGTGGCTCGCATATCTCGAAAGCCTCTCATCTTATCGGCTTCACAGATTTGCTGTGATTTGGACACGCGATTCGTTTAATATTAATTAACAGGCGACCAGTACTCTGTAGCCGCGGCTGACACTCAACGAAAGTGATGTTGTCAATCATGACAACAGTAACAACAACTAATTGTCCAGTTTGGGGTTCTGTGGATAATTTTAACAGTTTTAGAAAGAAAGCTGCAACCAGCATCACCACAGGCCAAGCGACCAGCCCATTCCAAACAGGCATTTTTAGAACAGGCACTGCACTAGTGAAATAAAGTTTAAAAAAAATTATAATAATAAAGGATTGGGTGTAGACTGCTGGATGTGATGCAACAGAAGCGCAGCACTGTACCTGCTTGAGGTAGAAGTATTCTTCAGGCGGCAGCAGCTTGAACTCCTTCCTCTCCTCCTCTGAGGCTCCCAACAACAGGTAGTAAAACACATGGTAGTTCCTGGAAAAAAAAAAAAAACACACAGTAATACATGTAAAGTCAATCACTTCATTGGATAAACTAATTCATATGTGCTTCCACCATCTTGTTTGTCTTATGATCTGGGGAGCGGTTATCAGTGGATATGTTTGTGGTCAGAAATGAGGGGTCGTTTGCTGATAAAACTCATTGTAAAAAGCTAATAGACAGAAGACAATGGAGCGCAGTGAGGTAAGTTTTCCACCCGTGGCATCAATGGGAAGGTTCATTAGATACTCAGGTGACAGCCTATGAGTGCAATGATCCACACCTATTACTAACAAACAATGACATCATACAGTAGATGTCCTCCCTGACTCGACAGGCAAGAAGCTCTCTCAACAGCAGCTTGTTATTGACAGTACACTGGTCACAGCCTGGAGGATACAGAGGCAGGTTTGTCAATGAAAGGTGACTTCACTTTTCAAAACCAGCTGGAGAAATCTGGAAAGGAAGCGACGTGAATAATAACGCTAAACTAAAATCTACGGTGTGTTTTCAAACAAAGCATCAACTGAGCTGGCTGAGCGGTTCAGTGGTAGATAACAGGATTACAGAGCAACACTCATGAGTGTTTGTGTGTATCTGTGGTAATATAAACTAGAAAAGATAAAACAAAACTTGTGATGTTTGGAAAAGTCTTCCTGTGTCAGTAACAGTTAAAGCACAGTGTTGTGGATAAGGCTTTGCTCTATTATATTGGTAGGGTCAGGGTGTTGTGTTGGTTCCACTAATGTAAAAAATAAGTTGTGGTAATGATTCATTCTTCAGTAATTATATCACACAGAAAATGAAAACACAGTGGAGGATTTTCTCTCTTTCCTTACAGACTGTCTCTCATTGAACAGAGTGAATCTCACTGTGCGTAACAGCAACGTGACAGAAGATTAGGTGACGACATGACCAGTGAGGCGGTGTCTCTCAGAAATGACTGACAGGAGAGGGATTTTTTTCCCTTTATCATTTGTTTGTGTAGCAAGGTAATTTTTAACTCAGACAAAACTGGAATCACAGGCCAAACCAAACTTTATTTTGTGAAGGAAATTCTGAATACCACAAGATTTTGTCACAAGCTCTAGTTAATACCGATTAGTTAAGTATTCTTACAGCAACAATGTGTCTGACAGCAACAATGTGTGAGTATGTGTATATATGGGTGTACAAGTGTAAAGACTAAAGACAGCAGCCTTCAGCTGAACTTCATATTCAACTGTCAGAGGCTCCTGCAAAGAAACTCCCCATGTTTGTACAAAGGGCCCCATGAAGGTCAGTGGGGGTCAAGGGGTTAAGACCCTGCCCGTCTCTCCTTACCTCTCATTCTTCTCTCTGGAGACCAGCCGAGACTTCTCCAGGAGATACTTCTCCACCACAGCCCTAAATAAAGGAAAAGAAAGATGAGGAGGAAAGAAAAGAGGACAAGATAAAAGTGGATGAAGAAAAAAACAGAGGATTAATCAATTAACACTATGGGTCACTCAGCTCTGTCTCTCTGTGAGTATGTGGATTTTGTCGGGTCACATGTGAAAGTGGGTTGGTAATAAACAATGAGGGGAGGGGCAGGAGGGGGAAATGAGGACAGATGGCCGGATCAATCAAAGAGTGAACAAAGCTTTCAGATAGGGTCCCATGCATGGCACAACACATCACACACATAGCAACACACAGACAGACACGCAGCAAAAACCAGACAACTCTGGTGTTCATTTATTTAACTCCATTGTATAGTAAAGATGGACTGGGGAGACTGGCATGCGGCTGCAGAGGTAGAGGTACTGTATGCTTTATACTGTCAGACCTCTGCAGTCATGAGAGATGCCGTTTTACAACTAGCTGTATTTACCCACTGCGCCAGGCCAAGGTCATTAGGTTGTCTAAATCAGACTGCAAATCAGTCAGAGTTGTTTTTTTCTATAGCCAAGCAAATACAACACTGACGCCAGTCGTCATGATACACTAAGAATAGAACTGTGCTGTGAGAAAGGTTGCGGTGTCCATCTGCTAAAACTGATGCCTCAACTATAGACGTACTGTGCATCTACCGTACTGATCCACTGGTGGCCATTTTTCATTTTCACTGTTATGAAGTCAATTAACGATGTTGAGATTTGTTTTAGTTGACTAAGACCACAGATACGCCAAGAAATACCATTTGATCGTAACATAAGAATAGTTACGATTAATCTTTAACAGAGTAAGTTCAAAATATGTTTAACTAGAAGGGTTATCGTAGAGTGCATACCTCTACCGAGGCTAAGGCCCTATCTCACCATTTTAGAGAAAGTAAAAAAGAAATAAAAAATCCTTGATTCACTGGATTATTCTTCCTTGGGCCAGGAAAATGTCCTCCTTGGATATGGTGAAAATGTATTTGATGTTTAGACAGGACACAGCCTTTTGGCATGTCCTGAATGACTGGCAGGAATTCATATTAAGCTGATAATACTTTTTGAACATATCTCATCAGACATTAGTTGTATCAAAGGCTTTTAGAAAGCCACAGAAACATCAGCCATAAGATCATGTATTGCTTGATGTTGCATCTTCTTGAAAAACTTCCAAACAAGGAATTTGAACCAGTTTCCTGGACTTTTGTACATGTGGGGGTAATTTTATATTTAAATCATGATATACAGTATACACGTTTGTGAAGGTCGTTCTCAATGGATTCTGAGCAACAAGATGGATACCCGATGAACTCAAAGGGCCACACCAGGAAACAATATGTAAATATGATATTAACCTAAAAGTAAGGCTGGCTTTTATTTATTTATATGAGCTGATTAGAGAACAGGAACACACACATACAGTACGTGAAGCTCTCAGGCATCTGTCACTCATACACCAGCTCCTTTTTACACCTCCACTAAACTGGGAGTTGCTTGTCATGGTCCTGCTCCATTACACTCAGTCCCTGTGAGGAAGGATTAGTCGCACAGAGAGTCAGTGTGAGAGAGAGAGAGCATAAAAACATCCCGTCTGTCAGTGAGTGGGTCCGCTCAGAAAGCAGAGCAGAGTGGAACAGCAGCCTTCCCTTTGTTAACCTCCTCTATTGACTGTCTGAATGGCTGCCACTGGAGATGGAGAGATAGACAGGCAGTCTTTGTTAAGTCTACAGAGCAGGGCTGTCGTGATCCTCTGAATACTTTACTGGTGTGAAGCAGAGGTTTTTCTCGAACACGTAACCTGGAGGTAACTATGCGAGGTGTTTTAGTTTTGAATATTTCCTTGTCATTCAATAACAGTGAAAGGGACATACAAAACAAACAAAAAGACCTAGTGCACACGTTTCCTGTGTTGCTATAAACTGATCTGCTGCAACTGATACTGCCACTAATCAGTCATAATCACCTGAAGGGTCATGTGAGTACAAAGGTACGTGGAAAGCAGATATGTTTTTTATTTGCATGGTTATTTGTCTTTTGTAATAATTATGCAAAAAAAATGTTTCATCATTAGGAAACTACTGATCTTGTTATGGATAAAGATAAGATAAATACAAATCAATATTGTTATTACTATTATGCCTAACCACAAAAATTTCCAATGGTCCATGAAATAAGAAATGGTGATCTAACATAATGCATCATCAACATGAATAATTATTAGTTATTTTCAGACATGGTCTTTTAATCTTAGTGACAGTTTTGTGCATCACATGACGCAGTCACGTTACAAGCACTGACAATGGGAAAGAAACACATGACAAGGTGACAAGTTCTTAGCAAGAAGCTTCAAATATAAGCTGGTATTTTTCACTTAAGTTTCACAGTGACACGATCTTATTCAGGGAGGAACTACTCTGTAGCACAGAAAAGCCCCAACCGCCAAAGAGACACTCTCAGGATTGGTTTACAAACTCAGGGTAAGAAAATCAATAGAGTACAATGAGACCTGGTGCCATCAGGGGATAATCAGGTCGGGGATGCCCACTTACTGTGGAGCTTAGCAGCTGTCGCCACAGGCATTTGCACACTTCAAATCATATTTTATTTATAGAGTGAAACTACAGCATATACACCCGTGTGAAAAATCTCATCCTGTCGGTCTATAGTCCACATAGCGTATAGAATGTTCTCCACAGCCATTCATCTCCTGACCCTTCTATAATGTGTCGTCTTTTTTAAGACATTATACTGAGCAGCTGTTCCGCTCTCTTGATGAGGAACTGAGGAAGTGACACAGCCGACCAGACTTTGATGCAGCTACTAAGCAGAGTTTGAATGCTGAGAAAAAGGAAGGACATGCTAGTGGTTGAAAGTTTCGGTGCCCACACAAACATAAACACACACTGCACAGATGAGGAACCACATGGCCAGCAGTAACAAGAGCAAAGAGGAAGAGATTACAGAGGTAGACGGCCGTGATGACGAGCAAAAGGAGGAAGATACAGAACATAAAACATTTAAGGTTTGTGTATGGTAATTAAGACAATGCGTCACGACTTGACCTGGTCGAAAGTAGTTAATTGCAAAGACACAAACAAACAAACACACACACACACACACACACACGGAGACGGTTTTAATTACTCACCCTCTGACCACTCCACTCTCCAGATAGTTAACCTGGATAAATTTACCAAAGCGGCTGGAGTTGTTGTTGTGTGCTGTCTTGGCATTTCCAAAGGCCTAGCAAAAACAACAAAGGACACAAACACATGTTAAGTTTAAGGGATTAAGTCAAAAACATACACAGATACAAATCAACAACTTATCCAGACTAATGCAAAGTTACCACAGCTGTTTTACCTCTTGATATTTTTACCATATCAATCAAAATAATTTAGATGAAGACACACGTAGAATAAAAGCCGCTAATGATCTCGGAGCATCGCATCAGGCTCTTTTTAAGCCTTGTTCACTATTGATGTTTTGAAAACTAACTGTGAAATGGGCCGAGTTTCAAACCTTACATGGAGGTGGAACAACAAAACTGAGTGCACCTTTGAGTCAGCAGATCTGCACCCTTACTGGAGTAAACAACAGCAACAAATCACCATGGTAACAAAGAAACTGGATAGTGCAGGGGTTAAATCTTGTTTTTAAACAGCAGCTGAGACCACAGAAGGGGGTGGGACCATGTGTGTGTGTGTGTGTGTGTGTCTTTGGGGTTTTAGGGGGGGTGAGCATCTGCAACTCGTTGTCCCCTCTTGCCCTCCTCTCACTCTCTTGCCATCCATCTCTTTCTCTTCTTTTTCCTCCTTGAAGAACCTTTCCCCCTCATTATCTTGATCAGTGTGTGTGTGAGTAGGAGAGAGAGAGAGAGAGAGAGAGAGAGAGAGAGAGAGAGAGAGAGAGAGAAATAGACAGAGAGAGACAGACAGAGAGAGAGAGACAGAGAGAGAGAGACAGAGAGAGAGAGAGAGAGACAGAGAGCATAGGTCAGTGATGATAAATGAGGTTGGGACAGCCATTCTCTGTATAGCAGACAGAGAGGACCAGGGTTACTCTCCAGGCCTCAGGCTCATGCTAACCCAGCCAGGGGTTTATTGCACTGATATGGTAACAGAATAGCACTCTCTCTCCCCCCCCCCCCCCCCTTCATGATGCACATGCTCCCATGGTTACAGAAAGACAGATACACACACACACAGACACTCAACAAAAGGCCACCACAGGGGAAGTTGATTCAGTGCATGTTAAATAGGAGATTGAGTCTACCAAAAGCAGTTGCAGGGTGAATGTGATACAGTGGTGTTGGGCATGATTAGAGTTAGGACACACACACACACACACACACACACACACACACACACACACACACACACACACACACACACACACACACACACACACACACACACACACACACACACACACACACACACACACACACACACACGGTCTGATTGAGATTCCTTAGGACGGACTGTTGACCTATTTTCAATTCCTCGGCTCCAGCATGCCTGGCTTCCTAGATTTACATACATTTTCTTGTATTACTAAAACTTTTCTTTACTCTTTACCAATTTGCACCAATGTAACAACTAACCTTTAACTAACCTCTGTCCACAAACAAAATGTCATTTTCAGATAATATTTCAGGGAAGTATGAGGCAAGAGCTGTTGCTTCCTGATGACAGAGATACTATTTTTTTCTTATCAGAGAACAGAATGTGTTATCTTCAGTTGACTTGGACTTGCTCAGACAAGGCTCCTACCCACCCTCTCATTTACTGGGATGTCTTGCTTGCTCGTTTTTAAGTTTTGTCATTAGCATGTAAGTACATAATGTGTAAAACTGAAGATTTATTCTAAATATCTCAAATGTGCTTAAAGGGCACAAAGCTATCACTGTTCCAGGTTTGAGGCTCAGTAAAGTGCGTTTTGGTGCTCTTTCTCCAGAAAGTCTCACTGCTCAGTGCTGCCCACAGTGCCCAGTACTGTCTTCGTCATCTTTACTAAACAAACATTGCAGCCAAGAAAACAAAACCCTTGGAAATCTCTGCAAAGCCCAGACCACTGTAGCATGGAGGGAATGCTAAACATGTCACTGCATCATTCGTATTCGAACATGCCCATTGGTGAGTGATCTAATTGGCTGGAAGGCTCAGCAGGTATGAGGAAGCGGAGCGACAGCTTGCCAAACCATGTCCTGAGAGAAACGTGGTCTTATCTGCATTCTTATGAAATACGGGTGCTGTAACGGGTACACACTGAAAGAGTGAGACGTAAAGAAGAAGAGAGAGATAGGTCACAAACAGACAGCAGGGTGGTTTAGCATTCTGCAGTGTGTGCATGCTGTGAGTATGAATAGCTAGGGACCATTTCATGACGACCGACGCCGTTTTAACTGATTCCTTTCAGTGGTGAGCTGTCTACTTCTACTTCAACAGAGCCAGACATACAAGAATAAAGTATCATGTCCTCCTTCAACACACACACACACACACACACACACACACACACACACACACACACACACACACACACACACACACACACACACACACACACACACTTTTCTTCATACAAACCAGGGGAGTGTCTTGAGAACAGTGGAGTTTACGAGTTGTGTCTCAACAAGGAAGTGGGGCAGAGATGTGAAGGTATAAATTATATACTTTAAAATGACATTAAATGTTAGGCCTTGCACAAACATGAACAAATAAAAAAACATGTGAAAGGGAACAGTGTTATGGTGTACACAAGATGAGATGTTCAAGCAAACAACAAATTAAATTTGCTGTCGAGTCTCCACAGAAACATGTTCTTGTGGGTCGTCACACTTGTCCCCATACTCCATATAGTTAACTACACCTAGGAGGTTATGTTCACAGCGTTTGTTTGTTTGTCAGTAAGCAGGATACCAGGAAACCTACAGAACAGATTATCATGAAACTTGGTGAAAGGATACAATATGGGTCGTGGAAGAAGCCATTCAATTCCAGTGCAGATTCGGATCAGGGGGCAGGGACCAGGAAATATTTGACACGTAATCTTGCATATTTTAAAATATTTTCATTGATTTCTCAGAGAATACTTCATGGTTCTTGATGAGAAAAGAGGTTTGAGTGTGTGCAAATGGATGCAGATTCAAACTCAACTTTTGCTTGTACTTGGTCTTACTACTATAACATGGAGGTTTTGCTGCATCCTTTAAAAGTCGTGCTCAAAAGAGCTTCAGTTAAACTTTTCCACAGGCTCTGCCAAGGCTTCGACACTGACACCTCACTACAGCAGGGATACACTCACAAAAGGACTCTCAATAGTCCAACTGCCAAAAAACGGTTCCCACATTCACAGAGGACAACAGCAGGCCAGCATACAAAACTCATCAAACCTCCACATGGACATGCTCACTCGTTCAGTGGGAGACACTTTTAACACAGACAACTAAAAGAAATCATGGTCCTTAAGGCCAATATATTGATATGCTCTTTAATTACAGGATAAACCGGTGAACCCCGCAGGAGGGTAATGAGCTATATAATCACTCTAGCTGTAATGTTGAGGCCAAACATCAATGGTATTTAGTGACAAAATAATCACTGTTTGTTGTTGTCCTGAATGGGAAAAAATACTTTGGTGAGATCACATGATGTTGGCAGTGAATGAATGCAACTGCGTCTCTACACAGTTCCTCTTCTATGCTCGGCCATGCTTCAAGCTGCCACTATATCCCACCGACTACACTTAAACCCCTTGAGCTTAACTCAACTGAATTGTTAACAAAGAATTGATTCTTTGAGGTACAATAATGGCATCAACAGTGCTTAAAGGGGCTGGTGCTTAGATTCAAAATGTTGAATGTTCTGATGATACGGTCATACTGAAGCATTTCATGAATTTACTGCATGAAGATCAGAAACTAATATTTCTATATTCTTTATTGTGTTCAACACAATGATATGGCAGTACTTTAACTGTTTATTACTTAAATAATAAATCAAACTATTTTGTTCAAGCATCGCAAACATGAAGGATTTGCTGCTTTTCACTGTAATACAGCATATTTACACTGAACATCACTGAGTTTCATGCTGACTAACTGATAATGACATACCTAGACAAAACACATTTACAAAGAGAAGATAATCAAATAAAAAGGGCTAACAATCCCCTTATGAGACCACATTTAAGTTCACTAGATCCAGATGTTTATTTGGATCTGCACCAAATTGCACACACACACACTCATAAATGCCAGTCCTCTCAACATGCCTAATTTGTTAGAGTTTTTCTATTAGAAATCAATAAAGATGTTGATCATGATGGTACAGAAAGAAAAGAAAATTCCTGGATCTGCACTAAACTTAAATTGGTTCTTTCCTGACCCATATCACATTCTTACACCAAGTTCCCTAGCAATCCATCCAGTAGTTTTTCCATATTCTGCAAACTAACAGACAGACAATTGAACAACCAACCCCGGACAGAAACATAACCTCCTTGGCAGAGGTAAAAACCGGCAAAGCCATCATCAGCTTCAGTGGAAACAAACTAACTTGTGTTGCATGACAACAGCATAGTGGAAATACAGTGGTGGCAGTGTTGGTTGCGAGGGGAAAAAATTGTAATCGATTCAGTATGCAGTAGTTGATTGTAACAGATGACAGCCATTATAAGCAAAGGCAGAAAATCAGGTCAAACGCTTCCATGCGCTAACATTAGCTTCAACACAGTTACAAGCAGAAGAACAAGATTCACAATAGAGTAAAAGAAACACAACCAGGAGATTACGTTTTCAGGCACCAGTTTTGCTCCTCTTGTGGTCTGGTGTTTTACCAGATTGGAGCCATTTCAAGCTGCTCCACCCATGTCTAGATGGGTCCCACATCAAACTCCAGCTTGTGGTGTGGTCACGGTACCATTATTAGGCCCTGAAGTGGCCTGCAGCATGCTGCTACATGTAAGCTGTATTCAGCCTGTAAGGAACAGCATGTTCTACTCTTTAATATGATTCTGCATGATATGATTACAGTAAGAACTTTGTCTGTGTGTGTGTGTTTGAGATGAATGACGCGTGCGCACGATGCAGCAACTTAAACCCAGTAATGCCAGCTTTTCCCAAGACTCACAATGCCACCCAGCCTGACCAAATATAGCTGAGGAATAAAGCTGTGCAACCCATAACTAAGAGATAAACAATGGATCAGCAGACAGAATGGCCAGTTACTCCTCTGCACTTCCTGAAAAACAATACAATACTTGGGTCTCTCCACGCCCCTCGAGGCTCTGAGCTAGGGGCAGCGAGAACTGCTGCTGCTACTTCCCGTGTCGTAGGCGCTTCCTGTTAAAGAGGGTTCCGGATGATAGGAACTTCCTGTCTGAAGATGTGAGACATGATGGAATGGAGGAGACGGGGAACTAAGCAAGAGAGGTTTAACATAAATATGCAACAACTAGGAGGTTATATTGTAGTTACTAAGTCCAGTTTATCTCAGTGAAAACTTTGACTTTACTGTGAGATACAGTTGTACAAAAATGTTAACATCAGTCTTTTTTTTCTATTTTCTATTTTTGGACAGCACTTAAATCAATAACATCAATGGAAACGTTGACCTTGAAAGCAAATGAAAAAGAAATGAAAAAGAAGTCATGACTTGCATCATACCAAACATCAAATGCTCATGAGCAAGAAAGGTGTGCCAGAGGTGTCTGGCTAAAACTACTTCCTGTCTTGTTAGAAATAAGTCATAGTACAAGGCCGTATGATGTCAACCGATACTTTAGAAACAAGCTACTCAGGTCTTCTGATGATTTGCTTTTATTTGCTCCAAAGTCCAGGGCAGTATTTTCTAAATAATTTCAGGCTTGTTCTGCTGTTGATTTCTCTCTTTTAGTTAAAATTGTTACATTTTAGTTTTCAGAGGAGGAATGAATCAAGGAAATGTTAGTCAAACAGTTTACAGTTTATAAAACAGTTTATAAATACACAGTAACAGTAAAAACTTGATCTGAATTTCCGGACTACAGATACATAACTCTAATATGTTGCCTCCCATGTGTCAGCTCTCTCACCGAGGAGGACCTTGCTGACATAAAGAATAAATGGGCTTCACAGCCTGATTAAATGAAAACGGAGACACCAAAAAAAAAAAGTAAAAGATGATCAACCAGTTTGACCAGTTCACGAGTGAAATCGTCATTTCTAGCCGGTGAGCCGTTTTGCTATTTGTTCAAACTGCAGCAAAGCCCTAAAGTAGGGCAAAGGCTTTCCCATATGGTTTCAGGTTGGGACCATTCACTCTGCCCGCAACACAGCCCACAGCCAGAGTCCGGCACCACACACGATGATCTCATCTCCTCAAAATGTGACCTGGGCCTGAAGACCTCCCCTATAGCTTCAGGATCCCCACACACACACACACACACACACACACACACACACACACACACACACACACACACACACACACACACACACACACACACACACACACACACACACACACACACACACACACACACACACACACACACACACACACGAAGTTGTGAGGAAACAACCACCAGAGGTAGAGTTTTTGAGTGGAGAGAAACTGCGAGGAACATAGTTTTAGAGGAGTTATTGCTTCCTCTGTAAAGGAACTTTTGTTTCATGTCGGCCATCTTAAGAGCGTGCTGCAGGAGCTGGGGGTGGTTGTCAAACAAGTCTTTTTTTAACAACTACGATCTAGGAGGGTCTCTTAGCACATAACATTGTGGAAAAAGAAATAGCTTCCTTAAACTTGTCTGATGACATGTGGATGCTGTGATACTCAAAGCTGAATCGTACATCTGTTCAGCAGCCAGGATGATTGACAGTCGGGTCAGACATGGAATCGTGTCTCCACTTCCTCAACTGACCAGGCCAGCAAACCTAAACCCGTCTCTCTGTCTGCCCCTTCAACCACAGCTCTGGACTGGGCTGACACATACACGCACTACACACGCAAAACACACACACACACACAATTCTGGGAGAGAAAACCAGAGTGGCAGTGCGTCTGCCAAAGGGACCAGAACTCTGCTGATGGAGAGGAAAATCTCTCCTTCACTTCCCCCTGCCTCCCTCCATCAGCCACCCAGAACTGAGGACTGACAGAGTGACACACATCAAGGGACCGATGCTTTCAGAAGGTGCTTATTCACATGCATGTGAAGGGAGCAGCAGTTCAGTGAATGAAAGGTGCAGTAATGAGTCAGCGAGTGTGGAGTTGCTAGGGAAATGACAGACGATGGATGGATGGATACACAATGGGTGCAACTTACTGTAGCTGCCCTCCCTGTATTATTGTTATTAATACAACTAAATGTGGCCAGTTTCTATCAAACTTCTTTTTTACTCTTGCTCGATAGTATTGAGTGTTCCAGTGAACGTTCACGGATCAGGGCTTTTTCCCTTTTCCAAAACATTTGGTACTTTGAATAAACCACATTCCTCTTTCGGCTTTTCTGGCTATAAGGTCTATTCTTAGCTACATTACTGTGAAATAAAAACAGAAAAATATGTGGAGATTTACCTCCAGATCAGCCTGAGAGTAATTAGTTCTCCACTCCAAGGAAGGCTGTAGAACTGAAACTGGTACAGGCATTTCTGCTTTTTGTCTACATGATGGTCAGATGATTGTGCAGCCTGGGGTCGCACACTTTCATGCCACCCAGTACACTACCAACACACACACAAAACATTATGCTTAATTCATCTGAGCCAGAACTGCAGGGCAGTCTAATTGTCCAGTGTTGAAGATATGCATTGTATGAGTACATTGTGAAACTACTCTCACAATGGACTGTTCCTTATAAGAGAGGGGGAGGGATGTTGAAAGCTGAAAATTACTTCACAATAATAACCCTGCTTGAAGTCTGAGGTAAATTCTTCCATATGTGAAAGTAGAGGAGACCTTGTTTCTCATTACAGGGACAAAGAAAATTAACAAAACAAAGTCAACTCCAGTTTTTGCAGCAGAGCTCAGGGATTAAACTAAAGTACAAAACAATGCAGTGTAATAACTGACTTTTCATGATGCAACCATTACTTGTTAAACTAGAATGCCAGTCTGTGGAGCTTTTATACCACCGCCAAAGCCAAACAGTCCTACAGGTCTGTGGAGCTCTAACAATAGAAAAATACAAAGAAAATGGAAGCAATCTAATTGTCAAATTGTCAAATCTCAGCAACATAAATATCAGCTTTTAACATCAAGATCCAAACATTATTGACATGAAATGCTGAGAGGAAGAGAAACATCTTTAAAAACCGCTCCTTTAACTGGCTTAATGGGTTCTACCCAGCCTATCAAGTTTGGTGCAGATCAGCAAAGCACTTTTTGCATAATCTTGCTGAAAATATAAACAAACAAACAACAGTGGTCTTCTTGTCTGCCCATATTTGTTTTGTCTGTTTTTAATTAACCCTGACGGTTTCACTGTCTGCTGCATAAGGGACAAATAATCAAAGTTGAATAATGTAAGTTGTAATAAGTTCTAGCTTGTAAAATATGAAGATTTATTGCATTTAATTGACAAAACTATATACGTGATAATACACAATCTATAAACAAAGTAATTGATTGTTTAATTGAGAGAACAATAAGAAGATATTGATTTTGGTAATTTCTAAATGTTAGTTGCAGCCCTACAGTTTATGATGTTTTGACATAATGTGAAATATGTGTTTTCAATGTTAAGTCATAGGTGAGAAAAGACGTTTATTCTGTTGGTGTGATTAGTCTGATTAGCGCTGCCTTACCTTGTGCACCATTGAGACAGTCACCGTGATTAATCAGACAACTAAGCAACGTCAACAGCCTGCCTGACTCAGACGATCAGACTGCCGGCGTCTGCCTGTCAACAGTCTGCAAAATGAGCACCTACATTAACAGCCAGCTGGCCTTAACACTGCAGTGAGGATAATATCATAGAAAAATCTATTACATTTCCCCAACAGCTCCTGTCTCTTTAACTGACACAAGGTTTACCGTCTCAGTTTGTCTGTAGCTTTGGTTTACTCTGTCCTGTCAGCAGTTGTAGAGGACAAGTCAGTACAAGCTTGTATTTTCTCAAAGCAGGAAGAGAAGCGCAGTCACCTGACCAATGCGGCAACAAAGAAACACCAGTGTTTGTTCAACAACAGCTCCAAATGACATTTATGTTTTAAGAGAACAGAATCTAGAAAATATTGTTCCAAGAACATTTAGCCAACAAGGCAAAGATTAGCGTGTTGATTGGAAGTATAAGTTCATAAACATCACTGTTTGCTCTAAACTACAGAGACATGGAGAACAAACAAACAACCCTGTCTCCTCTAGATTCCCACACATCGTTTTTCGAAGACAAGAGGCCACATGAAAAGGTTTATGGTGCAACTTCCCATCCTCTTTTTCATTTCTTCTTTCTGAGTACACCATAGTCTTCATGCTAAAGGGTTTTACACTGTACTCGTTTCCTTATGGCCCATAACCTCAGCCCCTGAGCTAAAGAGCCATTAAGTCACTGAAAATACATTTTGTGTGTGTGGCAATATGATGAGTCAGTTGGTGAATAGCTGTCATTGTTAGATCTGGTTTAATCAAAACAGTGATACTTTTCACACCTGACTGAAGCTACTGCAGAATGGACACCAAGCATGAATAGCAATAACGTAAATAACTCTGGGATACAAAATATTTGATACACGTGATATGAGATGATTTCCATGTGACCGATGAGTCAAACGGATGAAACACTCAGAGCTCATGGAGAATCACCACACACTTGTTTCATTCTTTGTTTTGTTTTGCCCTTATACAAGACAAACACCATCTTTTATACCACAGACGTTAGCACATCTGTCATTTCACGTCTTACCTCCAAGACTGGTCCAGCCCCCAGTATGGTCCTCTCCACCCCACTGGCATAACCCTTCTGGCTGAGTGCGGTCAGACAGTGGATCAGGAAGTTGGTACTCTGGGTCTTGCCTGAACCACTTTCCCCAGAGATGACGATGCACTGGTTGACTCTCTTACTGAGCATGGCATAGTATGCCACGTCTGCGATAGCAAAAATATGAGGCTCCAATTTACCCAGCTGGTGGTTCTCGTACATCTTGACATACTTAGGGTTGTAGATTGGCAAGAACTTGAAGGGGTTGATGGCGATCAGGATGCTGCCTGCATAAGTGTAGATCTTTTTCTTGTAAAAACGTGTGCGCAGGTTATTTAATATCCTGTCCTCATTGAGGGCGGGCAGGTTGCAGAGGTCTGCAAAGTCATCCTGTGGGGGTGGGAGGAAACCCCTGGCAGCTAGCCGCTGTACCTCCTGCTCCTTGGTCACAGTAGGGAGGTGGACATAATGAATAGTACCATCATGGTTCCTCTCCTGGGTCAGAGAAACGAAAAGAAAAATGGGTTGTTTACTGTTGACACACTATCTTTATGAAGTAGATCAAAAATAATGGGTGACAATGTGTTAAACTTGTTTGTTGTTTCTCACTGAAAATGACTAAAATGTCAAAGAGGAAGTAAAATGTAACAGTCTGGCAGTGAGAGGATTTTTCTCAGTGGTTTACATCCACTGGTTGACAGAAAAGTGAAGTGTGTTCTTTCAACTCTACCTGCAGTAAGAAGTAAAAGCCGAGGCTCTGATGGTGTTGCTCTTGGGCTTTCCGAGGCCACAGCAGAAACCTCTGTACTGGCTGGTCTCCGGCCTCCAGCACCCACTCCTCGCCACCACATTCCTTCACCTCCGCCAGCACATACAGACGGCCAGGGTCCAGCCCCAGCACAGTGGCAGCATCCGTGATTACAGAGGCTGCTGTTGCATCCTTCTGCACTCTGATTAATTGATAGAAGAATTTACAGTCTGATCAATACTAAATGTTGTTGTTTTTTAAGAAATAATAGAGAAAATTTGTTTTAGATGAAAATAATACCAGTTCTTTAGCAGTAACATTGTGGAACACTCACCTGAGGTTGCAGCAGGTGGAGGGCTGGGCATTCAGTCGAGGGTAAATCTGAAGCAGGTACGAGCGGTCATCGTGATCGTTAAGGTTAGCTGGCCCATTCCCCCCTCCTCCTCCACCTGCGATCGTTGCCATGGAGGCAGCGCCATCTCTGACACTCATCCTGAGCCAGGGGGAGTGGCCTCA
Source organism: Verasper variegatus (assembly GCA_026259375.1). Taxonomy (NCBI): domain Eukaryota; kingdom Metazoa; phylum Chordata; class Actinopteri; order Pleuronectiformes; family Pleuronectidae; genus Verasper; species Verasper variegatus. The sequence goes on along the minus strand of CM048046.1, from coordinate 13,597,301 downwards.
GCATGCCGCACCCACTGTTTCCCTCTCACCACGCAGCACCTGGAAATTACAGGTTGTTTGATAACCATTATCAGTCTGACAAGTATGGATATTGACAGTGGGCCATAATAGAGACAAAAGTGAGTTTATAACTAAAACAAGTCAATAAAAGAGTGAAGAGTGACTTTCAAGCCACCCATTATCTATTCAACTAAAGTCTCAGCACTGGTGTATTGCCAGTAGAAATCCAGTAAAAGATCTTACACAGAGAAAGGTTTCCAATATAAAGCATTACAGCTTCCTGAGAGCCCAAACAAATGCCCAAACAATGTGTCATTGCCGGTCTGAGCAACCATTTTAAAACTCAAACAAAATAGTTGACTTTTAAACAAAGTCTCAAACCAAACAGAAATCTCATCCTTGGAATCGGATACACTGAGTTTTAGGTTTGGCACATGATGCAACTCTTCAAGAGAGATATGGGTGAGGCCAAACAAGTAAATGTAAAAGTTTATATGACACAGGCCTCACAAATAGGCAACAGATCATTTTTGAGGCCAGTTTCCTATCAGGTTATGTACTCTACTAAGCCTCTTTCCTTCTCACTAGAGATTTATCATAAACAGATGTTACATTTATGTGGATCTGGGAAATGTCAGCAATATACTCCAACACAAACAGAGTGTGTCTAACATTTACCAATCACAGATGAATTGTTTCAGAAGAGGAATTGAGTGAGAAACCACAGAATGTAAAGTGAGAAATCAAGCACCATGTTGTGAGAAGTGTGAGGTTAACAAATGGTGTTCCACTGATTAATTGGTTTGTCTAGATGCCCTGGTATGACAAAACTCTCATTTTGAGTTCAGAACTTTAAAATGTTTAAATTTATAACATTTACTAAACGTTTACTCAGATTCTGCTCCTAACTAATTAACAAAATGTTTAGATCTGTCAAATATTATTATTTAACTGCAAATGATTCTATATTCCATTTTAAACATTAATGTAACAGCCAACTACTATGTATGTGTAGATATAGTGGAGTAAATGCATCCTGAGAACAGAATTAGGTCACACAGTCCGTCTGTGTGTGTTGATATCCGACCCTCTTTATTCTTTATTCTGCTAACCAGTCCGGGTACACATTCATGTTAGTGCATACGAGTCCCTCCCTATGAAACTGTTGCCCCACCCGACATTTATAACCCAAGATGGCTCCAACTTCTATCTCAAGTCATGTTAAAATGACACTTGGGTGAACAAACTATTTTTCACCCCTTTTCCATATGGTATAGTCTTTTAGAGCACATGGACACTGCACACACCGTTCACCTGTTAAGCCAAAAACCCAGCTCAGACTTATTTTTATACAATATAGGGGCTACGTATTGTATCTTAAAACTATGGCGTTGACACTTGAGATGCTAACTAGCTGCAATGCAGGCCCGTTGGAAGTGAGCTGTCCTCAGGGGTGCAAGACTTAGCACAGCCTTAAAATAAGTTTTAAAACATAATATTATCAGCTAAAGCATTTCACATCGATGCTCAGACACTCAAAGAGAGGAGGGAGATGTTGCAGATTAGCGTTTGTTTTGGTCAGAAGTTTTTTATTTTTATATATATATATATATATATATATATATATAAAAAACCTTTAATTCTGCAAACCACTGGTACAGTAATGATTTAATTTGAACAGTTGTGATGAAAGAGCTGACCAAACTGTGTCTGATCAGTGAGACTAAATGATAATAAAAAGCAAAATAACAAAAAAAAAAACTGTATCTGCATTGTAACATGGAGAATAATCAGTCAACACACACAAGACAGGGTTTAATTTCTCGGTCTGCAGTCAAATCCTGCCCAACACATAAATATCTCAACATTTGAATCTTAGTTGAATACATAGGGAGGCTAAACTTTCCTCAGCTAATGCTAAAACAGCTGCTAACAGTGACATGTGCCCAGAGGACAACATGAGACAAACATTTCGAAGCAAGAATGTTAAAATAAAAAGTAGCACCACATTATATGACATTTAGAATGAAACATTTTAAGATGATAAAAACAACCTTCAACTGGATGATATTTGAATGAGAGAAAGTCAATTGTTAAATGCAGCCAATTTCCAGTTTGTGCTGTTTTCTCGCATCTAAAAATAAACATCAGTCATCAGACTAGGTCAGAGACATAAAAAAAGAAAAAGAAATTCCATTTCAAAATAAAAAAGACAGTTGTATTCCTGTTGCTCTAGAAAGCACATGAGCCTGGGTACAGGACTCAGACATCTGCATCAGTGAAAACGATGACTTGCATTTAATAACACTGAAGCAAACTGTTATCACCTCACGTGTGCAGAACCGAAACTGACGTCACAGCTGAAGATTCTGCACAGAAATTGAACCCTTCCGCTCAGTGATAGCAACTTACAGAAAAAAAACAGAGTACTTATGGTAAACCACAGTGGTTTAATGATGCCTACAGTGATGTTTGACGTAGAACTCTTCACCACAACAACCTATCCATGACTTAATTTTCTCTCCTGGCAAACAACCCACACAAAAGGTCTTGCAGCATCAGAGCAGACCATTAACTGAGAACACAGAAGAGATTTGTTACCAAACTCTAAAGAAACTAAAAGGACAAACGTCTTGCTGACGAATCACAAGACTGCCATCGATGCCATAAAACTGACTGGAGACAACATTGTCCGGACCAATATGAATTTTTGGGGCTGATACTAAAGAGTAAAACATTTTGGATACCAATATATCAGCCAATATATTTATGTTAAAAAAATGTCAATGATTCTAAAGATGTTGTTATGAAACCCTTTTGAGAAAGAAATGTAATTGAGGCTTTATATTTTACAGTTTAATCCTAAACTTTATTGTAAATAACTGTAAATAAAAAGATAATATAAGAAAATATACATTTGTTTCGTAAAATGTAAACATGACAGCACATCTTTTCTACATTGTTTATTCAGCAAAATATGTTTTCATATCAGCAAACATAAAGGCTGATAACTGAAGTGTCTGAGAAAGGCTCATATCACCTGATTTTTTATCAATCAACAGATAAATCTGTCTGGCTCTAGTCAGAACTTTTACACGCTCTTCTGTTAAAGTTTAAGATAAAGATTTCAAAGCATAACTTAGTTCTAGTGACATCACATGTCCGTGTTCTCGTCTCATATAAAACCAACTCTTGAAAGAGAGCAGTTGTTTCCAGGCAGTAAAGCAGCTTTCCACACCACAATCTACTGTGCAGTAGCAGTACAAAACTATATAGGGCCAACACTACTCTGTAATTTCCACTCAAATAATCGTACAATCTTACTTCTTCATATACCTACAAGTTAACCCCAAACTCAATTTACTGACAGTGTCAGATTATTTTGCCAGACTGATGACATTTTCACATGATCACTGTCAAACTGTCAAAGCCTGAGCGACACCTCTGATTGAGGTTAAAGTCGACGCTTTGAAGTGAAGTGCTGAGGTATTTCTGAACTGATTCAATCTTAGGAGCACAGCCAGAGGAATATGATCCAGGTTAATGCTGTCTGTAAAAAAAACCTTAATACAGTTCTATAGTTGTGTGTGAGTCACACAGACAGCAGCTGGGTAACGTTTGGTCTAATGATGGATCACATAGTGTGGCTTTGCATCAGCATTGCATGCTGTGTGAACTGTAAGCCATCCTTGGAGAAACAGGAACCTGGTTTAAATCACTGTATGGCAGACAGACTGCATTGCTTTGGTAACCCGATCCAAGGCCTACAGTTTATCACTTCTATCATTCAAGCAAAGACAGTTTATTTTCTCAACCTGAATAATAAGACATGTTATACTCTGAGATATGCCCAAAATAAGCAGGCCGAGGGAAAAGAGTGTGTCTCAGACATTTGCATGTGTTATGAAACCAAGTTCTCCATTTCGGGTTTATTTTCACTGAAATTTTCCAATGACTGATATAACTCATGAACACAGTTATCATAAGTAACCATTCACAAATTGATAAGGGCTCGGCTCCTTTCAACTGTGTGAATTTTATGGTTGAAGAGATAGCGTCTTGTGTCTTACTCTACTGTGTCTTCATGGGACCTTTTGAAGAGGAAAGAGTTATGTGACACAATCACAAACAACAATCAAGAGATATCAAACCAGACCAGTTAGTGTTGCTAGTAACTGGTTGGTCAAGCAATATATCTGGATTTATTTTAATTGACCCATTTACTCGTGTTACCATCAATCTCATCATCATCATCAATCTTGTTAATCTTCTGTTAGTAAATATTTATTTAAAAAGGCAATAACAGGAAATAGTTGTTTAACACATGCTTAATGACACAGAACACTTTATACTAAAAATGGATCAAATACTGAACTGCACAAGAAGGATATCTTGACATAGCCAACTCTGGAATAATTTAGTTCACGGTAGAGAATTAGAGGAAAAATAGAGCAACTTGAGACACATGAGCTTGTATCTTTGCCAGGCGAGCTGACCACAGTCCCAAAAACATGCAAGCCTGTAAAATGCCAAGGCATGCAAAACTGCAGAGACCACAAAAGACGGCATCATCATTATCCTCCATCATGAGCTCTGTCTGGTTTAAAATCGGTCCCTTTTAACTCCCAAGCTGCTCTCTCGACTTGTTTGAAAAGAGCAAATATAAAGCTACGGCATCTGTGTACATGATATAAATCATTTCATTTGAATACATGTGGCTGTGCAGAGAGCGAAAAGGTGGTGACAGAGAGAAAATTGTACATAGAAAAAGAGAGGAAGAAAGAGGGAGAGGCAGCCGAGAGAAATGTAAACATCTAAAAGTGAGACAGAAGAGAGAGAGGTCCCCAGGGACAATCAAAGGAGACGGAGGCTTTGAGATAATACAGCTTCCTGCGTGCAGAGGAGATCCTCTGTGAGGATGCCCGGCATTCCACAGATAAGAACTAGGGTTGTCTGCTTTGCGTAGGCTAAGCCTGGCACTTTAGCTGCTTATTGGGGGTGGCTGGGTAGACTTGGTAGCACAGGACTGCAGGTAGGGGTAGAGAGGGACTCTTGACCTCCTGTGGCCAGGACGAGCACTTAACAACAAGCACCTAAAACCATTTTTAAAAAAGGACTCATCCCTGTTAACCTCATCCCAACTAACCCCTCATTATCAAGCCAAGGAGAAGAGGCGTTCTGTAAGTTAATTCCACATTACAGTCATCAAGAACATAAATGAAAGTGGGGATGAAACAGTTCCAGGTTTCATGGTGTACCGTAAAATTTCTGACAGGTATTTCTACTGTATAAATCTTTAATTACTATGACTAACATGGTGATTTGGTTGGTACTGTAACAGCATGAGCTGCTAATGCTCTGGCTATATCTAGCAATTGCTAGTATCCACTGTTGCCAAATTACACACGTCTAACAAACACAAACAGTCGACCTCTGCACTTGACGTAATAAGTTGTTGGCCGTCTCTATTCCAATCCAGCTCTACTTGTTTTGTTATTTTATAGGTCATCAAAAAAAGCGGCCAAAAAAAAGGTCAATATTTCAATGACCTATGGTGTCAACACGGAATGATGGCCCCCTTTTTATATGCTTTAAATCTGACGGGCACGATTTTGAAAGGGCAAGGCTGTACCTAATCTCTGATCAAATGCCCACACACAGTTAATACTTCACTGTCAAATTAGAAGGATGAAAAACTGCATAAAACAAGTATAATTTCATATAACCTAAGATGAAATGATAGACGGTCACTGACATAGTGAATGAAGCCAGCCAGGTCTAACTCACTCTCTCCTTCCTCCCAGCTCTGACTCTGTCTCCCCCGCCCACCTTCAAAGAAATAGCTCCACCCATAGAAGAAGCAGGAAGAGGAGGAGCAAAAGTAAGTCTACAGTGGCAATTAGTGGATAGAGAAAAGAAATGTTTTGCCTTTATATGGCCAGTTGTTGTAGTGTTTATGATCTCACTTAAAATGAGTGTAAGCCTTGAGTATTATTCTGTGGTTACACACAGTAAATTTTCCTCTTAATGGACCTCCCAAGACTGGTACATACTCATACTCATATATCATGCACTGTGTAAACAGAGCAGCCAGTCAGTGCTGAAACTTCACCGGCTGACTCTGGGATCTTACAGGAAGTGAATGACCCAGTGACACATACAAGGTTCAACAGGATTTGTCTCTCTGCGCTTCTCACTGATGTCAACTCTCCTTCTCACTCCTCCCATCTCTCCCTGACTGTATGTCTCACACTCCAACACACACACACACACACACACACACACACACACACACACACACACACACACACACACACACACACACACACACACACACACACACACACACACACACACACACACACACACACACACACACACACACACAAGTGAATCAAAAGGAAACGAGTTATGATGTCAGCAGTTTGTGGACCCAAGATATGGTGACTCCCATCATTCCCTCTTCAGCATCACAGGACTAAATCTAATGAGTCAGGGCTACAAGCAGCTCCCATCATGGAATTAACTAGTAACTCACATGACAATGAGTGTTACAATCCGTTACGGAGTCAGACATTCTCAATCACATTTACGGACAACATCGGAAGTTCTTTACATTGATTAAAAAACTTAACTAAATAACGTCCCTCTCATAGCTAACGACTTAACTAACCTCAAATGACAAAGACAAATAAAGGTTCCCTGTATTATTAAAAGGATTATGTTAATTACCAAGTCATATACACTGAGGGAAAAAAAGGGGAAATAGGCAAGGAGATAAAGAGTCAGTAATGCTGACCTCACCAGATGGGTTGCTTTAACGCTTGACGGTGGATGTGCCCAATCATTGGTGCCGGGAAGATCACCATAAAGACAAAAATCACAGTTTCATGCTTAGGACACAAGGTCTTATGAGGTTTTACTGACGTACTTTACTTGCTATCAATGCAATGCTTAAAAGAAGTACACAGGAAATATGATCCGCAGCCAGAGGGACACACACACACACACAAGGTTCACCAGATGCCTCATCCTCCTCCATCGTATTATCGTAATTTGATTGGTTAGGGCTTACACATGCTCTCAGGTCTCTCAGAGTGAAGGAGTATACGGTGTGAAAGGTTTCAAAAAGCACACTGGCGAAAAGATCTTAAAAGACAGTGGATGGAGGCAAACTAGGTCCTTGTAAGAGTTATTTTTGTGTTGACATTAGTAACTGAAAATGTAGCTACAAATCTAAAAAGACTACAATACAAAAGTTACCAATAATTTTCTTCCTCAGATAGCCTCAATGTTAGACAAATGTTGTCCACGTGTCCTATATAGGTCATTCCAGGGCTTTGATGAAGCATTTTCTTTTTGATAAATTGATTTATCAGATGCAATACATTTTTCTGATATCTTTGGTGAGCTTGAATAAAATGTAAATAGACTGTGGGTTTACACTACACTTGTTCCAACTACATGTGTTTGTAATGATGGACCAGCCAAAGGCTTTGTGTGGCTGGGTTGGGTAATCATTTGAACATCTGTCTTCATGTTAAATGTAATCATTTAGTTTTTTAACTGGATTTCAAACATTTCAAAAATGCCCAGGTCCATCTACAGCCTCTCCAGGCTACATCTGTGTGCATGGCGGCAAATCCGTAGAGGCCCAGCTCCTTTTCTCTCCCTGTGGAGAGGGGAGCTGGGGCCACTGAAGTATCCATCACCACTACAACTCTCTCTACATGACCTAATGGAGATGAGAGGGACAGGCTCTTTGCCAGAGCAGGCTGCATTGTCCTCTGGGCACAATGAGAGGCAGAAGCAAGGGAAGTACAGATTCACTGTGTGCATGAGTGTGTTTGTCTGTCTGTGTGTATCCCCCGTAGCTTTCAGACCATGCATGTGTGGGGTGTGTATTCTCTTAGGTATTCATAAATGCACTCAGAACTTGTGAGAGAGAGATTGCTCCTGTTGCTGCTGATGGTAAATCAGCCTCAGGGTTGAGGCTCTATAGGAAGTGCAGATGCACCCAAAATGTCTGTGAAAGGATCAGAGCCCTCCTACTCCAGCCATGTGGCCTATTGAAAGATGCAGCCTTTTGTTGACGGCGACCAAAACCTCAATCAGGGAATTAACTCATCCAGCAGACACCAACTGGGCTCAATAAGACAAACGCAGATAGAGAACTATAAGGAGAAAGTGAAGGAAAAAAAAGGAGAGAAAAAAAAGTACTAAAAGCTCATCTCCTCCCCCCCGTCTTTGAGTCAGCTCCCAGGCTGGCCGACCACAAACAATAAAACCAGAGCTGAGGAGCATCTGCTGCCTCCATCTAAAGCGGAGGATAAAGGAGGAGTCACAGGGATCCCGTCTTTGACTTGTTGATATTACCCTATTTATTCAACATGGAGCTCAAGCTCATGCTCAGAGTCACGTTCTCTTCTACAAGTAACCTGCTAGAAATGGAACATAAAATGCAGAGTTAGATATTGTAGGTAATAGATGGTAAATTTAAGATGGACTGTGATAGGATTATTTTTAGATAACTCCCTAGCACATTGACATGGGCTTTCAAATGATGCTCTATTACTCATTGCGTTGGAGAGTGGAGGAGAGCGAATGTGACACAGATCGATCTTGTGTGCACTGATTGTACTGCATTGATCAAATACCATGTGTCTGGCTCAAGTATTGACAAACAGAAGCCGATTGCTGTTCATTTGACATCCCTCGGAGGTAGGTATGACCCCGTATCACACGCAGATCATTCCCAGTCAAGCGAGAGGGGAGAACCACAACAGCTGGAGCTAGCTGCAAACACAGTGGACAGACTAATTTAAAACAACATGAAATCGTGGCTGTATTACTCCTCTGAGGCCCCCCTGTGTGTCAGTGTGTTCGGCTGTTGCTTGAGGCGATCCTACATTAGTTTCAGACACAACTTTATGAACTCCCACTTCATGTACGTTTCACTGCAGGTCAGTAATCTAAGAGGCCTGGGTACAGCCTTACACTACTCCCCCGTGTCTCACCACCCGTCTGCCTCTGCTTTGTAGCGCTTTGTTTTTAACTGCATCCTTAACTGTGCCCCTTTTTCCCTCCATATCACCCTTCATTCCACTGTCTTTCACAGGATCTCCCCTAATGCTACCCTCCAATGCCTCTCTTTCGACCCCCTGCTAGTCACCCCCTTCTGCCCCCCCCCCCGCCAAACATTTGGCACTGCTGCTTTAACACAGTCCAGATGCCAGGCCACACTGAGGAGAGGAGAAGCTTAGACTTGAGGAAAGTCTGCTTCCCATGAAAAACAATGCGCTGGTGTTTTTGATTTGCATATAATGTCACTTTACTAAACAGTCACACAGTCAATCAAACCAGAGGAAATACCCCCACTGAGCAGAGCAGAGATGCCAACAAAACAGATGTGAGTGTTTCACACAATAATATGAATGCTTTGTATTTAAACACATCTTATCTCTGTCAGTTTGCTCTGTTGCAACCGACATGCAAATACAGGACATGCAAATTCCCCCCCAAATGAATCCAACCTTTAACGTCCTGCATTGCACAGATTCAAATCTCAAGGTTCTTTCTTCCAGAGGTTAACGCAGGGATAAGACGAAGCATAGCAACCAAGACGGTATAGAAAACGTTATGTTTTTAATCAGTGTGATGTGCTGAAACTCTAGATTCAAAGCAGCAGCGTCCACATGAAATACACCAGACCAGTGAGGCCTTAGCATGTCTGACTTAATGCAACCCAGAAGTCTCTGCTCAGTCTGATTGGCTGCTTTGGGATTCCTCACTGGTTGGTGGTGACAGTAGATTCTGGAGAGCTTTCCGGACCAGTCATCTAAACCATGTTGGATTAATAGACTAGTTTAGGGCAGCAATAAACAAATAGGGTGTAATGAAAACATGAATAGCATTAATATACCCTTTTCTTGTTGTTTCCAAACATTCCAGCAGCTCCATAAACAAAAAGTAGTTTTAGTTATTAATTGATTTTATTTTTAACTTTACTTAAACTTTTTATCTGTGTAGATAATGCTAGTAGGTTCTTCCAAAGCAAAAGATGAATTGTTGAATCTTTGGGGCAGTGATTACTGTTCATGTTGTGTCCATCCACTGTACATGCAATCATTTTAAAGATAGATGATTAAAGGATAATCTAATTTTGTGTCCATCTACTGTAAATGCAATCATTAAAAAAAGATGATTAAAGGATGATCTCCAGTTAAGGAAACACTTCCTTCCTATTCAGCAGGATAAACTCCACGTGCAAACACACAAACATGCAGGACGCCATCTGGAGATGTGGGGCAGCTGCAGGCAGAAATCAGGAATAGGAGAAAAGGAAGCAAGGGGAAGGAGGCACACAGAGGGGATTATTGTACACGCTCACTCATGTGGGCTACCCTACTCAAAAAAACAGTTGTCCAGACACATGACTCCATTGTAGCACCAGAATAGTCTAGTAGAATAGTTCATAGCTATTTAAAATCTCTTACCCCTGCCACCAGTTACACATGCCACACTTTTCTTTGTTCCTGACAAAATAAAAAAAGTCCTGTTACAATGCTAATGTCTTGATATCAAAATCCTGCAACACGGGTAGCAAGAAGAAACTGAGATTTAAACTGTCAAACACAGACTAAAGCATCTCTTCTCTGCTGTGACCAAGTTTTGTTGTGGGTGTCTTAGTATGTTCGACTCACTGAGAAAAATTGCAGTTCATAAGATTACTCAGCCTATATTTAATAAATACGGTGACCTCAGTTTGAACCTAAAAACAGGACAAATAACAGCAGGAGGGAAAACTAGAGCTTGTGATGACAGATGTGTAATGAAAAACGAATAACTAAAGAGAAATGGCATAATGTAATGTACAATAGATTATACAGTGTGCAGTACAGCTAGATTAATCTACTAAGCATCTTTCCTGCGGTGCGTCCTGATGATGTTTGGCTGGCCTGAAAAATGTTCACACATACGTGTGAATGGTAAGCATCTTAGGATAATCTGTTCATTTAGACCTCCAACAAACTTTTTCTAAATCTACCCGTCCACACTGGTTCAAAGTGGCCTGGACAATAACAGGAGAAAGAATTAAACCAGTGATGGTTAAGATACAAAAAGAAAATACTAATGATAGATTTTTTTTCCGCTGATCCCTTTCTTTTCTTTCGTAAAGATCACATGAGCTCCGTCAACACTCCCCCTCTCTCACCTGTGCCAGAAATCCTAGATGACTTTTGTCAGATGAAATGTAACTTACATATGGAGTCGTTCATCATGGAGTCGGACTGCTCGGTAAAAATAGAGTAAAAACAAACAGAGCAGAGCAGAGCCGAGCCAACAGAGAGCTGACAGCCAAGGTCTACTGTTCCTGCTCCATCTCTCTTTCATTCCACCTCTCTCCCCATCTGTGCCTCCCTCGTCTGTTCTCCTCTGTGCTTTGATATTTCACTTTTCTTGTCACCCTCCACAGCCTTTCAGGTATCCAGCGGTGAGACTGAGTTCCAATCGGCACCAAGAGTTCAACACCAATTCTGAACACAAAATACCTAAAAACACATGTATTTTACTTATATATACATATTCAGACTGGAAGCATATGTTAAAGGCCCACAGAAATCCAGTCAAAGAGAAAAATGTATATATATCATGTGCCATTGGTCTCACAAAGACAACCAAGATTGGTCACAGAGGATGGTGGGGCAAAACATTAAACAATTTCCTTAACACAAATAACTGGATCAAACCATGATCAAGGCAATAATGTGAGCAGAGTAAACACCATACTTTGTTCTAAGAACGTGATTTACCCGTCGTCACATGTAACTATGTTATGAACTACATTTTTAATTGGTATAATAGACAAAAGGCACAATAAAATACTTTGATACACACCTTCGACTAATCACAAGAACGAGCATCATGTGCTTCAAACTGTGCCATCCAGTGTCCTCGGTAACACAGTGGCTTGCCTCCGCCCTGGCACATGTATTGGGAATGGTTTGTCATCTCTACCAGCTTGTTTGACTGAGGTTATTCATTCTTTCCTCACGTCAATTCAAAGGCAGCGAGTAAGGCGGGGCACTGGAGTCTGTTTCTTTTCTGTGTCAATATACAGACCCCTTTAAAACTTGGAGGATGGTATTGTGTGGGTAATGTTAAATTCCCTTTATAGAGACTTCACTATTTTCTCTTCTGTACTTGCATCTCCAAAATATGAATGGGACATGTAAATAAAAGGTGTTTCAATAAGGAAACACAAATAGAGATAATAGCTAGTACTATAATTTCACTAGTAATTAGATAATCATCATGCAATGTCAATGTATCTCTGTCATACAAGCAGGAGTTTTTTTTTAAGTATTGAAGAACTGCAAAGCTTTAAGTTCACTAATATGATCTCAGCTACATGCCATTTCAGGAATTTACAATTAAACATGAAACTGTGGAACATCTGGTTTGACTAAAGTGTAAAATAAATCAGATGAGGTTATTAAGATTAGGGTTTCTTCAAACAGCTTGTTGGAGGAAATGTTTTAAATATGTCAACATTCAAGCAAGTTAAGCCAACAAACAGACCAGAAAAATATTATTATGGCCAGTTCCTTAAAAAATGTCCTTAGCATTATGGATAGATTGTGTTTCCTAACAATGGCATGGACGTCGCGATGATGAATGTTTAGGTAGTTAACGATGATAAAGTCAACCTACTGAGTGATGCCTTATCATAAGGTTTTATCACCCTCAGAGCTGAGCAATGGTGCACTGCAACAGCAAATAGAGCCTCAGGGTGTGCCTTCTCTCTGCCCATAATCCAGAGCCAAGGGCAGGAGAAGTGTCCGCAGAGAGGATGGAGGGGGAGGTTATGGCACTCACCACAGCCATGAGCTAGTCGATCTGCATCCACACACACAAGCCCTTTTTGACCAGGGTGAACCTAGTGCTAGGGCTGGTTTCGAGGTGGCTCAACTTTTAAGAACCAGTTTGCTTTTCCAAGGGCTAGAGTCACGGCATTATGTCACTGTATGTTACTCGTACGTCTCTGATTTCCCAGCAGCACTAACCCCGCCTTAAGGAACAACATCAACAATGGTGGACTACAGTGTCTCTTTTCCACCATGTTGTTTCACTTTGTTAAAAACATTCTTTGCAGACTACACACGACACAAGCAGTTCTTTCTTGTAGACCAGCGAGGTGTTGGTGCCAGAGTCGAACCAGTTATCCTGCCTAAGATCCAGTTATTTGGCTGGGGAAACAAATGGAACTGGTTCGAGACTGGGCAAAATGTCCGAGCCAGCCCTTGAACTGCCTCAGTGGAAAAGGTGTAACATACATAGAGATACACACACTGACCACTGTGGCTGAGGTTGTGAATAGCAAGTGACAAAAGGCTTCAGCACAATTGTTTAACTCCGTTTTAAGCACAGATTAGATTCTATACTTTTTGCAAAAGGTTTTCTAAGTTGTTCACCAGTTGTGATATTAATGCATCTAACATAGTAAATGTCAGGAAGTAGTTTTTACAGATGTGTCCATGTTGAGAATCAAACCGTAGAAAGATGTCATCATCTACTATGGACAGTTTTCTTTGTGTTGTTTTAGCTGAACTGTTTTTGTGTCCCTGGTGTGCGGCTGCTTTTCATTTTTGGCTGCAATGTTGGAGGCTCTCACTGGGACATCTCCAACCACCGGAGTCACTGCCAGAGTTAAAACCCAAGCATCAGGGTCACCAGCGTAGAGTAACTCACACCAAACTATTCTTTCAACCTTTTGAAAACCAGGGCTGTTGAGATAAAGTACATCTGGTAAAACTGGACTATTGTTAGGGCCTCTCACTTCACACTCCTGTCCATACATTTGATCACATGACAGCCTGATAATGCAAACACTGCTGAGGGTTACTTCCCCCAAACTCTGGGTAAAAATAGAGATGTAACATGGTACATTAATGCCATATGAAACCAGTGAGCTCGAGCTGCCTGAGAGTGGGTGAAAATGTGTCTTGGTGACGTTGACAGACCACTTTTCATTTCAGTGGATGGAAAATTCTTTGCTTGTATATTCTGGCTTATCGCTGTGCCTATAATCAGAATCTGAACAGGCAGGTTTGCTGTAATCATAATTATCAAAATCAAGCTTTGATCCCAATTATCCTGACTTGATGTGTTTAGAAACTGCAATGACGGCCGAGTGAAGACTACGAGGCAACAAACAAATGCGATGCAAGGAGGCCATCCCTAAACAGTAGAACTGCCTTTTCTTCACTTATACCCTATCATTACAGCTGGGTCTATTTATAAAGCCCATAAATTCTGCTCGCCACACTGGAAGTTACCAAGGAGTTTGTGGAATTGAGGACTTTTAAACCCCACCACTCTCCCTCTCTATGCCTCTCCTCGTGGTAACTGCAGACTTTCTCCATCGGGTCCAGTCTCGACGAAATACAGGTCACTGCAAATCCACACTGCAAAGCTCATTTAGCAGCTTTCTGCAGAATGCAGGGCCATTTTCTTCTTTCGCCACAGAAAGGCAGTCCCTGGAGCATTCCTGTCACATTGTGAGACTAAGAACTGACCCACTATATGTACACAAAAAGGACATATGCTCACATACTGGTGTCCCATTATCCTCTCTGACCTTCTTTCCATTCATCCCTTCTGTGTTCGTACACCCAGATTGATTTACAGACTCAATGGGTAACTTTGATAAGAATTGTGCAGTTTTTACCCTTTGCTGCCAAAACAAATCAGCTGTCAACATCTGCCATGTGGGAATATGAAGATGCAGCTCTTTCAATGGCTGAGAGATATCGGATCTTGGATTCTGCTGTCCTGACATTTTATTAATATCTCACATGAACCGGCCCACAGCTTAACAAAAAGGCAGAATGACACGTATCCCAGCCCATCCGGGGATTCCTCAGCAGTGTAAGTAACAGACTAAAACAGACATCTTCCTGATGAGCCCACAGGTAAATAGAAGCACAAGGCTCTACATGTTTGACTCTTCTTGGGCTTGGCTTTTGGCAATGAGCCATTCACTATCTATGAAGCAGCAAACAACTTCACACTTAGTCAATAACATTAAAAGGACCAGTTTTTAAGTAATGTAGCATGACTTAATATTCTACAACATAACACTAAAATCTTCAAAAACCTATGACATTTAGATCAGTAATGACAAATGGCATTGTATTTGCCTCAAGATAGTTAAGTTAGGTGGTTTGTGTAAAGTAGCAAAGCTGTTCTGCAGAGGCATGGGACTGCAGGTGTCTGCGTCATTCCACAGGTAGCCTACATCATCTTAGCCCAGTTCACCAGCTGCACATAGAGAACGCATGCAGCTCAGGGACACGCTGTCATCATAACTCAACCTGTTCTGTCACCGTTTCCTCACACACAGTAATTTAAGAACAGCGTAATTCTGGTCGTGCATGAACACTGTCACAAACTCAACATCTTTAGATTTCAAACCAGTCAATCAGATTCAACATTCAAAACCGGAGATTTTACACATGCTAATTTGACCTGCATTCCCTCTTCAATGATAAAACAAGACATTTTATAGAAATGTAGAAAACCCCAGCACAATTTCCCCCAGAAAATACATGAGTTAAGATGGACGCAAAGCAGGACTGCTGTCAGAGCAATTGCAACCCCCACAAAGTAGCTTTTGCTATCTGCAACACAAATACCAATACCACACTGCTTAAGTCATCAGCTAAAAATGAAATCCCTATATGAATCTAACGACACGACAGCACGATGGCAGCATCGCAAAATGAAGCCTAAGCCATTTCATAACGATTCTTCACATAACACCTTTAAAAATACGGTTGAGCTAACAGCTGAGAACAGTTTGTGTTACAAGCATGTTAGGAAACAACAGCAGTTCCTCTATTATGGTCCAGGTTAATGCAAAGTGACAACAGACCTAAATATATATATTTTTTAAACAAAAAAACAACAGCCCTGCTGCTAAGACATACAAAAAAGATTTATACAATTGTTAACATTATAATATCCATAGTGCTGTATGTTAAGAATATATAGACACACAATGTAACGTTCAGTGGCTGATAATGGACACAATGAAGCAGAATATCAAAGCCTGGTCTGAGGAAACCCTTGGATGTCTCTCTGGCACAGCTCATGACTGAGCCAATTATCTTTTCATCTGCAGTTTCACACAAATGCATGCACCAAGACGTGTATACCAATTACAACTCAAGGCTGAGCTGAGGATGTAATTGGTCTTCCTTCCTTCCCCTCCCCCCTCTTGTCCTCCAACACTGTCAGCAGCTCTGCAGTGGGGCTCGCAGAGTACAAACCATTAGCAGGGGGCCATATGGCCCTTTTCTTTCAAACATGGCAGCGAGCCTGTCTGTGGACTGCTTGAGTGTTTATAGGCACTTCACAGACCTATGGGGTAAAATGGATTGTGCTGCAACATGATTTAAAGGGATTTCTGTTGTGCAATAATTTGAAAGTATTGGGACAGGTCTGTTCAATGAGGGTAGGCACACATTTTTCTTAATAAAAACAGCCAATTTGAATGCCATCCACATAAGTTCAGACAGCAGTATGTGTTCATATCAGAATAACATCTGTAATCAGTCACCTGGTTTCTCCTGCTTCCATAAACTTCTCAGTAGCTACTATAATTGAAACTGTGAGTCTGAAAGCTTTTTAATATATGGAGATTTGACACTCAAGCTTTCTCTGAGGGATTGGGATGTTAATTAGATTTTGAATATGACAGATGGGGAACTTGATTGTATTGAATATGCTGATGCTTGATCCAGAGCACAGTGTCTGTGTAAACCAGGCTTACAGGTGCCGTGCACACAAAATGCACCCAGACAGCTCCACACACCTCCTTTGTCACCCTCCTTATACATTACAACTGAAGAAGATGGTTATTATTTTTATATAACTTACCATTATTGTCACTGATTACATTACACAGAGTTTCTCAACAATCTATGATGCTTTATTATTGACTGTTAAATTAATACTAAACATACATGGTCATATATTGTCAATTAAATTAATTCATGAATAAATAATGAATGTAGAGGCTTTATAAGTTAGAAATCAGAAAAGACTGTCACAGACTGTCTTGTTATTGTTATTTGCAGGGCTACAACTTGCTTGACCCAACGTTTAAACCACCAATGGCAGTTTATTATCATTTTTTCCAAATAAAACTAGAATGCCATTCAGAGAGTGCACACCTCTGCCAAGGCCTAACAGTCTGATAGTAAGAAACCACATTAAAATTCACTAGATCCCGATATTTATTTGGATATGCAGCCAAATTACACACACTCAAAAGTATCAGTACCTTCAACATGCCTGAATTTTCTTAATCCGAGTTCCATGAATTATTCTCTAAGAAAATAATGAAAAGGGTGAAAAACTCTGTATGTTGCAATGTTAAAAGTGTGTAAATCAAAATTCCTGGATCCACCCCCAAATTAATGGGTTCTTTTCTGACTTATACCACATCCTTCCACCAAGTTTCCTGGTAATCTGTTCAGTAGATTTGCGTCATCTTGTTAAGCAACAAACAAACACTGATGAAAACAAATCTAAACTCAATTAGTAACTTGCTCATAAAACAATAATGCAAATAAAATGAATCTAGTTCCAGCCCACAACTTGTTGATGCCCCACATATTCTTTGTGACAAGATAAATACAGACCATATATTAACTGTACCCCCTTAACAATTCAGTAAGTCAAATTCATAATCTACTCTCTGGCATGACAGGTTCTTTCAGTCTATTCCTGAAGGCCTGTTTCACAACATGTGGCTGACGGAGCCATGGATCTGCTAGTGCAACAGAATAGTGTAAATACATTATTGCAGCATGATGAAATAATTTACTTGTTCGGCCACTGCAAGAGCACAACTGTATTCAGTCCACAGTAAATCACAGAAATGGAAAGAGGGAAACAGAGACAGGAACTTCTAAGTAAACTGCATATGTGTGTAATTTTAATGTTCCCATGTATGATTAGTTTTTTCCACCACCCAGACATTAGTCATGTAGCAAGAGCCTGGCTCTGTAGCTTGTGAGGAGGACTTTGTTAGGGTTTGGCTGACCTGCTACTGTATGGAGGAAGCTGCTACAAAAAACTGATTCTAAATACATTTGCCATGTCTTAATATGAAATGACACTGGAGTATATTCAATATCATGATCAGTTTAAAAGGTCAAGAAGTAAAACTAGGAGATCTGGTTTCTCGTATTTCTAATGCTAGACCTCGAAATTGATCTGGCGAGAGAGGTTTTGCATCATAGTAGGGCTGGGCAATAGAATAATATCAATAATTATAGCAATACACCAATGGTTCAACATACATCGATGTAATTCTTGTGCATTTTGCAAGCACAGTGAGGAGGTACAACACATAATTGATCCCAGATTGGTAAAATGTTTTACTGTTAGTCATCCTCTGTCCATTAAGACGAGTTTAAAACCACAACATTCACACAGGAGCAAAAATCTATCTTTAAACTTACAAGAAACAATAAAGTGACGATACTTTCCACATTGACTGATATAAACGTGTTTATGTTGACATCATTCATGGCCATCCCGCCCTCCTGGAATTCATTCAATATCATGATCAAGACTAGAACTCGGAGATATAAAACAATGTTTTAAGGCGGCAGTAGTTCCTAGTAATTACTGCTGTGCAATGGCAGGAAAAGTAGGGAGAGGCAGTCTGATATTACTCACCCAGACTGGCCACTTTATGAACTTTTTTTTGGCAGTTATCTGCAAAGCAGCTGTTAGTTCAGTTTGGGGGAAAGCCAACATTTAAGCTATGCCGTGCAAATAAAAGCTGAAGACGAGGATCACAATATAATTCTCAGTCCAATGTATATAAATATATTGCTTTTGCGTTATGCACAGTGAAGAGGTATAACACATAATTGATCTATGTCAGATTTATGAAATACTCTGCTGTTTGCCAAGTGTTTGTGGTTGTCTGCTCGTACAGAAGAGTTTAAAACCGCAAGCTTCACTCTGCAGCAAAAACATCTGTCTTCGAACTTGCAAGAAATTACAAAAGCGACGTATCGCGATAATTATAGTTCGCGACCTGACATTTTCTCTCATCTCGATGTAACATCGCCGTATCGTCTCGCCCTGGCAGGTCGCATCTGGTTAGATGTATGTTAGGGTCTGTGGAGTCTGGAGCAGCCAACATTATGCATCAGGGCCTGGGGAACAGTGCACCGCAACAAGTCCGCCGACATTCTCAGCCCAGTCACACACTGGATGCGACCACTGCTGTGTGTTTCTGACCAGACAGACCAGCTGCTGTTGTCTATGTCTATTACAACCACAGTCACACAGGAGGCAGGAGGGTTTGATCCAGTGGCTCCATTTTGTCTTTTTTAAAAAAATGGGAGTAAAGCACTAAGAGAGGAGTTAACACAAGGCTGGAGGAGATATTCAGTGACTGGCTACTTCATAATAACTTCCTACTGCGGCTCTATCAACACACTCCCTGGAAGCCGCGAGAGTAAAACACGTATTTTATCATCAATAATGATCAAGGGGACTTTTACAGATTCATCTCGCTGACGTTAACTTCTCTTTACAGAACAAGCAGGTACAAAGCGACGTGGTGAATCAAGCCCCGTGTCGGACGTACCTTCCCCGGCTGGTTGTCTCATTGTCTCGGTGTAATCCTCCACTGCATCCCCCTGCGGTTCAACCGAACCCTGGACTAATTAATGGAAGATATAAAGTCGCGGGTTTTTCCTCTCGGTGTGTTTCTTCTTCTTCTCCTCCTCCTCGGGGTGAAGCAGGGACGGCACCAGGCAGGCTAACGACGCCGGAGTCCCACACAGACAAAGCTCAGAGTTTGACGGTTTGAAACCGGAGCAAACAAATAACAAATAAAACAAATAAAACCGACCGAGGAGGGGGGGGGTGAACCCCGTGTCCGCTTGTTTTACGTGGAAACCCCCCCGCGAGTGAGGTGATAAAAGGAGAAACGGTCTGTGGAGCTGACAGACTGTGGTGTCCCACCGCGGCTAACTAGCTGCTAGCCCGTCCTCACTTCCTTTCTCTTTGCCGAAAGAACAGCAGCAGTGTGAGCGGCGGAAAAAAAAAAAAAAAAAAGTTGAGCACAAGCCAGATTCCATACAATGAAGGAACCCTGTTGATTTGGAGGGGCGTCGTTGGAGAGCAGCGCCCCCTGCAGGAATCTCTGCGGTGGCACTGCAAGGGGTGGCGCCAAGCCCTCTGGCTTTTAAAGGGATAGTTCACCCCAAAAGATGAAGATTCACTCATGAGCTATACTCACCCATGAGCCGATGGAGGGTTAGTATTGGAATATTGCTTTTCATGCTGATAGCAAATGCTATTTATGTTAAATAATAAATGTTATTTTGGTAATAAGGAAAAAGGCAAGTGGTTCTTATCCATCTTCTTCCATCATATGTCCGTCACAGATATGTGTCTGTGGTTCTTTCTCAGCAGTTTTCCATTCTGCGTGACTCAGCAGCAACACTTTGCATGTCAATTTACTACACTACAAGGGTGAAATAACTTCTAGACTACTTGACCCACATTGTGTGTAAATGTAATGAGGCATAACATTCATGGACGCCCACCGTGAAACCAAAGGAACTACTTTTAAACACAACTTCTCCTTTTTATTCTTCAGATACTGTATCAAAATGACAAGAAATCCACGTATCACTAGATTTTATTGTCATGATGCTAAATGCTGTTTTATAGGTCTTAAAGGGATAGTTCACCCAAAAATAAAAAATGCTCTCATTATCCATTCACCATTATGCAGATGAGGGGGGGGGGGGTGTGAAGTGGTTGAGTCCACAAAACACTTTTGGAGTTTCAGGGGTAAACAGTGTTGCAGCCAAATCCAATATAATTGAAGTAAATGGTGACAGATTCTTCAAATGCAAAAAAAAAACCCAACAGTAATATTAAAAATGTCCACAGATGCACCACCTCATGTGTCTTATATCTATCTTATTTATCTTCACTGATAACTGCTAAACCAGATTTTTGTTGTACAGCTGTCTACATTCTGTACTCCATTATATGTAGAGCCTGTATATGATATTATTGAAACTGACATATAGTGTAGAAAAATTCATACTTCAATACAAAAAAAATTTCAGTATTTAAGTACACTTTTGACTTTCTTGTACTTTACATGAGTTATTCTATTTTAAGGTTAAGGTTACTTTATTTGTACACGTAGGTAGATTTGTTTTGCAGCAATAAAAAGAGAAGGCATCCACCCAAAACAGTACAAAATTATAAACACACAGACAGAAGACAAGACCACAACAACCATGACGAAAAGTGCTCACACAGTACTTTATACTTCTACTAGAGGAACATACTGTTCTTTCTACCCCGCTACATTTCTTTGGCTGCTTTAGTTACTGGTTACTTTCGAGAAGAATTGGTAATAAATCATTTTTAAGTACATCAAAAAGACTTGCAGAGGTAGAAACTGAATGAGCAGTGGGACAGAATAATAACTGTGGTCAAATTAAACAGATAAAGTTGACTATGCTACACCCTGTTGTTCATATTCAGCAACTGCAATCATTTTTCCATAAACATAACAGCAATAATAATTCAGCCTGATGAAAGGACAATTAACATTTATTAAACAAGATTCAAGATTAAGATTCAAGACTTTTTCATTTTAATGTCCACAACAATTACATTTAGCAGTCGCTGGCAATGAAATGCTTGGGTCAAAGGCTCCCTTCTAGCCATGCTCAAAATATTACACAAGCAAAAAATTTTAAATAGAATATAACAAATTAAATGAAATATGTACAATTAAATAAAACTAAAGTATTAAAATAATAATAATAATAATAATAATAATAATAATTATTATTATTATTATTATTATTATTATTATTATTTAAAAAGGGACTGTAATGCTGCCATTGAAATACCATACCAGGCCAGGGGGTGTCACTATAGTAAAAGACGTTTATGCTGTGACCAGCAGTCATACTATTACTTCCATTTCTTTTTTCTACCTTTTGACTGAATTATCTCTAAATCTCACAGTTCTGATACGTGTCCTTGTTCATGTCAAACACCCACATCAGGACGGGAGCTGTTTACCTAAATGTTTCAAAAGTTCCACTTATCAACATTTTCCCATATAAACAACAAACCAAGTGGCTGCGTCCAAAGTCAGAGGGTTGATGATGCAGTGGACGTGTAATCGATCTGTTAGAATAATATGTAATATATAACTTTTCCAAATTTCTGACCCTAAAAATATGAACCTCCACACATCCAGCTGGCTGGAGATTTTATGAGTGGAGTTTACATGCAAATATTAAAAAAATAGTTGTAAGAGAAATTTGGTTGATATTTACTGTAGAAACTATAATATTACTGCACAATCTTGTTTACAGCCATTACAGTAGAAACCTGCAGGGCCTCATCATGTGAAAAACACCCACTCTTTTGGTTCACTATACGCACTTTGTGGTCATGGATCTGTTTGAAGTCATATTTTCAAAGAAAGGGCGTTTTCAACAGTCAAGGGTGTTGTTGACACCTCGGCTGTTGTGACGTCAACTGCTAATTTTCAGTTCATGTTTTGGATAAGTCCTTGTTGCAGGTTAGTTATTGTAGCTGTCTCCCATCGGCAGTAACCAGACTCCACACAATCAGATCTTTACCAAAATTCCCCACACATGATGAGTCCCGGATAAATGTTCCCCCCTATTGGGAACATTACCTGACCTAAAGATGTCTTCAAGCCTTGACTGGAAACAGGAAATGTCTATTTCTTACATTGACATATCAGCAGTCCAACACAGTTTTTGCTCAAATCAGATCACAATATTCCTGAAACCTTGATGATGCTCCAGAGTGAAGCTTTTGGTAGTTTAAGAAGCCACGATGAAACACAATTTGCTATTTTTGAGAGGCCTGGTATGCATTGAAATGTGTCACAGACTAAAGTGTGCAACATCATGGGGTTGTTTGGCCTTGGTGTGACAAGATGCCTTGCTAACGCCCTCTACAATTTTTTTTATACAGAGAACATTTGTACAAAGTAGCTCTCGTGGTGCGTGTCACCCAGATTTATGAAACTTTCAATATATCAGGCCATGACTCAGAAAAAAGTCTTAAGAGTCATAATATCAATATTGATGCATGAATTTCTTGTCTTTTATATCTGAAGATGAAAAAGGAGAAGTGGTGTTTAAAAGTAGTTTCTTGGTTTCATGGTGGGCGTACATGAATGTTATGCCTCATTACATTTACACACAATGTGGGTCAAGTGCCTAGAAGTTATTTAACCTTTGTATTGTAGTAAATTTACATGCAAAGTGTTGCTCCTGAATCACGCAGAATGGAAAACTGCTGAGAAAGAACCACAGAAACATATTTGTGACGGACATATGATGGAAGAAGACAGATAATAACCACTTGTCATTTTTCTTATTTCCAAAATAACAGCATTTACTATCAGCATGAAAAGCAATATTTTCCAATAAAAACATTTGGGCATCGGCATGATCACAGTTATATTTTCTCAAAGGTTTCATTTGACCTTTTTTCAAACCACACAAGGGTGCTTTTCAAGTATTTGATAAATGATAATTATAGTACAGCTATACAATTAGATCCTACTTGGCTGAACGCTTTAAATATATAATCATAGCTCTTTGAAAACTCCACTCTAAGGGCCAATGTGTTCAGCCACGAGCTCTGGTTTTGCTCATATTTGAAAAGTGGTTTCTTGATTTCGGGGTCTGGCATCACTTTCTGGTTCTGGCACGATGATCCATGTGCTGGTTCTCAGTATGTTGTGTGTTTATTGGTTGATGTGAAAGTGGTCGTGGCATCAGTGACACCGCCTGTCTTGTGGCGTGTGGTGAGGGTCTGCTGGCGCATGGTTGGAGATGTTGGGAAGTGAAGTGTGCCATGCATGGTGACAACAAGAGCACGGACTGACTATGACTTTGTCCTGCCTATTTACCCAAAGCCACAACCACAGCTGTGCGATTAGACAAGTGAAACCCTCTATCCGCAGGGAGGGGCACCACTGAGAGGTTCCTGTTTTTCTCTAGATATTTCTGAGAAAGATTGAGAAAAAATTTATTCTGATTTAAAGCTTTTGTAATTCGGGGCTCGGCGAGGGGCCACTGTCTCATGAGTGCAAGTGAGACCCTTGCCACATATCCTTAAACAAAATGTAGTCATGTTATTTGTACAAGACATTTACACATGGCCTAGTGTGGTGTCATTAGAGCGTTTCCCGTATGAGTTATCATGGGGCAGCTTGAGAAATAACATGTGCAGTGGTAGTAACATCTGCAGGATGTCCTTGGGAAACAAGATGCACGAGAATAAATATGGAAAACGGTGGCTTTAAGTACAATGAGAAAATATATTCTGAAATAACTAATAATAATAATAATAATGAACTGCAAAATACATGAAACACTGAAGGTAAACAATAGGAAAAAAGCAAATGATAAGAAACATTTAAAAACAGTTTGAAGATCACAGAGCAATAGTAAAGAATCACTAAACAACAATTTCTCTGTGATATTGTAAGGTCTTGATCTTACTATGTAAGATAATGTATGTTTTGATTTGTTAATACACTATTCAAACTGAATGGAATTAAATTTGACCTCTGATTTTGAAAATCTACAATGATATGGTAACTGTGAAACTCTCACAGTTGCTTTTTCTCTTCTCGAGGCGATGGAACATAGCGATGGCAATCTCTTGATGTGCATGTGTGTGTCTGTCTGTGTGTGTGATGTGTAACGTGGTTTGGGTGTGGTGAGACACTACCTTGTCCGGCTTATTTACTTCCCCATAAAAAGTTTGCTGCAAAAATCTTCAGTCAGCTACAAGTGCACTGAGCATCACCAGCAGCAGCCACAGTAAGTTCTCTTCACCACACAAAGCTCACTAAAATCTCCAGCTCTGATAATCACCTGGAATTTTATCGACACATGCATAAGAAAATAACATTAGAAAAAGTGTCAAAATTGAATAGAAAAAAAGATATTTCAAATTTTTAACCGATTTGAGGATTTCCACTTTATCCTTGTGATATGGCTCGATGCAGGAAAATGTATATTTCTTTTCAGCTTTTAAATTTTATTTAGAACTCAATGCTTTTTATTTCTTATCTCGTTTTTGTTTACTTCACTAATTACACAGAAAAAAAGTTGAAGGGGAAAAAGAAGAAACTTAACATGTGTTTTGATATTTTGCAATTATTTATCATCGTGCAGTAATTCAGTCAACATTGCTGCCTGGCAAATTTAAGAAACCCCTTTCTTGCGTTCTTGTCATATGTTTATTTCCTTCAGAGTATGATTTAAATGCCCCCCGCTGCAGCAGCTTACTCATCCTGTGTTGGTTAACCACAACTAGGTGGAGTGCTGTGGCACATGGGGGAGGCATTTAAACCATGCCTTTTAAATTGTACTGTTGAGTATACAAACAGTATTAGTAGTAGTACTTCATTCTGTTGATTTGATTTTCAAATAGGTCCCATTTTAGTTTGTTTCTTATCTTTATTTCCTTTGTCTCCTTAGGTGTGTTGAGCACAGGTAGAGCTCCCGTGGTTAGAGTGTGATATAGCCTGCTGGATCGCAGGAGTTTCACACTAATTCCAGTGCAGCTCGTACCAGCTCAGTTCAGCCAGCTTCCACCTGAGACCTTGATCTTGACCATCCCAGCCGCTGCCATGAGCATCGTCTTCTCCCTCACCTCCCCCTCCTCCTGCCTCCACCTGTACCACTCGCCCAGTCACCTCTCCAACGCCACCATGTCAGACACCAGTGGCCTCAACGACGTGATCCTGCGGCATTACAACCACACCGGTCGGCTGCAGAACAGAACCATCTCAAACACCCTGAACCATGTCAGTGTCTCCAAAGCTGTCTTCTTCTTCTTCAGCGTTTTCATCATCCTGGAGAACCTCCTTGTGCTGATGGCCGTCATCTCCCGCATCCGCAGCAGCCGGCGCTGGGTTTACGTCTGCATCGCCAACATCACACTCAGTGATCTCCTCACAGGCGCTGCCTACCTGGTCAACATCTGCATGTCTGGCAGTCAGACCTTCCGCCTCAGCCCTGCTCTGTGGCTCTTCAGGGAAGGCACGCTGTTCGTGGCCCTGGCAGCATCCATATTCAGTTTGCTGCTGATTGCCGTGGAGCGTTACACTGCCATGATGAAGCCGCTGCCCCAGAAGTCAGCCAGGAAGGCCTACTATAGGATCTACGGTTTGGTGGTACTCTGTTGGGTTTTTGCGTTGGTGATTGGCTTCCTCCCCTTGCTCGGCTGGAACTGTGTGTGCAGCCTGGACGAATGCTCCACCCTCCTCCCTCTATACTCCAAGAGCTACATCTTTTTCTCTCTCTTCATCTTCTTCATTATCCTCTTGACTATTGGTGTCCTCTATGGTGCCATCTACTGCCACGTGCACAGGAGTGCACAGGAGGGCCCCCAACGCAGTCGCAAGCGCTCCTTAGCCCTGCTTAAAACCGTGATCACTATCGTTGGGGTCTTTATGCTTTGCTGGGGGCCACTCTTCCTGCTGTTACTGGTAGATTTCTTCTGCGTCTCCCGCAAATGTACACTGCTGTTCAGCGCTGATTATTTCATCTCCCTGGCTGTCCTGAACTCTGGCCTGAACCCCATCATCTACGCCCTGGGCAGCAGTGACATGAGAAAGGCTATCGCCGAGCTGCTGTGCTGCTGCTGCCTGAGGGCCGGCCTCTGTCACCCAGACACATTCATATCCAAGGAGACGAGCAGCACCTCAGAGAGCAGGCGGGACAGTCTGAGGAACAGCTTCAACAAGGTCAGAAATCTGAGCGTGGCCTCGCCACCATCAACGCCAAGCAAGACGAGCAGGATGCACAAAAAATACAGGCTGAGCTCCACCACCAGCTGCCTGTCAGTTTCAAGTGGTTAAACCACAACGTGCTCCCCTCCCAAGCAAACACAACCTGTGTGCACTGACACAGATCAAACCGTTTCCTCTGAGTTTTGGTTTGAATGTTCACTGCCGGCCCAACAGGTAGTTGCAGCGATATTTGCGCACTGTCAGAAAACCCAATAAAAATATGAATTTATCTTCAGGTTTGCAATGGTTTCATAGGTAGCATGACTTTTTTTGCATTTTTCTATGTATTTGCCACATTTACTGGATTGATCTGATATTGCACTGTACTTACTTTTATAAGAAGACACATATATTTTTAAATGTATTTTAAGGCAGATTATTTACAAGAATATAATCTGTATAATAGTTAACATGGGAATGTTTGGGGAAAATATGTACATACGTTATTGCATTGTATTTTAACTTGTTGTACCAAGCCTGATGTTTGACTGTATACAGTTATGTTATGAATATATGAATAAAGTTTATTTTGCTGTATGTACGAGTGCGTGCTGTTTTCATGAAGGGGGTAGTACCTAAACACTCCTCTAGGGGGAGACATCTCGCTGACTGGCTCCTGCAGATGAATCAAATTATTCAAAAATAATGTATTATTTCCCCAGCCTGCTAATATAGATTAACCACAAATACTGGATGATTACCATATCAATTTTTTTTTACACATTCCAAAAGATTTATTTTAATTACGTATTTCAATTTACGTATTTCAATTTATACTAAAACATCATCAGTTTAATTCTGATTCAGCAAAATATTAAATAATTCTCACTATAGTTTTGAGGAAATTATGACTAACACCCAACAGATTTCTTAAAATGCCTTTCACAGACTGCTCTCCCCTCTCTGATTTTCTGACAAGATAACTGATTGAAGGAGGTGAGGACTGGGACTGCAGCCCCAAGGGCAAACACAGTCTGAGCTAATTGATAAATTCATTATGACTGTCCGGCAGGCTAGATAGATAAGGCTGAGCAGATAGTATACACTGTAGATTGTACAGGCTACTGTACTGTACGGCTGCTACTGCTCCACACTGGAACAACTTGTTTTGTCTTTAGCTGAGATTGAAGGCGATAAGAACACCAATGATCTGACACCCTGCAAAGGCGGAAATGCAAAGTTTCACTACGTATTTCATGAAACTAGACTGCAATAGATCACAGCCACGAGGTGCAGTCGTACAGGCGTTGAGAACTCAATACTATAATACGCTGTTTAAGGGTTGAGGATTTCACAGTTCACACTTTAAGAATAATGTGTTTGCATTACTTTCTCAAGTGTCTCTACTCTCTCGGATGCAGTGGCCCAGTTCTCATGTCATACATTAAAGAATATACATTTTACATCACAAAGCCCCTTAAATATTCAAGACTAAACAAAGTTAAAGTTCAGAAAAAAGCATCCAGAGTTATTATTCAGTGGGCAGTTTATTTTTTAGTTTTGTTAGCTTTAAGTCTTCAATCTTCACCAATCAAAAGCTCAGATCATTTGTTGCAGGGTGGTGTGGTGGCATGATCAGATTTGATTGACAGTGACAAAGCTGATTGGTGCTCAGAAGTGCACAATGTCACCTACCAACTAAACCTCACCCACATTTAACCAACAAGGAAATCACAGCCAAAAGAAGAAAAGAAAAAAAGAAATCGCTCATGTTGATATTAAAAGACTAAAACGGATTTGTTGACCAAATCGTGTGTTCATGTCGCACAGTTTCACTGTGGGTGAGAAGCTGATAGAGAAAACAGGTTTTAAGTGGCCGTGAAGAACTCATCAGTCTGTTTGCTTTTACACAAGCAGCCATTTAAATCCCACATGTTTTATTTCCTCTGTCTGTGGAGTTCACACCCATTAGAAAACATTGTGATGGCTTTCTAACAATGAGTGACGCATTATAACAGGTTATGGCTGAAATTAATGATTATTACAAATTACAGTTGATGCACAGATAAAGAGTTTTTGTGGGTGTGTGTTGTGAGTGAAATTCACGCTGATGATAAAGAAGATTAAGCAACATGGAATTTTCCCAAGCCCAAATTTGAAGATTATTGTTTTAAATGCCGTAACGTGTCCCTGAGAGCCTGCAGAGTACTGAATCTCCATTCACTCCTCGGCCCATTAGCCTCCACAGTCTATTATCTCATGAAGGGGTTTTAAAAAAGCTCAAACATGAGTATTTTACTGTATTCACTACTGTACCAGCTTGTGCATTGTGATTTTAGCACTTTTTCATTTAAGTAGAGGTTAAAAAAAAAGGCAGTATCATATAACACAACAGATCCATCGAGTCCTCGTGCAAACCCGATGTTAGTTTTTCAGAAAGTTCAGTGAACAAAGAAAACAAACATGAGTGTATAAAAGAAAGTGCAACAGAAGTTAATCTGGGATTTCAACTCTACAGTGAAAGTGAAGAATAATGAATAATAAAGAACAATGAAAGCAAATTCAATCTGTTTAGGCAGACCGGCTTTACAATTCAGCTTGGCCCCAAACAAATCAACGACTGCAAGTCATCCTGATGCGAAAAAAAACAAACAATTCACCTGCTTATCAATAATGACTTTTGAGAGGCTCCACTATCTTGGCTGTCACATTGGCATTCCTGTACATGACACGTGTGAGCTGCACGGGCTCGTCACTGTCGACTGGAAGGAGGAAATGAGGCGTAGAGGTGAGAAACTAAGACATCAGCTTTCATACTTTAACGTGAAACAGCTGCCACGTGCACTCTAGCTGCCATTATACATACACATACATACATTGTGGACAGCCTAACCGAAACTTTATCCCTGAACTTAACCATGACCATTTGATGCCTAACACTAACCTTAACCTAACCACCATTCATGTGTTAACTCTGAACCAGGACCTCAGTAATTACGTTTTGTCTCAATAGGACTGAGCTTTGGTCCCCATGACGTCAACTGGTCCTGAAGAGGTCTGTGTTGATGCTGGAAAATGAAACAAAACGAGTACACACACACACACACACACACACACACACACACACACACACACACACACACACACACACACACAGAAACACACTTGGTCTCTCCACTTGTTTATGAGTTTTCTAAGAGGGGAGGTTTTCTGTGGCTGGCTCACCTCAAAATCTTTTCCTGTTTTTTGTGGCTGGGCAAGCAAGCAAGTCATCGCTGGTTGTGAGTGTGTGTGTTTGTGTGAGTTCCCCTTCTCATGAATTCCTGCATCTTCACAGTATAGGGGATAAGCCTCCCTCATCCTTCGTCCTGGCACATCTCCAGGTCCGGCGCCTGATGAAAAAGCAACAGCGAATTCCAGGCTTTATTAGCTCAGGGCTCAGAAGACATGTGTTGTGTCTGACATGTCAGCGGCTGATCACCAATCCACGTCGCTCTCTCCCCTTCTCCCCTTACAACAACAAGGTCTTTTCTCTGCTCTAAATGAGGTATGATGGGTTAATGATGGTTGCGTGCAGACGCCGCTATGCCCTCAATAATTACCTCGCTGGCTTTGGCTCCAGGTGTTCAGCAGACAGTTAATGATGTACTGTCTGAGGAAAGGGGAAGGCAACGGGTGAGGCACAGAGCCCCTACACGTGGGAGTGGAAGATGTTGCCATCAGCACTGCGACAATTCAATGACACGTGTGCTGCACGAGTACGCGATGTAACACAACAGCCTGCGAAACGAAAAAAGTCTTTAAGGAAAAGGGAGATTTTTTTGTTCTAAACTTAAATGAGGACATGAGCTATCATAACATTTTAGTAGCTTAATTGTGGAGTAAAGCTGAAACGTTGTGTGAGTATCAAACCTACATTCTGGAGACGTGAAATGTGGTTTTGATCTTTCAGGGCAGAGCTCAACCTGTTTTCAGACCAGTTACAATATGACCCATGTTCTCATAGGTGTGGTTCGGGCAGGTTGCCACCTGATCCATTGGAGGTTTACAGGACATGCGAATCCGGGAGGAGACCCCCCGAGGGTAGATCAAGAACATATATGCAGATCACATGAAAAGGAAAACTGCAAAAGAGAGAGTCTGTTTGGGTTTCAGCTGCACCTATAGCTCCTGGTAAAGAGAGGCTGAGACAGTCTCTCTGACAAAACATTTGCATGATCTGTTGCACTGCAGTCTATAGCTGAATGTATATAGCTTAGAAATAATGGCTCATGGATTCCTAGAGCTGAAAAATGTATAATAGCCATAATGGATTTAATATAATGGAAATACATCTTGTTTGCATACTGGACATCTTATATTATAAGCACTTTAATAATTTGCTGCTGTCATTTCCACTTCCTTCTAAATATAACAGGAAATAGAGCCTGGCGTGTGAATAATTGAATAGTTTAACATATATGCAGCCTAACAGTGCATCAGCTTGCATTTATATTGTATGTTTTCAAGTGTGCACGTGTTTGGGCAGCTGTGCACATTCATGGATGTGCAGTGACAGTGTTCCCACAACACAGCTGATATAACGCAGACAGTAACCACCAGGTGTGAGTTGGGTCAGTGAGTCGTTATCTGGTCTTTCTCACTCACACACAGAGGACGTTTCACGAACTGACAACATCCGGAAACTCTTTATCTTGAAACAGTCGACTCGCTCCCTGGGAAGAACTCCCCGCGAGAACATTACATTTATTTGGCAAGCTCACAACGTCCCATTCCACATTCACACATCGGTAATGGCTGAACAAATGTTGTGGTTCCATTCCGACCCAATCAATCAGTGTGCTTGCCACTTTCCATGTTCTAGCCAACACGGAGAACAAAAGAACAGGAAGGGCGTACTCTCCTTATGTCCACACGACCAAATCAAACATTTGCATATAAGACCCTATACTTTCTCATGTGACTGCACCTGGCTGACGAATTCGAGTAAACTCTGATGGAAAGTTCTTACTCTCTTCCATGGTTGATCATGATTTACTAAATCAAAGTTGGATTTGTGTGTTAAACCCGTTCAAGCACACATTGTAAAAGAAAGAGTTTTACAATAGTCTTGGAGTCATCTGTTGTAAGGGAGCTACCTTGGTTCGTGTTATTCTCTCTATACATGCAGACACCTGGTGACACCATTATGGTCAGTCCAAACAGGAAACACATTTTTTGCAACATGAGACTACATATTAAGTCAATGCAAATATGTGAAATGAATGGACTCAACATGATAGTCGCCATCGTCTGGAAATTCACGTAACTTTAACGATAAAAACTTAAAAACATTTGTGTGATTTGATGTCAGGAAAGCCCATCAGCTTTGAGAATAAATATCACCAGAGACAGGTTCTGGTACAGATCCTAGCCAGCAGGTCATTAAACTGGCCACTGGTCGGGCCTCTGGTAGTGCTGGAATTGTCTTCCAATGCAGCTCTGGGAGAAGACAGTGGAATTCTTTGAGCTGTGTGCACCTTTCTTGAGGAGAATGGGTGAATAATCGCAGGTTGTGTTATCTCGCATTGCTCAAGAAAATTTGCTTCATGTTTAGTGTGGAAACATGCCTGTCTGAAGTAGCAGTAGCTGTAGTTGTAGTAATAGTAGTACTAGTTGTTGTTATTGTTGTTGAATCAGACATGTTTTACCTCATTCAATGTGTCTTGAATGTGAACACAGATGGGGGGAGAAAAGCTGAAGTGGAAAAACAAAGGAACAACATGGAGAAATGAATTCTGTCCAGTTCCGTCCTAATTGTGGGGAAAGCCTCACCAAGTTATTCTCATTCTGCATTTTCCCTTCTTTGTATCAGAGCAATAGTTCAGAGGTTCACAGAAGAGACATTTACTCCGATGCCAGTTTGGGTACATCCGGAAATCGACACCATCTCTGGACCCAGCTGCTTCCTCTTTATCAGATCATAGACAGTGGGACAGAAGAGATCAGATTTTATAAGACATAAACCGATGGAGGCGGAAACACCATCTGCACAAATTCTGTTATTACCTATTTAAAATATCAATGACATTTTCCACCAACATGTTTTATTTCCTCTTTCACTGTTATAGCACACAATTATCACCACTACAAGTTTTCTCTTGAGGGATGGATGTCGTCCGTCTGCAGCGACTTCCTTCTCAACCTTGGGAAACGTGGTGCAGCATGGGAGCCTGTGTTCTCTCTTTTCTTAATCCCCTCTCTCATTCTCGCTGTGCTTTGGCTGAGCACCGTGACCACTTAACTAATTGTGTTGGAAAAGATGTTCCAGGAAGAGGTTGATGATTCGGCTTTAGTTTTTTTTTTAAGTTTCCAAAGTGAAGACATTTTCTTTAAGAGGGTCTCTGCAGGTAACGAGGCTAAGAAGTGTATATTCTAGCAGCTCTAGAAGATTGTACTGTGTTATGTGCTCAAAGCTAAATGCTAACACGTAAGCACACGTCAGTTCACCATCTTTGAACTACTGAGTACGACCATAGGCTGTATATAAAGATGTCTATTGCACTGACTCCAAATGATGTCACCTTTGCAAGACGGCGGCATTGGAATTTTGGCTTGATTTCTACATTGTCCATCTTTTTATACAGTTCTTGTGCTTTAGATCTTGTTATCTCACTTTGACAAAGAAAGCAAATAAGCATGTTTCCCAAAATATATAAAAAAATATATATAAATGATGATGGTGTATATGTATAATTCCCAACAGACCCCATTTTTTAACGTTGTGTGCAGTCAAACAGATTGACAGACCATTAATAATATTTAATGTAGTAACAGTAGGTTCTCTGTATTCACATGATAAATCTGTTCCATGTGAGCGAGCTGCCTGAATTAAACACTTTGTTTTAAACCCCCTACTGTACATATGAAACCAATTAAGCGTTCTCTAAAACACTGTCACCTCACACATTTGAACCCCGTGTTTCAAAGAGCCGTCACTCTTCTTCTGTCCCTGCTCGGATTATATTTGAAAGGGTTTGGACACAAGGTCGTGACTCGCAGGTTTCGTGGGCCGGTGCTGCAGCAGCGGTCTCACCGCCGGCCTCGGTATTTTTCCATGAGGTCTGAGGAACGGAAGGAGCCGAAGCTTTGTAGAACAGATGTTCCTGCTCAGCTCTAAACCAAATTACGCAGGCGAGCTCACAGCCACAGGGCCAGAGCTGCACGGATGCTGATTGAATGGCAGAGGGGGCAACAAAAGCAGATCAGGCTCAATAAAGCCGCCACATCACGAAATCTGGTCAGCCTTTGAGGCCTGAAGATGAAAGGGGTATTGACATCGCTATGGAGACTAAAAGGAGAACTGGAGGCTTTGGTCTGGGTACCCGCCTCAGCCTGCTGGATGTGTCAGTGAGTTTTCATGAAAACCAGAGACTGCGTGTTGTCATGGTTTTGATTTCACTGTATGAAACAGCAGCCTGCAGCTGGATGGAACAAGTATAACCCAAGTAGAAATTTGAACATTTGACCTTTTGTAGTCAAATTTATCACTGATTCTGGAGTCTATGTCCTCATTTACCATGCAGGGAATCATTTTCTAAAACACTTGATTGTGTTACCTCCACTTAGGAGGTTATGTGTTGACTTGTTTGACAGCAGGATTAAACACAAAAATACATGATCAAAACTAAAAGGGCACCTTTTGCCACCACATCCCTTTTTCGCACGAGATACAGCTGGACCATTATCTACATTGGCACCAAATTTCACCAGTTTTTTCTGGGCACATATACCCCACCCCAAACATAAGCCCGTTGGCAGAGGTAAAAATTGGGAAACATGATACCTCTGAGTGTTAGGGGACTGTTAGGGGACTGTTGGGCCTTGGCAGAGGGACATGCTCTACTGAGTGCCTAGTGAGTTCTAGTTCAGTTAATTGGTCAGTTGCATTGTCTATAAACTTTATTTTCAACTTCATGTCAACATGTCACCACAATGTTAACATTTGTTAAACTCCAAACTACAGTTTTTAGGCATTTTTTTTTTATCTGTTGTGGGCTGGAATGTTGTCAGCCCACAACAGCATGTTATCATTTAAGGGTTATTCCATTTTATTAAAAACTAATTCTGTTTGCATGTCTCCTCAGTTGTAGTTCTGACCTTGAATAATAGACACAGCAACTGAAAAATCACAACAATGTGCAAATGTTGTGCTATAAACTTATCTTTTAATAATTTCTCAGCACCACAGGGACCTTCTCCCATTTGCATTACCTGTAATGCTTCTTTCTCCACCTTGGGTCGTTCCTGTCGCAGCATGTTCGCCTCTAAATGATGTTATCTTGAGATACTGGATACAAAAATGCTTGAATTCCTTCTCAGACTCATTCAAAGTGTATTTTATTAGATTGCGGTAAGTTTAGTGATTAAATGAAACATTGGTTGCACCTGCAATGTCAAAATAAATCACGCCCCTCATGATAGGAAAGTAGTTGGAAACTTAGTGACATTTACAATAATAAAGCTCATGCAACATTTAGTCAGATTAAGTGCTTACAACTCATAGCTAATGTGTCAGTGGTAGCAACTGGCTGAACACTGCCCTGAAGACAACATCACACCACTGACACAATGTAAAAAGAACTTTCTAACTATAGTGCTGGTAATCTCCTAAAGACATAAAAAATAATGTTATGGTGTCAACCACGATCGGCGGAGTAGCGGGATAAGAGCAGATTCATCACATCTGCTAACGAGCTTCCATTTTCCCGTGGGTATGAATATCTTCAAGATGAAGCGCTTTTTCCTTTGGTGGCTGCAAATTATCTGGAGAGTTGGGAGGAAGCAGCGTTGTGCACATTCCCAATCACAGATAATGGAGACTGCTGGGTGACATCAATTACACACAGGCACATTTCACTGGAATTACCTCACAATGAACTCCAGTCTCCGCCTGGCCTTTGACAGCACACACAGACAGAAGGAGTCAGAGCGAGAGACACGAGCGTGAGAGTGTAAAAGATTGCGTTTTGCAGCCTTGTCGATGGAAGAATGCTCAAATAAACATGAAGGCTGAGCAGAACAACAAGATCGACTGCGTCAGTGACAGTATTCAACAGCTCGGGACGCCAGGGCCAAACTAATACGCAAAGAAAATGTAAATCTGCTTATGAAACATTCATGTTTTATCAAAGACACGGACAGTGATTACACTCAAGCTGCTCTGCTTTACATACGCTTCAAGGTTCAGTGCTGTCGTCTGACAGGTTGTAAGGGTCACGTTTACTTTTCACCAGGGCCGTTGGCTCGAGGCTAACTTCCCGTGCATCTCTGGGTGTGGTCAGATGAACGAGGCGACGCCAAAATGCCAGATCTGGGCTGGGCTGCCTTGCTGCATGCTCACTGCGGGTCGGTGATGTAACACGGGACAGATCTTGCCAGTAAGAGGACTCCACTCCTGTTCCTGCTGAACTGAGCCAGTTTTCAGGTTAAACACTGATACCAGTTCAGTAGGCACGGGAGGGCATAGCCCAGACATCATGGGGCAGCGTGTGGGGCAGCATGCGAGCTGAGACACCCGGCATTTTTAGAACCCAACAAAAGATTAGATGGTAACATGCAGAGTAAGAACAGTGACAAAGAAGTTGGGGTAAAATTGTCCTTTAACCCCTGTCCCTCCTTTTTGCTACTGCTGCTACACCTGTTTAGCCTGCCTGCCTTTCCTGGACTGACCCATGTATGATGTAGGCTATTGGACAGATTCTTTTAATATGCATTACAGATTCAACATGATTAGTTATT
The DNA here is from genome assembly GCA_026259375.1 of Verasper variegatus. NCBI lineage: Eukaryota > Metazoa > Chordata > Actinopteri > Pleuronectiformes > Pleuronectidae > Verasper > Verasper variegatus. The sequence continues at coordinate 13,560,646 of CM048046.1, read as the reverse complement.
CTAAATAAAGTGTAGCATGTGTTACTAATCATATTGGTAGCACTAAACTAACTGACGTCACTTACTAACTTCATGATGACGTCAAGAGGAAGCTAAATCATTTCTTTATCCTGACTTCTTTGTGATATGATGTCAATTGCTGGGGGATATATGTCTGATCAGCATAAACCTTATTATCTCTCTTGCCCTGAGTTCTTGGAAATATGTTTTTCGGACCATGTTTTTTAATGATGTTGTCCGTGACCTTTGACAGATCAGCTCCAAAAGTAAATCATCTTGTGATACCCTCCCAAGTAATATTCCAGCCAAGTTTGGTGAAAATCCACCAATGGGTTGTTGAGATATTTGGTCCATGCACACACACACACACACACACACACACACACACACACACACACACACACACACACACACACACACACACACACACACACACACACACACACACACACACACACACAGAGGTGAAAACAATATCCTGATTGCCCAGCTATGTCGGTGCGCAGGGTAATGAGGAGCGTGATGTAGCTGCTAACATTAGCCTACACTCTCATCACACCCACGCCTTTAACACTTAAGTCCTGGCTGCCATGTGGCACCAGAGTACTGGCACACTGGTCCTGAGCTGACTCAGCCGGGCATGCTCGGACAGGCTTGACATTTAGCACCACATTCCTAAAATCTCAGCACAACTCGTGGCGTTTAATAAGTCCACAATAAACCTCGGTAAAACTGTCTCAGTGAAACGCTTTCAAACACGCACACAGTGATTCTTGCCAGATGCATAAGGTAAGATAACTCAGTCGTTGCTTCAGGCACACAATAAAAAACATACAGCTCTCCTCACGTCTGGACCACGTTGGACAATCGAGACCTGCGTTCGGTCCACAGAACAGGTTTAATTCCATATAGGACCTTGATCCTCCGTGGGTCTGTCTTCTCACCTCCTAGCGTCGCTCGCTCTTTTGCTACCTAATCTCCTCCTCCCTCCTCCTTTCTTCATATCCGAGATCATCAGGTTCATTCCATTCACTGAAACAAATCCCCCACCGTCGAATCAACTATTTCACCTCAGGCACTGAACTTAGCCACTGTGAACAACACATAGCAGGGATCAATGCTCACCAATTAGCTAAGCTCTGTGCCTTTAGCAAGTGGGTGGCTGGCTTTCTGAGGGAACAGAGACTCACGCAGACCTTTACGTGATCAGTGGTAAAGTTTGGCTGGTTGCAAAGTCGCTTACGATGCTGAGGTTTACTTCAGTTTCAAGAGGGCTCATTCATATTGCGATTCACTGTGCAGCCAGTGGAGGATCCTAGCGTTTATGAAATCGAAAACCGTCTCATTGGTTTTTAAATCTAAAATCCAAGAGCTGAAAAGTGATCCATCTGGTAAAACTTGTAAATCTTTATGGCTCTCGGCTATTCACATTTACACGTTAACAGCTCTGCAGCCTGAAATGCTTTTAGACTATTTCTTAAGGGAGACAGTTTCACGTGTGACAATCTAATTCCACAAGTTGACGTCTTTTAGTCTGCTGAGAGAAATGATCACAATATCTGTCTAACCTCCACCAATATTTATTTCCTTGACTCCATAGCAACAAACCCGTGTCAGATAACTAGAAAAATCAGGACCACACATCCGCCAGTGGAAACATAATGAGGCAATCGGGTCATCTGCTGAGCTGTGAAGGAGTGGAAATCCCTGGCAATGTGATTTTTGTTTCTCTTTGTGCATCAAATCACCGTGCCAGGAACCCTCCCCACCACAGCCGGGGCAGGGGCAGGATCACGCTCCGCACCTCTCTGCCCTTCCCTGCCCGCTGTATCTTCTCCAACATCCTCCTGCGCTCCAGATGCTTTCTTCCACTCGCAGCTGCGGAGCACCTGTGACCTGAAAGAAAGAGAGACAAAGAAAGAGAGACACGTTACTCCATGGAGAGTCCAAACAGGATACATTCATGCTTGAAGTGATCTGATAATAATTCATGAAACCCTTTAAGCCACTCCTGTGAGCCTAGAATCAAAAATGATGCAACTTATCTCTGCGACAAAGAAAAGAAATTGGTGGGACAAAGAGGAATGACTCTGCAGACTCCTCTCTTGCACAGATCAGCAGGATGCAGCAGATGTGGAGTCTAGTCGGAACATGCAGAGCCAGCTACCTGGTCGGTTTGTTTAACGCAAGTTGGGGGCAGGAAGAAACCACTGCTTGTTTGAAATGGCAAGAGCAACGCAAACTGAGCGCTGCTGCTGTAACACTCTCACAGTGAAATGTCAGCCGAGGAGAACAGGCCCTGCACGGAGATCCGTGCTCTTTTAAGCAAATAATGACCAAACTATGACGATTCGACATGGTTCTGTATTGACTGCCATTAAACGAGGGGGTTTTCGGGTCATAGAGAATTTTCCGATTTGTTCTCCCCATTGTAGAGGATGTGATGCAGCTGGGTTGGTCACGCAGGAAAAACAAAGTCCAGCTCTTTTTTTTACAACTTCCTCGTTGTAAAATTAGAAGGTCCAAGGGTATTATTATCTTTTGTTGTTGTTTGTGCCGTTTTTCAGGCCCACCCAGGTGGGAGGAAAATAATGACAGGACTGTTGAGCAGTGAGGAGGAAGTTAGAGCTCAAAGGTTTATCCCTGATCACTTTTCATACTTAATTTGTCCCTTAATTTGAGAGTCAAAATGTTTGGATCATGTCTAGAGAAGCACATAATGTTGTTGTGTATAATTTGTGAGCACAAAGGTATAGTTTGACATTCTTGGGAAATAATTTCACTGAGTTAAATGAAAAGACTAATGCTCAAATGTGTCCTTTAAATATGAAGCCAGTTAGCTTATCCCTAAGTCTATCTATCTGTCTAGCTTAGCACAAAGACTGGAAACACAGGGAGACAGCTAGCTTGGCCCCCGTCCAAAGGCAACAAAATCCTTCTACCCACAGCTCTAAAACACCCAGATCAGCTACATCTCGTTTGTTTAATCTGAACAAAACTGTGTTGGATGGTGACTTAGCTGGAAGCATGGAACTCCCTGTAGTCTCCCCTCTGGTTGACTGAGAACTGCTCATTTTTAAATAAAAATAATCAAAAAACAGAAATAACATTTTATTGCTAATGATTTTCTGATGGTGAGACCAAGTGTTTTGTCTTGTGCCTTTATTCGTTAATCAACTGTGAAGAGGCAGAACGAAAAACGAAAAGGGCCAGAATTGAACTGTGGACGCTGTGGTTATGTGGCTCATTTCTCTCTGTTCCGAATCTCTGTGCTAAGCGTAGCTCACCAGCTGCTTGTTGTATGTCTATCAATCAGAAAGAAGAGTAAAATCTCCCACATTGCAAATAGGTGGGTTTCCCAAATTCACAAACAATTCTTCAAATAATAAAACGTGTGTGTTGATGTAGCTTTTTTCTCCCCTGATTTTGTACAGCACATATGCCAATGATTAAGTAACTCCTGTGCCAATGTCAGTAACAAGTTATGGAACGAGAGATGAGGACAAACTGTACAGATCTGTAATCATCGCAGCAGGGAGAACAGAGACCGTCTGAAAGCACCATCATCAGTGCATTTAGCTCAAATCTTGATAATTACAAAGAAAATACACAGACTGTTCAAAGTCACACAGGTATTCTTGTCTGCACTTGCATGCACATGCGTCTGCTGACGGGGTCTCAGTGGCATCAGGGCATCATTTTACAAAGGAAACGGGTGTCAGCACTGGTGTTTATGTGCAGAGCCACAGTACATGTTGTACAGCAGTCCTTTCAGACAGAAAAGTATGCCTGTCCTGTCAGGCAGCGTTAACAGTCTGCCCCTCCCTGCACAGGAATCATGAATAAATATGTTTGTCTAGGTTGTGAGACGTGGAATGTAAAGTTGTGCTTCAAGGAGCAGCTGTAGGAAAGTGGAATGAGGGATGGTTCGCTTGTGTGTGTGTGTGTGTGTGTGTGTGTGTGTGTGTGTGTGTGTGCCCATGTTAGTGTGTGTGTTTTTTGCTGTTTCATTTGCATGCTTGAGCTGATGTGAGTTGTGTGTGAAACAAAAGAAGAAAATGGTGAGAGCGAAATCAAAGGGAGTGGTCAGTGTTTGTCTGCAGGGTGTGGAGGCTCAATGGGGATAAATTACTGATGAATGGTTATCTGATTGTCAGGTTGTCACACATGCAAGAAAAGCCTTTCAAAAAAACCTGAGAGGCTGAATAAGCAGTGCAAGTAACATTTTATCTTGATTATGGAGGAATCGTTTGATTGTTTCCTCTGTAAAATATCAGATAATGTGAATAATGTAACATATGAATCCTCGCATTTGAGACAGTTTAATTCTCTGTTGCATACCTCTGCCAATGCCCACCAGTCCGCTCATGAAACCACATTTAAATTCACTAGATCTGGATTTTTATTTGATTTTAATAAATATCAGTCCCCTCAACATGTCAAGATGTTTTTTTTCACCAACATCCATGAATTATTCTCTGAGAAATCAACAGAGATGTTGAAGAAAGTGAAAAAATGTTTTCTTGGATCTGCCCCCTGATCCGGATCTTCCCCTAAATTTGAATAATTCTTTCCATCTCGTACCTAAAAGGTTGAAAAATGCTAAATGTTACAGTGTGAAAGACAATGTTTGGTCGAAATTGGTTTGGTCGTTTTTGCATTAAGCCTCGAATGAATAAACCAACAAACAAACAGACAGACAGACAGACAGACATGGGTGAAGATATAACCTTGTTCTCAACTGCAGAGGAAACTGAAAAGGAATGATTCACTTTATAAAAAACTGTCTATAGCATCAGGACAAAAAGTGTTTCGTTTGACATCACTTCCATGTATCCATAGCAACTTGACTTTATTTTCATTGTCATTTGTTTGTGGTTTGCGAAAGCATATTCTCAAGTCTCCAGTTTAAACACAATATACATCCTGGTGGAACTTTTTCGTACACATGACGAAAGGTGCAAACAAGTCACCACATTTAGAAAGCGCATGGTTTGCACTCTCAGATGAATCGAATGACCTCATTCACACAGCCAAGAGGAACTGCTTGTTGGGCAAAAGACTGAGAGTGAAAATAACACAAAGCAGAAGTGGCGTAATCCTAAAAAAGCTAAGAAGTAGCCACAAAATGATCTTTATTAACATTGTTAGGTTCACACACAAATCCACGTATGCTCCTCGGCTCTCCCTCCTTTTGCTTTCTAAGGTGACAAAAGCCACACACCATTTGCTGAAAAGCGGTTTCTTGTGTAATTCCTCTTTTGGCAGTTGGCAGTGTTTGCACAGGAGATGTTGAGATATATATGCGGCGGTGGCCGCAAGCGCAAAGATTTGCATCTGAACCCAGTCGAGAAGCGTTGACGTCACCCTGCATCTCACACGTAAGTGCCACTGAGATTTGTCACCCTGCTCATAAAACACAGGGAAGCTGTTGAGAGGCTGAGGGAGAAAGTATAGACGGAGCGAAATGTAAGCGTGTGAGAATGTATGTGCTTGAGCGTGAGAAAGAGTGAAACACTATGAGAGGCAGTAAGGGACATTGCTCAGAGTAACCATGCATAAACACACATGAAACCAAACCTTCAGCTGATGCTGTGAGAGCGTCTCTGTTGTGTACGTGTGAGGTTTTCAGTATATGTGAAGGAGTTTTGTTTCATATGTGTATGTGCATTTCTGAATAATGCCCCCGGTGGCCCCTCATAATATCCGACATGCATTAGCAAAATGAAAGTCTATAGCTCTTATGAAATATGAAACTCTTAACTCTTTGGAGGAAAGTTTTTGAAGTTTTCCGGGAGTATGCTCCAACCCAAGTGCTTGTTTGGATGCAAATCTTCACTTTTCATGAGATTAATTACTATGAAATGCCTCATGACGATGTTTCTCATATCCCCATATTCAAACAACATGACGTATCTCTGTATATCTGCTTGCTTTCCACTCCACCTTCGACTGTGGCTGTTCGGAACAGCTGTAAATACTCCCGTGTTCTGATGTAGTACGACCAGGCTCTTTTCAAGTACACCACCATCTTTAAGGTGTCAGCCGCAGAATAAGTACATGACAAATCATCGAACAGGAACTGAACCCTCTCCTCCTCTCTGTATACCTTTCTGACGTCAGAACTGAGGGGCTGCAGCCAACAATATCTGTAACTTTCCCTAACTCACGATCTGACATTCACACCCACTTCACATACCAAATGGCCAGCTGCGCAGGCTTTGTTTTTTCATTCTTCATGAAATGATTTCTGTGGCACTTGTGCTGCCTAACATCATGAATGCCTCTGAGGAAATATAGTCCAAAAGTGTGCACCATTATGGCAGCTTCCCCTTTCGATAGCAGCTTTAATCAGTACGGCCTGTTTGGAGCCCCCATCCTCATCCTTATACAAGAGGAGATAGCCTAGAGACAATATCTTCAACCATTTCCCACATATAGACCAAACTTGATCAGAGATAGAACATGAACCGGTCTCCACCAATCACACCTCTTGAAGGTAGCTAAAGACCCCATGAGCATTAAAAAGTCATTACCGGTGTTTGTGGGGTCTGGGCTTCATTATTTAGCTCATTAGATCCCTCAGTCTAGATAAAGCAGCGCTCACATGTGACTGATGAACGGAGTGGGCATTTAAGCAGCAGCTTTTTCACATGTCCCATTAACAATAATCCACTTTGCATAGCATTAATGCAATTTGTTGGGGATGTTAATTCCATGCCAAATCAATAATTGCAAACCTTTTCTTAGAAGTGAAACAGAATAAGAGATGAAACTAAAGGGATTTAAGATTTTTCAAAAAGTACTTTGTGATTGTTACCTATCGGAAGGCAATGACTCACCTCTATTAGGAACAATGATGACATGAAAAACTGATCTGGCTCCCAGCACTGACAGGAACGTGATCGATTATAATGCATGAGGGGAAATGGCACAGCTGCATTAAAGCCTGGCATTGGCTATCTCTGAATCTGATAGTAGCAACTATCTGAGCTATTAGCTAATAGCTGTGGCTATCCTGATAACAGTCTGACTCAGAGGAGGAGACTCTCAGCAAGAGCCCGAGGAACCGGGGAGGTGGAGAGCAACGAGAGAGTCAAACACAAAAGAGGCTAAAATGAGGTATAAAGAGATGGAAGAGTTGATAACAGAGTGTACATGTGTGACGTGGGTTCGGATGACATACAGATGCATGGAGGAGATATGCTCAGACACAACAACATTAAACACTGCAAGGTTCATCTGAGGAAACTGGGATGTATAAACGCTGCGCTGACTCCAATAAATGTTCATACCAGACTCGACTAAACCAACTGCTTTTTATTTCGTGGCACACCCTGAACACAGTGTTCCTTTTGATTTAGTCAGCACCTTGTTTTAAGCACCACCTTGGAGGAAAGGCCTGTTTTGGTTGTCTATATTTGCTCTGTATTATACTAGGATACATCTCACCGGTAATTCATTTTTTAAGATGAGGAGGGAGTGAAGGAGGTTCGGGAGAGATTCCTCACCCGTCTATTGAGATGCATTCGTCAGCATGGCGTGTGAGAAGGACAAGGAGGAGTTTGCGTGTTTGGATTGTGACCTCTGTAACCGGCAGGCTCCCTCCCACTCCAAGCATGCAATCTCTCCACAAACCGAGGCCTGTTTTTCCACCACACATGGCTTCAATCGGAGGCTACTGCTGCTGCTGCTGCTGCTGCTGCTGCTGTGTCTGCAGCTCGGAAAGGAAAACAACCAGACATAGCTCAACAAACCTGATTATGAAATCAGCGACTGGCAACAGGACTGGCAGGGTCACTGGTGTTCACTGACTTGGCAGATGAAGAAATGATCTTGTGCTTTATTTCATTCCATGAAAAGTCTGCCTATTCCTGTCTATGAGCTTTCATCCATGTGCGTGTGTTTATTCGCATGTTTGTGTGTGAACAGGCCTATATTTAAAGTTTCACTCCTGCGCCAACAAGGCAAGCTGTTTACTACTTGGTTGGTCATAAAAAGTAAATATGCATCAGCCGGGGCCTATCAAAGGCTCCTTCATTTGGTCGCTGGCTAAGATGGATTTGGATATGTGCTGTAATTGCCAGGGCTCAGACAGAAATTCTCTGTGGTAGACGCATTGGCCGGGCTGAAAGAGCTGAGGGAAACCATGCTGTCCTGTGCACTTAAACTCTCCGCAGTTGATCAGAGGGGAACCAGCGAACACACAAAGTGCAGGGAAACCATGAGCGAGGAAGAGGAGGAGGAGGAGGAGGAGGAGGAGGAGGCTGTGTGGCTGCACATAGGGAACTGACACACACATACAACTGCTACAAGCTACTGTGGAGTCACACAGGTGCACTTATGCAGGGGAACACACAACACAAAGGCACGAAATCACAATGATGCACGAGCTCACACGCACATAAACGTGATTGATGACGGCAAAATTAGCAGCCGAGCCCAAATAACACACATCTGTTCATTGTATATGAGACAACGCCCATGTCAACATGTGCCACGGATGGAGAGAATGCAGAGTTGGACCTACTGTGGAAGAGATTTAAAGCTGAATCATGTGGCATTTGGCCACTAGGGGGCAGATTGACTCCCGAAGAAAGTAACAGAAAGAAAGCTTTTATACACTTTAAGTCTTTATGGCTAATAATTCATAAACTTTTAGTAGACGGAACAACACATGATGGAGCCAGATTTCCTATGAAGAAATAGCATTTGTATAATATTTACTTCTCGTCAGCTTTAATCCATCCCACTGACTCCAGAGAAAACATAAACAGGTCATGAATGCTAAAGTAGTTAATAAACCGTTATTTATTTTTCTTGTCGGAGCTGGTCTTTTTTTGCACGTTGTAAACGGCTGCTTATGCTTTGATACTGGAGGATATGATGAGAGTTAAGAGAGTCATCTCTTTAGCTTCTGCGCCATAATCAGTAGAAGCTAAAAGGGCTGCAGAGTTGGATGTGGATTATTGGTCTGTTTGTCATGCATGGCCCGTTTACACTACACAGTTGTTTGATTGTGCCAAAGTACCACTAAATGCACTTTTATGCATGTATATAAAATCCTCCATATGGTGCTGTCACAGTTTATTGCCCATAAGTATGAAACTTTTAACCCTTACCCTTTTACTTCTTGTCCATGTTTCTTGCACACAAGAACGACTTAATGATTTAGCAGACCCAGATAAAACCTTGGAGCGTGCTCAAATATTTGAACTATTTGTTCAGAAATGTTCCGTGCACTTGACATTAGGGTTAGTTTATCAAACCAAACTCCTTTTCCAAACAGTGGTGAGATTATGGCTCTCTACAAAACCCCCCACAGTCATGAGTCTGCTGGGGAAAAGTGCTGGTACAGCAGCCTAAAGTCATGCAGGTGTGTGCGTGTCTGCATATGTATGCATTTGTGTGGGTGGGTGTCCCTAAGACATGCTGGTTTCTGTTCACAAAGATCATAATCAAATATGAAATATAGGTTTGTTCAACTTTTGTGGAATTTTTAGTGATTTAGCATTTTTTTTACTATAATTCCCTGTAAATTAACTTTGTGTTAAAAAAAATTGTCATTTGACTCTCATACACAACAAGATTAAACCACCCATGTGAAATGTCTTTGGTAGGCGATGACAAACAAATGCATTTTGTTCCCCATTACCATCACTAAAGGATCAATCAATAAACTCCATAACATCCCACTGACGTTTTGATCAAATCTGTCGTCTTGTGTCTGTCCCCTGAAACTGGAAAGGGATGAGGCACAACATAGCAAAACTAATACAATTTGGAAGTTAAATGACTCACATGAGGGGAAAATGAGAGAAAAAGGCGAATGTATGTGTGTGTGTGTGTGTGTGTGTGTGTGTGTGTGTGTGTGTGTGTGTGTGAGAAAGAGAGCGATAAAGAGAGAGGTTGCCACTCACCATGCCCACAGGTCCACTGTTGCTACTCGGTAGATCTGAGTCACCTCAGAGTTCAGATGGGAATATGCACAAAGTGGCAGAGTTGACCCTTTGGGAAGGACACAACAGACCAATGTACTGTCTGACTGACTAACCATCTGACTGCCTACTGACTGACTGGACAACTGCATGACTTCCTGACTATCAACCAAAATCTGCCAACTGTGCCATCTCAGATCCAAGAGTGAGTCGGCAGCGCAATCCTCAGAGCCCAGGTCCCCAACTGGGCTCTTCGTGCCAAAGGTGTCCTGTCATGTCCTGCTCTGTCCGGGGGTTGGTTCCCCGGTTCTCGGGGGGTAAAAATGAAGACCTGTGCCTCGTTCCCACAGCCTGCCAGGAGAGGAGTGGAGGCTGCTCTGTTCCCATAGAGGTCAGATGTGGAGATGTGGAGTTAACACACCCAGCCAGCTGGCTGGTAACTGCTGCCTGCCTGCCACCGGAGTTGTCTCCCCCTTCTCCCTACTCTCCCTACCTCCCCTCCCTGAAAACCTGATGAATCACTCTGGAGACACAGCAGAGCCGCGACCCACTCAGCCTCTCACACACAGCCAGGAGTAACAGTAGAGACAGAGGGAGACTTTTAGGCAGTTGTCCCAAGAGATCCACTGTCCATATGAGAGCCTGAAGCAGCGCTGCCAGTTCTCCCTCCTCCCTCCCTCCTCCCTCCTCCCTCTCTCCCTCCCTGCCTCTCTTCTTTCATTCCCTCTCTAGTTTTTTTACAGCCTCTGCTGAGAAACTCTTATTGTGGAAATTGCATTAGCCTTTAGCGAGCGAGGAATGGCTCTTAGTGACTAATGCAATGTTGTGTCTCTCCGTCTTTGTCTTTCTTTCTCCTCTCCCTCTCTTTCTCTGTCTCTCTCCCAAGTGTCTATCAGTTTGACATGTACACGTACACATACACACCTCCTCTCCTTTCCTCTTTGCAGCTTTTCTTCTTCCTCTGTGAGTTATCCCTTAAAGGGACACTGTCTGTCTTTCCGCTCATTCATGGAGGTGCTGGGCTGCTTTGATGGAGTCCAGATGAAGGATCATATTTCTTGAGGCTGAGAGGCATCGATTGTGTTTCTCTGTTTGCCTTGTGATTGTCTCAAATGTTTACCTGCCATTACAGAACTAATGGTCCACTGCGCCGCGGCAGGAGATGAGTGGAGAACCAATCAAACAACAAAAATAGATTTAACCTGATATTTTCTAAAAGTATGTTTAGTTTTAAAATTACATATATTAGATTAGTTTTAGTACGACAAGACAAAAGGCTTTAAGGATAAAGACAAACCAGTCTGTAACATGAGTTAGTGTTGCTGGAGTGTAAATGTTTTGAAATCTATTTAAGAGCAAGACAGAGCTGCAAACGAGCAGATAGATGCATTGTTTAGTCCAGTTTTGCTGTTGTATTCTTTTATTAAATCCTAAAAAGGGCTCTGCAATTACAATTACAATATTGCTCTTACTAAAGCCCCACTTTCACCATGCTGTGCCTAGCTACGGTTGCCAAGGTAGTTTGAATAATTGTAGTTCATGGGAAGGGTCCTAGCAAACACCTGTAAACCAAAGTCATTTATATGTCGCCAGAAAAAAATCACTCAGATCTAATTCCTCTTACAAAATCGTTTTTGTAGCACAGAAATATATGAAAAAGTAAATGTTAGAGAAATGTTAAATGTTAGATGTCACAAAGTCACATCCACTCTTGTCTCTAAAGAGCAGGCATCAATATGTTCAACACAGAAAATCACTCTGTCAACAAAGAGTGTTTCATCAGCAGGCACGTTGCAGCGGCTTTGGACTTGGCCTTTTAAGGCTGACACTAGAGAGTGACAGGAGGCCCAGCAGAGAGCGTCCTGTAAGCAGAAAGTCACAGATTCTTATCCCCACAAGTGTGTCCAAAAAAGATTTTCTGTCCTGCTGAAGTGTCTCGAAAAAAACTCTGCACCGGCACACTCTCACTGTGCAGAAGAAAGTGACTCAACTTTGTTTGGTGTTATTAAAATATTACAGAATATATGTTTTGAGAAATTAACTTAGGACAAGACATATAAACTCAAAGGAGGAAATCACGTGTTTTTGTTTACAGCACATTGACACTGGCCTCGGACCATTATCACCAAACGCTCATCTCTCATTGTGTTTCCAAGTTGACGATCTTTGTTGGCATCTTGTATGTGTATGACTCCTCTTTCTTATTCTGAGAATGTATTCCCACATGAATTCGCTCAGACATTTTCCGAACATTTTAATTGAAAACTGGCAGGAAAAGTACCGGAAAATGTCTGGAGCAACTGAATTGGATATTTGCACTCTCACATTGCGCTCCTCCAGAAACTTTGGGGAGAACGTGTGGACATCAGTGTATGTTTAAAAGCAACTTTAGTGACTACAAGTTTTAAAAAAAAAAGGAACTCAGCAGAGACATCATAAAGATGTCCCTGCTGAGGTATAGCAACATGGGTCTCAGGGCTCCAACTGCTCTCTGCTGTAAATCTAAGATGATTAGAGGGCAGCAGCAAAGATTAGACTGTATTTCAAAGAGTATTACATGTCCAGACATAACATTCATTAATTAAACTCTCGTGTTCTCTTTGAAGTTAGATCATATCTTACAAAAGCAGTTTGGGGACAAGAACTGCAGCCACTGCAATGTTCCTGGAGCCATCCATCCGTTTCATATCTCACAGCTTATCACTGCAACCTATCATTTCCTTGCAGAAAATTTGACTTCACTGTCTTTTTGTCCAGGCTTGGTTTTTTTTACTGTTTCTGAGCACAGGAGGCTAATGATGCTGAGTTTTCCCCCAAAAAATGACAGATAAACACCCTAAACAACACAATGACACATTTTCCCAATGTCTTCTAATGGAATCTAACCATGCTGATGTCAGGTGTTATTTACCTGCAGGTTTTGAGATATCTGTCCCTGAGATTGCTGCCTCGAACACAATGCAATGAAGGAAGGTGAGTGGGATTTGGTTTGTGGTGCTTAAAGTTGCATTAGCAATATTTCTATATTACAGCAACAGCTCACAGTTTCTGTTTTTTTACGACGCTCAACTTTACTCAAACCTTTCTGGTTCACTCTCACTGCTCTCATCAATCCCATATCCAGCTGCTGTCTTCGGTGAAAAAGCTTTACTGTGCACTACCTGCCTAGAACCAAGCAGCAGACAGAGAAGGTTAGTGATTAGCTGGTGAAAGTATTGGTACATTCTGTGAAGATGCAAATATTCCACTCGTCGGTGGAGACCAAAAACAGAGCTAACAGGAGAAGGATTATAGCACAACACAACTCCAAATAACCCAAACCCTAAAACTAATGTTGCACCATAAGAGCTAAATGTCTAAAGAGGCTAATATTTGATTTTAAAAGTGCAGTATAACAACTATATAGTTTATTATGTTCTATGTTTTTCTAGGTGCAACGTCAGACATATTTCAAAGTAGTTTTTCAAGACTTTGAGTGGCACAAGTCAAGTTTTATTGAGCAGAAACCTCAGAGATGGAATTTCTCAAACCTAACAAATAATAACCTGACTGTAAGAAATCACTACCCACTCTGAAAACGGCACAACGTTAATTAACACTTCTGAGAGCAAAGCTTCACGAGATGAAAACGGAACGTGGCATGACAACATTAATCATGGATCATGAGGTGATGCCGTCTCAGCACAAAAGAAGCTATCTTTCAAGTCAGTAATGGGTGCTCATTACTCAAGTCAAGGTGCTGATGAATGCCTGTAATTCTCATAGTTTCCCTCTGGAGTTATTTGTTTATTTAAACTAGTCTTAGGCGATTGGAGTTTCCAGCAGACTGAGCCAGACTGAAGCTAAGAAGGAGCGTGACCGACTGGGATCAAACCCTAATTTTCAGTGACTAAGACCAAACTTTCACAAAAAGGTTTCACTGCATGCAATGAGTTTTTGTATGTTTCCCATTTTTATGTTAGAGCTTATACACAATGTCACACACTTTGTATGATGTGGCTTTGTTTACAGAAAGAAAATAATTTGACTTTGACATTGTCCCAAGCTTTTACATTTTCTTGATTCCAGACTGGCATCAACTTCATATGTTGGAGGGGTCGGCCTTTTTAAAAGTGTGGTGGGAAAACTCTGGATATGACAGGTCGAGTCTTATATCTTGTTAAACTAGGTCTCAAGTCAAATCCTTCATCCAGGGGAAATTCTTTTCTAATGTGTTTTGCTGATTATCAGATGGATTTGACAGCAGAGTGATGATTATGGGAGAAAGACACGCAACAAAGGTATCTGGCTCCACAGCCCAATATGCAGTTACTATAGCTGCATGCAATGTAAAAAAAAGAAAGAAAATAGCCATGGAAATATAAAAATATGCTAATAAAAGCACTAGGCCCTCAGTAGAGCACATACCTTCACCATCTCCCCTTATAAAAATTCACAACATCTGGATTTGTCTTTGCCTGATTTTTTTCATCAAAATCCATAAATTATTCTCGGAGAAATCAACGAAAATGTTGGAAAACGCCCTGTGTCGCAATGTTAGAGAAAGATAGAAAAAATGTCCTGGATCCGCCCCCTGATCCAGATCCACAACCGAATTGAACGGATTCCTCCCTGAGCCACAGCCTTCCACCAAGCTTCGCAAATCTGTCCAGTAGTTTTGTGTAATCCTGCTAAGACAAAAACAGACCAACAAACAAATAAAAAGAAAATGTAGCCTCCATCGGCGGGAGGTAAATATCAAAGTTTGAAAATCTCATGTAACTCAGAACAGTCAATTCCAAGTCAAATCTCACATCATATTCTGCAAGTCTACCAGTGGGTTCTTTTTTTTATCCATTCATTGCTGAACGGTTGTTTTTGTTAATAGCCCTATGGGAGTAAGATTCATGCACATGATTGAGTAAATAGTTTTAGTGCATGTAGCTCCTGTCCTAACCGTCGTCGTGTTTAGATTTTGAGGCGCAAACTGCCGGAGGGGAAAGATCGAGAGGTGAGGCCGATGACAGACTGAAGGAGACAGACAGCCTGGCTGCCTCTCTTTGACTTTTCCAGGGTGGGCTGAAGACAGTGCCAGAGGGGATGCCATGCATGGTGCGATGCCAGGAAAAGAATCCTACGCAATAACTGGGGGAGGCAGCATACACAGACACACATTTGTGCGCACAGACACGCAATAAACACTTGTTATACACAAGCAATTCACTAATTAGGGGCATGGAACCAAAATTAGTGAGCACACACAAACTGACAATACCACAGACACACATGCACACAGGGATTTCCATGGACACCCAGATGCAAACTAAACTCTTATACAAACACGCACAGACACACACATACATAACCTATGTAAATGAGCTCCAGAGGCTCCATGGCATGTGGCAGATGCCCAGTTCTCCTGCCCACATCCTGTTTCCAGTCCGAACCAGTGCTCGCCTCTTCAGGCGCAGGGCAGCAGCATGGCCGTCGATGAAAAATTACACGATTACGATTTTTAGACGATGCATCATTTCTGTTTTACTCTCTAAATATAAATATACATTTAATTACACCCAATTCTTTGTAATGTCCTGTTTCTCTGTTTATCGGCATCTATTAGCCTGAGATAATTTCCAGATTTTTTTTCCTACCCAGCAGACGTGAGAGTGTGTGATTCATGTTGGTTGCTCACAGGCACGGTAAAGGTTTGCTGACACAGGACTCAGATCATGTAGCTAAAGGCCTGTTTCTGCTGCTGAAGAATTCCAGTTTTTACAGTCCTGCACTTTTTTGTTGCATCAATAATGTCGGTGACCGTCGGAGCACCCTCTCTGCAGCTGCCCTCGATTGTTTGCCAGATATAATGAGAAAAAGTAACTCAAATACAAGCTAGAACACACACACACACACACAGGCGTGGTGGTGGTTGACTCTTGAGTGAAAATAGACACATGTGTTCCCTAAAGCTTGGGCGCTTTTTGCTGTAAGCCGTTAAAGAGAGGGATTGTGGGTGATACATGCTGCCTGGAGGGCTCTACATGAAAGTTCTCACTCTTTTCTTTCCCATGCTTCTCCAGCATATAGAGTCGTCTGCAGCTCGGCTCATTACGCTCGCTCCTCCACTCTCTGTAAATGCGATGGATTACAAGCATTTTGTATATTTCATGAGACCATTTTCTGTGTCATTCAACCAACAACAGACATTTAGATTTGCCAAAGCAGGAAGAGAACAGGTGAAACTAATGATATGAACATTTCTCATTGAGCAAAACTGTGAGATAGTGAGCACAATACAGGGTCCTGGGAAATATGGATAATATTAATTAGACCTGTGCTCCTCCTGCTATGAGATGGGGAGAAATTGAAAAATGGGGAAGCAAGATTTTACTGCAAATGAATTCACATAGAAGGAAAGACACTGTGAAGTGATGCAGACGGGAGAGAATCCTGAAGGTTTAATCCAGTACAGTAGATCTTACCACAACTACTAATTAGAAGTGGAGCAGCAGGTAAGATGAAGGAGTCGCAGAGATTGGAAAGAAGAACTATAGAAGTGAGAGTCAAAAGAAGAATGAAGGATGAGGAGCGGTAGAGGGAGAAGCTGTAAGATACACACACACACACACACACACACACACACACACACACACACACACACACACACACACACACACACACACACACACACACACACACACACCTACACACACACACACCTACACACCTACACACACGTCGGCTATATTGCTCATCCCATTGAGGGGTTCAGGGGGGGGAAATCCCCGGGGACTAAGTGAACTCTTAACTCCTTTGCCGCCACATCTGGATGACACACCACTGCCCAGCATCAAAGGGAAGGATGGTCAGACAGGTGGGAATACGACTGAGACACACACATACTGTGTATACATACATATATACATTTTGAAAAGCAGCAAACTGATCAGACAGCAGAGAACCGGGGAGACTTTAACACTGATCGATGAACATTTACTGAACTTTGCATAAAAAGTTTGGTCCAGGAGAGTCCACATTACCTGACAGTTATAAATAAAACAAAATTGATGGTCTCATATATTGATGAACTTAACTGTTCCCTGCAATTTATATCTGAAAGAGAACCGAAGCTCCTCAGCTGAGACCTCCTCTACCGTTTCCAACATATTTTTATCTACGTCTTTTTCATTTCTTAGATGAAAAGTTAGTTAAGTCAGATCTGAATCATAACCCAGTAAATTCAGTCCTTTAAAATGTGACTGTCTGATTCGTCGCCATGGATTCACGTTGCACCTCTCTGCCTGTGGGATGACTTTAATAGATATATATACGCTATAACCACTGCCCATTTTCTGTTTTTACCTCCACACATGGACACTGCTCAGTGTGGATAAATCACTGCCTTACAGGGCGCTCTCTGAAGCACATGTTGGACTGAGCAGCCAGTGGGGCACTCGGAGCGGATTCTGGAGCCTTCACCGAGCTTAACGCCTGCCGCTGGTGATGGATGACCTGTGAGGGATGATGAATCGACTGCTGTCAGGTCCTCAACGCACTCTCATCTGGGATTCAGCCATAAGAAGTGGGGAGCATCACCATTGGCCTGTGTTGTACTTCAAAATACATCTCATATCTCCTGAGGAGAGACGATGATTTCAGTATACAGAGTGTGGTTTCTGCTCGTACCACATTTGTATTATGTCCTGTTGTAATGATGAAGTGAGATTTGTGGGATTGTCATTGGTGAACAAACTTCACACAGAAAGACCGCAGCCAAACCAGGAACCTTCTTGCTGTGAGGCGACAGCGCTGACCACTGGCCACACTGGGAATCTGACTTCAATTTGAAACGGAAAAAAAAAAAATATGCTAGGTGAAAATAACTTAGCCACTCTACATCATAAGGGTATAAATGTGGAGTGAGTTAGGCTTACCGTACTAAAGGCAGCATTCCTGGATCTTTTTTAATATTCCCTGTATTAAATCATCTTCAGTATATGTAATATATTGTTTTTGTGGAGTTTATGAAGGATACACACCAAAGCTCAACTGGCGCCACGCTCCTTTGAACCAGCTGGTTTCCGCTCTAATTCCAATTGTGCACATAAAACGGCACACGCATCTTAATGTGCCCCAACTTCAATCGATGGCTTTGTGTGGCTTGTAGACAAAATAACACAGTAACAAAAGCATCATGATAAACACAGGTTTTTACGTAGCTTGAAGTGGCTCAATCCAAACAGCATAGGGGAATGTCTCCTACAACATTTAGAAAAACTTAAAAAGTAAAGAAGAAGAAAAAATCTCTACCACCTGTTGCTATTTCAACTATTATCTGAAAGAGATCCAACCCCATATCTGCCATCTGCACTACATTTATCCAGTGTGTGGTGTAACATATAAACTAAGTCATCACTCTTTACTCTTCCACCAGTTGACCCTGTTCAGACGCCACAATGTGCACTGGTTCTAACTTCACACTCTTTGCTTTCCACACTCATTTCATCACATTTTCTTCATTTCCTGCTTGCAGCAAGCAGATGGATTGTGAGTTTCTGTCTGTAAGGCCTGAGTGTTATCAGTGCTGAGTGAGAGCACGGCTTCCTGGTAGCTTCAAAGCCGGCAGATGTTTTGAGCTCCTTCAAACCAAAGAGCTTTCATGAGCGCAGTTTCTCACTGAGGTGGTCAGCCAGCTTTATGACAACCAGCAGCACAGATGTTTTGTGTTGTGCAGGGAGATTGGGCTAATGTCCCGTGCTGATATTTTGAAACCGGCGACATCAATAAGCTGTGGACCAGGACTGATATATCCACAGAGACCAATGAAGAAAATTGGGCCATGTGGCAGAAAGACAGTCTCATTTCACACAAAACTCAGCTCAGGTGCAAATAGAAGAAGAAGACGGAAACCATGCGCCTCTCTCTCTCCTGTGTGTCCTAGTTCTGATTACTTCCTGAGGGTTCACCAGAATTTCAATCATTTAGCCCCTCCTCCTTTCTCCCTCTCTTGTACATCTGGCAAATGCCAGCCAATATTTATATTCATAACAAACAAAGACGGCACACAGAAGAGAGAGAGTGATATAGAATAACTCAGGCCGCGTGGCTCAGGAGGCAGATGCCACGCTGCAGCAGCCACGCTGCAGCAGCCACGCTGGGATGGGCCGAAGGCAGATATTGGACTTCCCCCATAAACCTCCTCCAGCTGGCTGGATGGAGGACAACAAAGCCTTCAACAGCCCATTCAACCCTCTGCATCACTCTTACAGCAGCACGTCCAATTACAAACCAGATGTGGCCAAAGCCGTGGGATCAGGCCTTCCTGATTGGACCAGATCAACATCTCACATTTGATTCAGGTCTACATGAGAGTTTCTCTACTTGTGTCATCCGGTTGTCTGTGTTGTCCAGTTGTGATCTCATGTCGATCGGAAACATGTTAAATGAATAGTCTAATGTTTTGGTAAACATGCTGATTTAGTTGCTCTGTCAGGCACAGCTAATATAAAGCTATGCTAGCTGTTTTCCTCTCTTACCACTCTTTACAGCATGTAAGCTAAGCTAACTGGCTTCTGTCTAGAAATCATTATCTGGATATAAAGATTGGACGACATGACGCTCCAAATTACGTCATTGGCGAAAGATGGCAGTGTTTGTATCCAGGATATTTTGGCTTCATTTCTGGATAGTGGGAGGAAGTGGAGATTTGCCGCCAGGCTAAATTTACTATTACTATTCTTCAAATTGAATAGACAGAGTGGGGGTAATCAAACTACACCTTCAAGCAAAATTATTAGAATCATACTGCATGTATGTCAGAAGTTTGCGCTGTAAAATATGTATTTTTCTAAATAAATACTTGTATATTTGTATATATATATATGTATATATTACATATATTTCAACAGACGGTAGAGGATTGATTCCAGTACAATTTGTCTGTTTGCAAGAAGGATCATCAGACTACTGTTGGAAAAATACACGATCAGACATTGAGCTGTAGGTACAACATGTGACGCTAAACCCCGTCTTCCTGTTTCTCTCTCCCCTTCTGAACGACCTAAACCCGGCTGGCAATCAGTCAGCAATCAGGCCAATCAGGGCGACAAACAAGCAAAACAAACAGCAGGAGGGTGAGCGATGGTCGGACGGTGCTCCTGTGGGCCCAACGTGACCTCCGGACGAGACAGCCTCATGACTAATTGGTGTTTAAGCTCAATCACAGCCTGCACACTTCCTACTCCTGTGAGCCTGTTAAATGGCTCTATTCTCTCTTTCAGCCCCCGATTCTCTCTCTCCCCCCTCGCTTTCTCACTCTCTCACTCTCTTTCTCTCTCTCTCTCTTTCTCTGTCTCCCTCCTGGGTCTCTAGCGCCCCACCTTCGGTCTGTCTGTCTGGACCAGAGGGAGGCACCGTGGGAGTTTAATTGCCTCGTATTTCCATGAAGCCAAGTTCATTACATTAACAGCTCCGGCCCACGCTGCATACTTCTAACCTGCTGCAATTTGTTTTTGTATTTATTAGGCTGGCAGAGACGCCGCTTCCCGCTCAGCTGGGTGGGGGGGGGGGGGGGTGCTGTGTGAGGGAGAAGGTCAGCAGGCACAGTCGTCCATTGTGATGCACCAGCCTTGGCAGATAGAAACATGACAGGGAAGTAGAGGCGGAGAGTGGAATGGCCTGCTCGTACTCGGAGGAATCAGGGTCGCTCTAGTGGAAATGCACAGGTATGAGGTGGTGAAGGGACGATTAGTGGGGAGGTCAGGCATGGTGTTGACTCAAGGTGTAAACTTTGAGAAAGATTTAGGAAAACCTTAATAAATAGTACACAATAAACCAAGATAAACAAATCAATATATCCTGTTAACTATGATTAGTTATGCATTATCATAGACAGTATAAAACAGCACAAGTTGACTTAAAGATATTTTCATAATCGATAAATTCTCCAACAATGTTCAAACCAAAAGAAATGTTAGATAGATAGATAGATGGATAGATGGATAGATACAAATAGACAGACAGGAAAGTATTGGCTAAGATCTGTTCCGATCATTACATTCCCAGCATGATGCAGAAAGTGGTTGCCACATTCATGCACAAGCACAGATCCATGTCTCCATTCATGAATTTCTCTCAGTCCCGCCCACTGAATGTACAGTACACACAGTACTCACAGTCGGCCATAACACACACTCTCTCTCCCTTTCACAAGGCCGGAGTTCCCAGTTTGCCACACACGCTGCAGTGACATGCATATATGGCATTAGAGAAGCGCAGAGATTTTAGAATAAATGTTGAAGAATTCTGTGTTGCAAAAGTGTGAATCCACCCTTTACTCTTGTGCAACCCACTGTGACGATGCTGTAAGAAAACCACCAACTAATCTAAGACAGCAACACTAAACAGATGTACTCCCGAAAGGAGGAGAGGAATAAAGGCAGGAGGATTGAGAAGAGGGAGAGAAAAGGATAGAGAGAGTAGAAAAAGAAGTTAACAGCAGAAGCAAGACAATAGAGAGAGCAGGAGGAGAAGCAAGAGATCGTCTGAATCCAGTGGCCAGCATGAGTGAGCGTCTCTGAAAGTGGATATGAAGGCGGATGAGCCGAGCCAACCTCCGCTGACCGCATTAACAAAACCTAATGGAACGGCTGGCTCCAAGAGGCCTCGTCATCCATTATCTGACTGTTGCCCCGCGCAACCAAATAGGTTCATGGTCTCAGTGGCTGCCGTTCAGCTGTCATACACTATGTTCTCCCTTCTTCTCTGTCTTATTTCCACCGGCTGTAATGAAAAAGATTGGTAAATCAATTGGCGGATTACGTAAAGAAGCCGGGGGGGAATATTGCCTCCACTGGGCCTGTGGCCACAAATCACTGTAAATCAGCAGGAGAGGAAAGGAAGAGAATGGTCATATTTTGTATTGAGGGGCATCTGTCATCTCTATAAACACACCCGATCTACCGTGTTGAGAGAGCAAGTGCAGTTCAAACACTCACAAATAATACTTTATATATAGGCAAATTCTTTTATTCAATGAATAGCAACTATCCACTAAAACCCAAAGACATTACAGCTTCTACCTTTGTCAGTGTGGTGATTAGGTATCTCTTATTGATGGTTATATTGACCATTGACCAACATCATCTTGAAGTTTGTCCATTCTGGGCTACCGTACATCAGGAAGAGACCTGGTATCCGATGTAGATACAGTATAAAAGTCTCATTCTAATTTTAAAAAACACAACAGCTCCTACTTTTAGGTGACTATAAACTGATAAAAACATGATTAAGATTCTTTTTCTCAAATATCCTTTGATATTAATAAGTATTAATAATCCAATGATGTATGAAAATATCACAATAACAGGGGCCAGTCTGGCTCTATTATTGGTGCTCTTTACTAATTAGTAACAGACTTTAATTTAAATAAAATGTTGAATACAGGGGTTTCAATGGCAGTTCAGGATAATTGAAGATTTATTTTTCCCAGGACGATGGCACCCAAAAGATGTTTAAAAGTTGTTACTGTTTTTGTTTGGGCAATTTGATCAAAAAACAGCAACTAAAGAAAGTCTGTCCAGCAAGTAAGTTTTTTTTACCTCCACAAAGGAGGTTATGTTTTCAGTTTGTTGACTGGTTGGATTACCATTAAATTCAATTTGTTGCAGATCTAAATATAAATCTGGATGTTTGAATTTAAATGTGGTTTCATAAGGGGACTATTGGGCCTTGGTAGAGGTATGTGCTCTACTGAGTGTCACTCTAGTTCTATATAATATAGTATTTCCACCTCCAAGGCTGTCATCAGGCAAACATCCGTGTGAACAAAACACAGGTTATATACAGACAGAACTCCACCTACAGGATATTATATGATACATACATGTCACATACATTTTCAATATGTGCAGACAAAACACACAGCATAGCCCACAAGGGCCATGTCATTGTTTTAACATGCACAAAAAATACAACAACAAAAAAAAAATATATAGTTTAGGATGCACCAAAGGGTTTACTTGGATGTTTGCATGATGAAGACTCAACATAATGAAGTCAGCATCCAACAATAATTTAATCAAGTGATGGTTCATATAAATGACGAGCTCAAAATAGTGGATTTAGTGTCAGGTTAAAAACACTCAGATCCTCTGGCCACTCTGTCCTTATTGGCAGATCCATCCATTAAGCAGGATCTTGCTGTTTTCCAAGCCTCTGCTCATTATCCAGAGGATTATAGTGTTTTAAGGAGTGAATGACTCAGAAGACCTGCTCCACAGATCTGAACCACCATTGTGTGGGGACAGTGGTGTTAGCGTGGAGAGCTCGGTCCAAAGAGCAACTCCCTCTTACAGTACATCTTTGGTATTCTGTGATTCTGACCCTGTCGCTGGGCGGTTTAAGGCACTTTAGTGTGGCCGGTGTTTGAGCAACCTGCCAGCATGGTGAGAAAATGACAGCACCCTCTAAGAATGGGAAGGGGCGATAAACCGAGGAGGGGGGGGGGGGGGGGTTGCTTACATAGGCAAGTTACACAGAAGTTGCTTACTTTACTACGAAGCTGATCTCTCGATTAATGAGAGTGGTACTTACCCACAAACACAGTGACTGCACCTTTTGTGTGGTCGCACAGAGAGTGCGAGTGTTTTCCTGTGGCCGGGGGTCGCGACCAAAGGCTGGTCTGACTGAGGACATTCCCAGGGGCACTGGAAAGAAATGAGGACACTGAACAGCGTGTCCATTGTGTGTGTGTGTGTGTGTGTGTGTGTGTGTGTGTGTGTGTGTGTGTGTGTGTGTGTGTGTGTGTGTGTGTGTGTGTGTATTCATTTTTGTTTCGTCTTTAGGACTTTATCCAGTATAAACATTGACCTTGTCAAGACCTTATGGGGACCAAAGCCGAACCTAATTTTTGAGGTCCCGGTTAAGGTTCGGAGTAAGATGTGAATTGTGGTCAGGTTAAGGTTAGAGTTAGGTGTGATGCGGTCCTGGTTAAGGATAAGGTTTTGGTTAGGCTGTCCACAATATATGGAAGTCAATGCAGTCCTAATACGGTCCTTGTGGGGACAAAAATCAAGTATTAGTATACCATAAAGCATTAAACTTTAAGTTGAAGACATGTGTTAAGGGTTAGGTTAAGTAGTAACTGGTTAAGGCTAGAGTAAGTCTCCAGGAAATCAATGTAAGACAAAGTTAAGTACTCTTAAGTCATGGAGACACTGTGTGTGTGTGTGTGTGTGTGTGTGTGTGTGTGTGTGTGTGTGTCACGTTTTCTAACGATTTTTTTTTATAAACGCAAGTGACCATGTGTGTTTTTTCGTGAGCCACTGTGTTGATCCTGTGATGACAGGATGTTATGAATTTTGAGGAATTAGATTCATGTGACATGACTCACGCACATTGGGCACAAGGACGTTATTTTCCTCTTGAAACAAGTGTTCTTTTCTACTTTTGTCTTTATGTTGAGCAGCGGCCATGTTTTCCTCAGACCAGACCGTGAGTCATCTGCAAACGCTAATTCCTCAGTAATGTGAACTCATTACAATGAGTCTCAACGTCCACACTAAATTGGTTTTATGCATTGTGTGCTGCTCAACCTCTCACCAGCCTGGGCATGGATTACTCATACAACAGGAAATAATGACGCCAAGGTCCATTAAGTAGGATGGCAGGACATCATATCAGCATTAATCTCCCACTTAGCAGAGCAGCCCCAGGAGAGAGTGACGGGGATGGAGGAGATGAGAGAGAGAGACCATGATTTTCTGCTCTTCCCAGATGGACTGTGGCTTTTTATTTTTATTAATATCATTTGCATTTAATTTTTTACTGTACATACATTTGAGCAAAGGATGTGAAACAAGCTGATTCCAGGCAAAAGTACCGTTTCAATATCCCCTCACCTATTTGTCTAAAACCAATAAATGTGCACATTAATGGATGGATGGAGCCTTTTGGATCTCTTTGTAATCCTGTTACCTTTCCCTTAAAGTGATTGAGTGAAATGATTTAATTTGATTGGATGTGTTATCTACATGCCCAAAAGTGCAAGATGAGTCAGCAAGAATATGTTACAGGAGGAGAACAAGAGGGGATTTTATTTATATTTATTTATCAACTCAAAATGTTCTTTTGACACTTAATTGACATATGCCGAGATACAGCAGGACATTTATGGCCAAAAGAAACAGACGGGAAATTGTCTAAATACCAAATTTGGTACAAAGCACCCCGTCTCTTTTTAGAGATTAAATCTTTGTTCAAGGTCCCTGCCAAAACAATTTAATAACATAAAATGCATTTTATATTTTTCTGTGTCTTGCAGAGCCAAAACTCTGACTCGTGCCTCAAGTGTAAATATCCTTAAAATGTATTGATTATCAGAATAATTGCAGATACATTTTCTCTTAACTGCAACTCTAAACATATGAAATACACTTTATGTTAAATAATACAGTTCATCATCAAAACAGGCCATGAAGGGCTCTGTGATCAAGTCCTTCTTATGGTCCTGTAGGTGCTTCATCATCACGTGATTTTATATGTGAAAAAGATGCTGAATTTATTGGATGCATATTGATTTACATGAGCAGAATATCAATTATAAGTATAACAAACCAAAATCTGATTCTTAAACATCATTATCATATAACCCAATTCTATAGTTGTATGAAACAATGGATTAACCCTGAGCCAAATCATGGACACTTTCAAGATTAGAGACAATAAAATCCCAAAACTATGAAAGCACTATGTAACTATTAATATTTCAATAATGATATCAATTACCCTTATAATAATAATAATAATAATAATAATAATAATAATAATAATAATAATAATAATAATAACACGTTATTGGTATTATTACTTTGTTTAATTTATATTTAGGGATAATCTAATTTTATTTTATTGAGGTCCATATTCTCGGAGGTGTGGTGTACTGCGTCATCTAGTGGCATTAACTGCTCCATGCCTCTACCTTTGTAGCTGTCCTTCAAGATCCCTGAAGGACCGTTGATTATTCAGCTTGGAAATATTTAATTAGCAGATTAATGTTATAAGTAAACACTTTATTTTAAACATAATTAAAACCTAAATTAAGTATTCTATAAAACTAGTGATACTGTTGATTTTGTTGTGGTCTCAGTCCAGAGATAGAGGCGCAGCCGTCATTTGCCTGATCACAATCCCGAAGCAAAGGCTCCGGTAGGTTAGCTTGAGCTCGTCCCCGGTTGTCGTGTGTGTGAAAGCGGTGACAGCTGAAAACAGAGTTCCATCCCGGGCTGTGCACTCAACAGAATCGCCAACATGTTCGAGGAGGCGAGTGAAGTGTTCGACAACATGTTCAAATCGTCGTTTCCCCTCACCTTCATCGTGTTTATCCCCGCGGTGCTCATCCTGGTGTCACCACTCCCGGCCGAGGCGGCACATGAGTTCACGGTGTACCGCATGCAGCAGTACGACCTGCAGGGACAGCCTTACGGTGAGTCGGTCGCTTGTCCGGTTCGTCACCCGGGAATGAATGTCCGCGTCACTGCGGTGAGTCGGTCCGTCTCCCCACAGCTCTGTGCAGCCTCCATGAATGACAGCACGCAGGGGTCGCTACTGCTAACTAGCTGCTAATGCTAATGCTTAGCATCATTCGCATCATGACCTGAAATGGAAATCTGTGTGCAAATGCTAAAGTGTGTGTCCCCTCATTAAAACTGTGGCTGGACGTGTTGATTCACCATTAGCTTAGCAAAACTGAAAAATCCAAGTTACACAGGGTAGTGACAAAATATAGGTCAACTAATATGATCCCTCCTCTTCCGCTCAGGTTTTACTGGGATGGCAGGATATGATTATTAATCACATCTTAAGTTCAAATACTGTTTGTAAGTGGGAGAGCAGGTGTGGTGAAGTTTCCTCTTTCTCCAGTGTTTGTGATGATAGTCATTGGATCACCTATTCCACACATCCTCTGTTGACCTTTGTCTCAGTGTGACACGGTCTGTTGTGTTACTCCTCCCCAGGTCCTCTTGACATAAGACAGGAGTCCCTGTAAGAAGTGTGATGATTAATGGCCGTGTTGTCCCCAGGTACCAGGAACGCCATCCTGAACACCGAGGCTCGTACTGTGGAGGCAGAGGTACTAAGTCGTCGCTGTGTTATCATGCGGCTGGCGGACTTCTCCTACGACAAGTACCAGAAAGCCCTGCGCCAGTCGGCGGGAGCTGTGGTCATCACGCTGCCCAAGAACATGTCTGCTATGCCCCAGGACATAGTGCAGGTACTGACACACACACCATTGTCATGAATAAGACTTTTGTCAGTCTTTTGCCTTCAACTGATTCCCCTCAGTGGTGTTGTGAACTAACTATGAAGCCTTTCATTATGTTAAGTGTCTTTTGTCTTTAACTAATGTCATTAATATGTGTCTTATGTTGTTAAACGTGATGTTCCCATCTGTTCAACCCCTATAGCAGTTCATGGAGCTGGAGCCAGAGATGTTAGCGACTGAGACCATCGTCCCTGTGTACTTTGCCATGGAGGACGATGAGCTGCTGTCCATCTACAGCCAGACCCTGACCTCGTCCTCTTCACAGGGCTCTTTGTCAGCTGCTGAAGGTGAAACTCATCCCACTCCAGACTGCACCTGCTGGTGTGATCTGTTTGTTTGTATTGTACTCACCAAACCAACTGTAACACACCCTAACCCTCTCACAATGTATGAGTGGATAGCACACAGATCAGTGATGAATTTCCTTTTACTCTGTTTTCTGCAGTGCTGCTGCACACGGCCACAGCAAACGGCTTCCAGATGGTCACCAGTGGAGCTC
This sequence comes from Verasper variegatus, assembly GCA_026259375.1. Lineage (NCBI taxonomy): Eukaryota > Metazoa > Chordata > Actinopteri > Pleuronectiformes > Pleuronectidae > Verasper > Verasper variegatus. The sequence continues at coordinate 13,532,910 of CM048046.1, read as the reverse complement.
AGAGCAAAGCAGTCAATGACTGGGCCATCACCAGTTTAGAGGTGAGAGACTCAGCATGCGAGTAGAAAGGCTTTCCAATGTGTCAGTCATTCCATAAACCTTTCAGTGTACTCATGCTTTCATTATTTATGTCACGAATCTGGGGCTTCAAAAGTTTAGAATAGAAAATATAGTTTGCACATGCAATTCTTTACAGATGGGTATCCTCACTTGCCAGACAGTGGATTGGTTGTTGTTCACTTGAAAAAATCTCACAATATCATAATCATATGCAAAAGTTTGAAACAGTACTCTATATTTTCTGTTTTCCAAGGCTTCAGTGTTAAATTAGATTTCAGTTTTTTATTAAATAGGAGGTCTGGTTTTAGTAAATTATATTTATAAATATGTGATTGGTGTTTGTTCAGGTGCAGTTGTCACCTCTCTAATAGCCCCAGGTTGGGCCTGTCCTGTATCAACATTAACAGCTTTGTATATGATTCCCCAAAGAAAGAATACCACAATGTCGTTTCACAAGACGGGAGTATTTCCTTAATCCTTTAAAACCGCTTTTCTCAAGTTGGATGTTTTAGAGAAGAGTAAAAAGTCGAACACAAACAGGTAAATAGTTTTAATTGGGTCATTAATAGACATTTAAACTTGACTTTTAAATGTTTTTGTTTTGTTTTTTTAAATGTGCCGCTAATACTTAACATTTTGACTTTGCTTTTCTGAAGAAAATAATTTCACTAATTAGACCAGGCTCCAAATAAGCAAACATCCACTTGTGAGGTGGAGGTAGAGAGTCTCCTGGTACCCTTAGCTGTAACAGGCTTTGGGAATCTAGTGTGTGCTACCTGCTGCAGTAGCTTAGTGCCCATTGTGTGTTTTTCTCTATGTGGGTGGGCTTAAACTCCTGAACAAAAACTGCTGTGTTTACGAAAAGCCTGAGGGTTTTAAGTCAAAGATGAATTTGATCAGAGAGGCTCACTGCAGCAATTTTATTCAGTGTTTATTCAGTTTCTCTTTGTCACATAGAGATGATTTAACACAAAAACTGACAGATTCTTTAGCCTGTCTTTCTCATTTATTTTGTTGTCAAGATTAAACTTCAATAAATATTTTAATGCAACACCTGTTGTTCAATGTGAGACCATAGACCTGTACTATGAAAAGAGTTGGACCTACTCTGATTGAACTCAGAGTTAACTAAGGGAGTCTGTGATGGAGAACACCGACTTCAGTTCACCCTCATTGCTGTTGTTGACACAAAGTGGAAAACAAGTGGGATATATTTAAATATAGAAAGAAACAAAACAACTACTTGGAACTGATCAGAGCCATGAATTCTGTATCTATATTCAGAAAGAATAACATAACTAACACACATTCATTTGAAGAGAATTCAAATTATGTACATGTTTACATTGCACATACAATACATGACAACATATGCACAAAGGAGAGGTGGGGGTGAAGTATACCTCAGGGATTTCGTTGTACGGGTAAAACGTAAAGTTGCATTTTTACCCTGCTTCGTAGTTCAGGCCTCTGATGTCATGCTTCATCTTTCTTTTTATCCAGACTCAATAAGACTTGATTGCTTCAGTCCTTTTTTGATATCATGAAAGGAAGTGAATGGCATCGCTCACTGTTTTAGTCAGAAAGGCACAAAATAAAGCAGCACGAGTGTTGGTTCAGCAGGTTTCTAATTTGAGATATGTGTTAAAACCAGAAGTGGAAAGTGATTTAGTCACACTGCAGGGGATTAGCAGGTCTCAGGTCTGTGGTCAGGAGGTCGACTGTGACTCACTCTGCACAGCCACACTTCCTGACACTTGAATACACACAGTTGCGTTTGCGTTGCTAAATTCAATGCGACCCAATTTCAGTTTCTGATCTGTTCTTATGATTTCCACCAGGGTCGTTTGGCTGGAGTCGGAGGAGAGGACCTGCCCACTATCGTGGTGGTGTCTCACTACGACTCGTTTGGTGTTGCTCCAGTATGTTCACTGCTTCTTTCTTCTCTCAAATCCTCCTTCATACCCTTTAAACATTAAGGGAAATTAGCTACAGAAATACTTTGTCTACAAATCTCTGTAGGATTTGGTTAAATTTAGCTCAAATTAATACAGTAATATTTCAGGAAGCAACACAGTATTGTCAGTAAATAGAGAGGAGGCCAGAAAAGTAATGTGACTCTGTTTGGTGTTGTGTCCAGTGGCTGTCGTACGGCGCCGACTCGAACGGTAGTGGAGTGTCCATGTTACTAGAGCTGGCTCGTCTCTTCTCGAAACTCTACACCTACAAGAGGACACACGCTGGGTGAGAAACGACAGAGACTTTCACATTCAGATTGTTTTGCAGAACATTTTGTGTCTCCTTTAAACTGTTAAACCTGCATTAAATAAAAAGCAGAACAATATATTGTTTTACACCTTCATTTAGCTGTGTGCTGCAAACTCATTTAGTGCATTTTATATATGATGAAACAGTAGTAGTAGTAGTATCGATTACCCAGTGTTCCGTCTTAACACAAGTCTAGTGTTTTTGAGAACCATATTGACCTTTAGCTGAGCACTGTGCTCGCTGTAAGAATCACATCTGAATCCTGTTGTTTTCAGGTACAACCTGCTGTTCTTCGTGTCGGGTGGAGGCAAGTTTAATTACCAGGGAACCAAACGTTGGCTGGAGGAGAATTTGGACCACACAGGTAACGTCCAGCATCTTTAACACAGAACTTATAAACAAGTATAGAACAGATTAAAATGACACTATGACTATCATGCACTGTGCTCTATGTGCCAGTTTAATAAAAGTAGTAGTCCTGGTTTTTTCTCTCTATATGCTATATGCTTTGATATTTCTGTGTTTGAACATGTCGCGTGGCCGTCTTCACAAATATATTTACTAACTCTCTCTACTGTTGCACCTCTCCCTCTGTTTGACAACAGACTCCAGTCTACTGCAGGACAACGTGGCCTTCGTGTTGTGTCTGGACACTCTGGGGAACGGAGACTCTATGCACCTCCATGTGTCCAAACCTCCTAAAGAGGGAACTCCACAGTATTCTCTGCTCAAAGAGCTGGAGACGGTAAGAATGATGCTGCTTGATACACTAAATACTGATTTCAAAAATTTCTGGCAGTGATACATTTAAAAAAACTAGACATTTATTTCTTGCTAGACCCTAAAACAGGTCGAAATACACTAGATTTTGGTGGCATATAAGAGTGCTGTTATTAGGGAGTAAAAATAGCTTGATTATTTATATATATATATATATATAGAAAAGAAATTGACATCCTAAGATGACATTATGAAACCCTCATGAAAACAAATAGCTCTTTAAGATTGATGTTTTACAGTTAAACTATAAACTTTATTGTAAATAAGTTTAAATAAAAACACAAATACAATCAAATATATAAAACATAAATTATGAAAATATACTTAAACTCTGATACCAATATGTCTGCGAACGGCTCATATCTTCTTCATATCGATCTACCTTCATTTTTAAGCCTGTAGAAAAGTCTCAGGAAACTGACGCAGCGGCGGTCGTTCTCTGTCCCCCTCTCTTCCTCCCAGGTGGTGAGCAGTCAGTACCCGGAGGTCAAGTTCTCCATGGTCCACAAGAAAATCAACCTGGCCGATGACATGCTGGCCTGGGAGCACGAGCGCTTCGGGATCCGCCGGCTGCCGGCCTTCACTCTGTCGCACCTGCCCTCGCACCGCCTGGCTCAGCGCTCCAGCATCATGGACTCGCGGTCAGTGTCCCCCTCCTCTCGCCACGGAGCGGGAGAGCTCCCGGCTGGGTGGGTTCATTACTGCAATTTCCATTTCCAGTTTCCATTCTAGCTGTCTTACTTCATATGGTTGATGTCACTTTCCTGACAAACTGAAGTGTTTTAGGTGCTGTTTTTTTTTTTTTTACTTCTCTCAATCCGCTTTACTTCTTTTATCTGGGGTTCTTTTACTCCTCAGTTGCCTGAGTGGCCTTGGGTGCTCTGGGATCAGTCTCTCCTCTCTGACTTATTTTTCGCAGGCTTTGTGGTTTCTCATCTGATGTTTAGTGGAGTTTTTCCTGTTTCTCTAACTGTCAGCAAACGTGTGATTGTGTCTTCCAGGCCACACGTCGATGTAAATAAACTTGGCAGGAACACCAAGGTGGTAGCAGAGGCACTGGCCAGGGTCATCTACAACCTCACAGAGAAGGTATGAATGAATGATGAGAAAATGTATGGGGGGGGGGGACAGTAAAAGCTTTGTCTTTTTCCTGCCTGTGATGTGATATTTATGTTCTGCTGCTCAGGGGGCCCCTGGAGACCTGCAGATCTTCACTGAACAAATGGTAAGTCATTAAATTTACATTCACTGTAAGAGTTGCAGTGATGCAGGTAAAACCTTTAGCAGGGGAACTTTTTCAGGTTATTGCATCATTTTAAAGTTTAGCTGTGTGGTGTAACAGGAACAAAACTGATTACATGAACAATGGTGACAACAACAACAAAAAACTTAATTTAATGTAATAGATGAGAGCTGTTTTAATCTGAATACAGCTGAGTTGAAAGCAGGTTCACTCTTCCTGTGTCAAGTGTGTATCCTGTATATCGATATGAAAGCAACAGACTAAATCATGTGCGGCTGCAGAGGGCGCTGTTGCTCTATAAGAGTAACATTGTGTTGCTTTAAAATTAAACTGACATTTACTCAAATGGTGCAATAGACAAGTAGCTGTACCTGCCAATACTGGAAACTCCTGATGAGGCTCTTGTGTGAGCACAGACTTAACACATCTCTACAAGAACAAAAACATTGGTAACCATTGGCCGCCTTTTTTTCAGGTCATAACTTGTGTTGCTGTTCCAAATATTTAGAATATTTTTCGGTAAACTAAATCTAAAAGCAAGCAGGTCATGTTGCTTAGAAACATGGGTATTGCTTAATGTAATGATTATCTCCAGTTTGTATTTCACTATAGTGTTTTCCATCGCAGGCTGGTGGTGAACCTCTGCCTGTACCTGTACCGTGTTCAGATTGTGTGATATAATAATTTGGCGTGTGCCACACCAGCAGGTTCAGGAGGAGCAGTTATCGGCGGTGGTGGACTGGCTCACAGCGCAGCCACGTGCCGCTCAGCTGTTGGACAAAGACAGCAGCGTGGTATCCACTCTGGAGTATCACCTCGGGCGTTACCTCAAGGACGTCAAGAGACACTATGTCAAAGCTGACAAAAGGTAAACACGAGGGTGGGGGTGAACAGGAAACACTGATGCACACTGGCTTAGGGTTTTAAATGTAGGTCACAGCAGTAAATGTGGATTGTCAAGAAATAAAAGTCGTATTTGTACATTTTGATCTGTTTTCTGCTCTTGATGTTAAAGTGACAGTTTTGATCTTTCTCCTCCTCAGGGATCCAGAGTTTGTTTTCTATGACCAGCTTAAACAAACGATGAATGCTTACAGGTAAACTTTAATCAGCTCCTCCTCCTCCTCCTATCCCTCCATAATCTTTTACTGCAGCTCATACTGATTTACTGTCGCTCGGTAAAAGCTCTCCAGCCCTCGGCTATCTGGAACATCAGGAGTCCGTCTCGTTGGGTTTCAATTAATCCTCAGATAACTACATTTTTTACATTTTAGCCCTTACTGAAAAACAGCCATCACATAACGAGAGCGATCATTACTTACTGTCGTTCTCTTTTAATACTCACTGTTTAACGCTCCATCTCTCTGCTGCTGCTGTTCTCTCTCCCTCAGAGTGAAGCCTGCTATCTTTGACCTGCTGCTGGCTGTCTGCATCGCAGCCTACTTAGGGGTGATGTACCTAGCGATACAGGTGAGTCGCTGTTCATGCAGGAGTCTGTAGATCCTCTCCAACAAGCAACATGTTACATACATGCATGTCACCCTCGACCATTTCTGTAAAGCATAAAACGGGTCTTAAAATACTGGGGGAAACATTTCTGGAAGCTGGTGAAAGGAGAACTCAGGCAGCAGCTGGTGTCTTATGCAGAAGGTTTTAATGTAGACTTGATGCATCAAGGAGACCAGAAGGTGGAACAATATACAAACATCAACAGAGTAACATGAGCAGTTGTCACCCCCAAATCTGAAGATGTCTCCCACAGCATCCCAGTATCTTCCTCTACTTGCATCACCCATTCTAACAGCCCATCCACCCTATTGGATAGTTCAGCCTAAAGCATGCATAACTAATTATACTTGTGGGGGGGTTTCTCCTGGTGGAAGATTGTGTAGTGCGTGACCCACTATATATATATATATATAGTTTCAATATTTGAATATGCTGCAGATATTATTTTTATCAAAAATAAATTAGTTATTAGAGATGTGATTCTTTTCTTTTTCCTGCGACCAATAGATTTGTTTGATATATTCTTGATGTTCCTGTTCTTGACTACATCCCATCATGACACATACATGACGCTGAAATTGTTTCACGAGCAACATTCGTAAAGAGCTTCTAAATGTGCTGATGTGTTGTGGGCCTGTCTTCTCTGGAAACATGAACTGAACAGCGTCTCTTGTCTTGTCGTCTCTGAACAGAATTTCGGAATCCTCTACAGCGTCGTCCGCAGAATCACTCAACCCAAGGCGAAGGTCCACTAATCCAACACACACACCCACCTCTTTCCTGACACCCCCTCCCGTCTGATACATGAAACTCAAGCCAGTAAGAACACAGACGCTGGGCCGAGCTGCAGTTCTCGCAGCGGTTTCCCAACCAGCAGAATCACTTCCACGTCCTTAATCCTGATCCACAAACTATGATGTCAGATCCTGTCCTGCTGCCAACTTAATCCCTTTTCTGTTTTAAGGACCAGAATAATCAGGAATCATTCTTCTCTCCACAGATGTCTCGTCTTTCTTTTCTGATAACACCAAGCGTGGGAAATATTTCACTATTTGAGTCTTTTGTTAGATTTTAAAATCATGTGTTCCCACCTCAGAGGTGTAAGATGCCATGAAGTGAGATTTTGTGACGCTACCATACGAGGTCAAGTTGCATGTTTACTCAGCGACTGGAGGGAAAATGTGAGAGTTTAGCCCAGAATTGATTTTGTTCAGAGACGTGTTGACCAACCACATTTTTAAAGGACAAGACAATTCTCCTTATTATTAATTCCTGTTTCCCTGTGTATTTTACATCGATTGATTGATCTCTTGCTTCCACATCTCTTCATTGTCAATAAGGACATGAGGATCACAGTCACTAAGAATGTAGATATAGGTCTGCGAGTGCTGCAATGAGCAGACGAGATAATGTCTCAGAAAATACAAGTTTACGGAAAAGACAAGTTGTCTCAATAAAATGTGAAGTAGGGTTTATTTAATCTTGATGGTAGTGAGTAAATTAAAATAAAGCTGAATGGGAAAGAAAATCATTTTCAAATCGTGTGTATGAAACTTCCCTTTTCTCCCCATTTAATATATAGAAATGTAATAACAGATTCTTTTTGCGTCGCCCTTTTTCCAGGTTTATTTCTCTGTTGCTGTGTGATTTCATGGTTCTTTTTTTTTTTTTTTTTTACTTTTTTTTATCCTGATTTGATATTATGCTGAAGCTCTCTCATCTGAACGCTCATGTTCCAAAAGGTCACACGCAACAATCATGGTTTCTTGTCTAATCGGAGCCGGTGGGAGTCGATGAGATAAAACTTCTCCCTTTACTCCTTTTTTTTAATCAGTAGATATCATGTCTTACGCTGACTGAAGCAAAAAGAACTGGCTCCATTGGAAGGTTTTTTTAAAGCTGCGTTAAGGATGGTGGTTGAGCCAGAGCTGCAGTATTTATACATCAGTGTCTTAAAAATGTTGGATTAAATTAGATCAATGACCTTGAACACATCCAGATAATAAGTTGTCACTTCAACGATATCTTTGTATCTGTTTCCTTGATCTTTCTGCCCTCCTCTTGCCTTGTGTGTTATGGGGTTTTTTTTCACCGTTCTGTATTTTTCATGTGTTACTGCATGACCTGTATCACTCCCCCCCCCCCCTCCCAGCAACAGAGAGTGACTGTGTATTCACCAACATGAGGGAAATACTGTGTGGTACATGTGAGTTTTTAATTTATTGAAGCAGTTTTCATGCACTGAGATGAACTCTGCTCTGAACTCGTGTTTCACCTCATCCACGATTCTTGATCCGAGCGATGGAAACGATATCAGTTGTGATTTCAAATAAACGATGAGAAAGGAAAAGTCATGAGAAACACATGTCCTTGTTTTAATGACACGTTTTATTTTATGGGAGAGGAGCAAAAGTGAAAGTAAAACATTTTCTTGAATGGTATTAAAACTATTACAAAAGAGCAGGTCTTCATCAAGTGGTCAGATTTTTAGAAAGTGATCCGATTTTTTTTTTTTTGAACAGTCGGAACAAACAAACGGGGCAATTCATAGTTTACACTTTTGTTGAAATAATTAAAATACACTTTTTAAATTGATTCAAACCAGAAATTCCTTTTTAAAAAAAAAAAATCCCAAATTCCCCCCTTCCCTTTTTTTCTTTCTAATTTAGATCTAATGAACAATAAAAACAATACTAATAAATTACAGTGCAATTCCTAAGAACCACCTGCAGGGCCGTTCTGCAGACCGCCGCTCTCCACAAGCTTTTCCTCTTCACTCGTCACCAGCTCCCACAAACACTCGCCTCGTTATTTAAGGGGACGATTTGGCACAATCATGCAGATGCTTTGTGTCGTGATGACATGACGCCTGTGAGTCAGTTCAGACAGCTCCCGTTTATATTTACTACAAAAACATCCAACGCAGCCTCGACGATCCAGTGTCTCTGTCAGAGCTGCTGCCTTAGGTCTGTCCCCACTGATGGTCGGAGCCGAGACTCCAGCTGCATCTCAAACGTGCTGCAGACCTGAGGAGGTTGTTTTCACCCCCTCTCGGTTTGTCAGCAGAATTCTTAATAACTTCTGAGCAGATTTCCAGGAAAGTAGATGGAGTGATTGGATGTTGGCCAAGAAAGAAGCCATTAAGTTTTGGAGCGGATCCTTTTTTTGTTGTTGTTGATGCTTTCACCAATTTCCCAGGAAACAATGCATCGATTTTGACTCAACGTAAATTAGCGTGCTGTGGCTGTATCCCTCCTGCAACCAGTGCAGTTTCTGTCTACATACATAGTTTTTTCCACTCACATAAGATCACAGTGACCTTTGACCACTCGAATATAATCGGTTCATCTTTGATTTCACTTCCACGCGCTGTTCACGTACGTGCGTCGTCACAACCTGAAAACACAATGCCTTAAGGGAATTGATGTCCGTGAGTGCGAGTCCTTTGTTGAGTAGTCTGACAGAACTGAGCTTCACAGGCGACATGTGTCCAACAGCGTAAACCAAAGGGGTATAAGTGAAGTGTGAGCCAATGTTGTATCAAACATTGAAACAAGAATCAGCCAAATCAGATCAGAAAGAAAAAAATAAAAAGGGACTTTCTCTCAATCTTCATTCAGTTTTGGACAGTTCCATCAGTTGTGGGTGTAGCAGTCAGGAGTGGGCAATATGGACAAAACCCTCATCAGAATATAGGTCATTTCATGTGCTGACATTTAGACACAGGGTGATATCACAGCTCGTATACAGGTGTGTCAGAAAATCATCTCGCGAAGGAACAAAGTAAATAAAAAAAAAAATAAAAACTACTTTTTTGCTAGAAAACATGTAATAGATTCAAAATATTGTTCTGAATACACCCAGAGATGTTTAGAGTTAGCAGGATAAAACTAAATCCTAGATTTAGGTGGTGGTGGTGAATAGGTACGTCATCATATCGCCCACCCCTCATCGCTCACACGTCACAGCACTGTTTGTAGTTTGACACAGCGGAAGAGCGGTGGAGAAACTGAAGAGGCACCTTCTGCACTTAGTACCAAACCAGATGCACTTAGTCCAGATCACAGGCCTCTGTGGGCGTCATCCCACCCGTCCGTCATCTGTTATCACATAATAACCAAAAACAATGAATCAACAAACTATCATACTCTAGTCTCACAGTTGAGCAGGCAGGACGCCGGAGGTCACTTCCTGTCGGAACACCACGCCAGTAAAAACCAGTCGGACACCGAGTGTCTGATATATTACACACGCAGCGACATGTCTGATAAAGCACGTCCCTTACAGTACACAGTGTGTAATGACTACAGTAAAATGAGCGTGAGCCAGCATTTCGATTAAAAAAGACGAGATTATGAAACTAAATCCAGGTGTTTGTTGTGTATGATCAACGTCTCCCTGGTCCCTGGAAATGATCTGATCTGAGCAGAACGTCACTGACACAGCAGAAAAACAACAACTGGATTACAGACAGTGCTCTCAGAGAAACAAATTAAAACAGCAGCAATTCCAAAGTTTAACCTGAACTACAGCGACAATAATAATAATAATAATAATAATAATAATGACAGCTGAAAAACGTTTGTTTCAACACCTCAAATAGCTGAGGTGAGAATTGTGGAAGACAAACAGATAAACCGACAAAAAAAAAAGAAGAAAAAAAAGGACGGTCGCTTTCGGACAGACGACATCTGCGGCCTGATCCAGCAGCACAAGCAGCTGTTCATCCAAACAAGAGCTTGAATTTGATCGAGAAGGTAGGAAGATATCCCTTATTTTCTACAGGTGCAGCAGCTGCTCCCACTAAACACACGTGGAGTAGAGCAGCGGGACCCACAGAGGACGGTCAAAATGAAATAGTTCCCTTAAACTTCACTTCGTCGTGTTCGAAAGGCATCAAACATCCTCCCATGCGCAGGATTTAAGCTAAAAGATTCAGGTTTCTTTGTGGGTCTGCCGACGTCACGTGTGTTCAGTGGTCGCCGCTGCTCACCGTTCAGGAAGAATTTCCGACATTTATAAAGACATTTGATTACACAGATGATTTTTTTTTTTTCTTCAATGTTCGTTTGTAAGACAATTTCATAGCATTTTTTTTTTTTTTTAAATCATTCCGATATCATGCATTCCTAAATACCATAATGTGTGCATACATGATGTTTTATTTCACAATTTATCTTAAAAACAAGTTCTGGGCTGTTGTTCCCTAATGTCCTCGGACCCCCGATCGATGTGAACCGGTGGGAGCGTGATTCAATTCCACAAATTAAAAACCATGAGGGTGACACTTAAGACCCAGTCAATCAATTCCAGCAATTGGCTGTCATTAAAGCAGCGTTCAGCTTGAATGCCTTCATGTCAGTGCAGCAGCAGATACGCTGGGGGAAAGACGAGGAAATAAAAATAATAATAAAAAAAGGTTGTTTTTTTTTTCTGTACAGGAATGAACAAGTGAATATTCCCATCGCCTGTTGATCATCAGTACAAGAGACAAACTGAGAGGTGAAATGTTGTGGATTTAAAAGACTCGGCTGCTCCTCAGCATCCTGAAACACACACACACACCCACCCACACACACACACCCACCCACCCAGACACAGACACACACACACACACACACACCCACCCACCCACACACACACACCCACCCACCCAGACACAGACACACCCACACACACACACCCACCCACCCAGACACAGACACACACACACACACACACATCTATGTGGCTTTTCCATTCACACTAATGGATGCAGGGAGGGGGAGCAGAGCTGTGCCGTCGCCACCACTGACTTGTGCAATGATATGAGAAATCAATACATGTGGTGTAACAGCACCGGACAAGCTCTCCAGCATCACAGCCGACATAAAGACAGCTCCCATGAGAATGGGATGTTTCCCTCTGGTTGGGTTTTTTTTAGCCTCTTCTCCTTTAGACAGAGAAAGAGGGAGGACGGAGTCAGAAGAGGGAGGAGGAGTAAAAGGAAGTGACGGCAAACGCGTCTCACCCCGACAGGGTCAGCGTGTCTCTTATCTGTGGGGTTTACTACAGGTGACTACAGGTCTACAGACCCACAACAGGACTAATCCCTTACCTGGGCTTTGTGCTGCCGTGCTGATCATGGTAATAACAGTTCATATGACCCTGTACTACAATCACAGCCCAGCTCACACCGGTTGGTTTCTACTGAATCTAGTGAATGTTAAGTTAGCAACAATAACACAGAAAGTCACCTGAAACAACATTCATAGTGCTCTAATAAAAAAAAAACAAGACCAAAAACTAAACAGTGATGAAGTCAAATGTTCTAAAACCGATACAAATTTAATTAAAAATAACTCAATGCGCCCTGACTTGGTCTTCTCCTTCCCTCTTCCCTTCAGGAGCTGCGATTTGAGTGGGAGCCGTCCCACAGAGGGCATCCTGGTTGTACTTGTAGCCTAGTTCCAGGTGGTGGCGACAGAGAGCCCATTATAGATGCTTCTCTTTGGTGACCCCATTCTGCACGTGCTTCCTGCAGAGAGAGAGAGAGAGATGAGGGAGGGGTGAGGAGGAGAGAATAAGCTGGTGAGGTGGGTGAGGTGAATTAGCAGGCACAGGGGATATCAGTGGTGTTCAAGGCCAGTCCGATAAGAAGCCACATAATCACACGTCCATATGGTCACAGCGTCTCTGATCCCATCTGCCTACAGGACGTTTATTACACAGGCTCAGAGGGAGCACTGCTCTTTCTGCATCTACACCTGCCGTCTGGAAGAGGGGACGAGGCAACAGGGATAAACTCTCAATCTGCCCGAGCTATCAAACATTTAAATTGTACTCCGACGGGACAGTCGATGTTGATGATGGCTTTTTTTATCTCTGAATATTCTGGGTGGGGGAAGAAGTATATCTGTATATCTGTTTGCGCCTTACGTTCAGATAAGGCGCAAACAGATATACGTTGGTTTTAGTGGAGTTAGCATTTTCCTGTTTAAAGCTCACCAGCGAAAAAAGTGCAGACTTCTCATTTACACAGTAGAAGAGATGATTGAGTTACACAAGACGGTGGCTTCATCAGTAGAAAAACTAATTCTCTCTTCTTATGAAGCAAATATAATAAAATGATTGTTAGCATCAATCAGGATATGACATGAACCTGTTGGTCCACCAATCACAAGGACTGTCAGATTCCAATATTGATCAAAATCATCGTTTTTTACAAGGCCACTAACACGGAAGCCTACGATTTGGAATAAGGGAGAATTTTTTATTTTTTTTTACTTTTAGCAGTTTTCAGATGACATGACTGTTCCCCTAAAGTGAAGCCGTAACTTCTTGATCGCCCCCTTGTGTCTGGCTGTAGTATAGGTCATAGGTCATAAACCTTGCCTTCTCCATGTTAGTGGATGGGACATGGGCCAGACTGAAGAAAGTACACATTAAATACATCTTTCTTAAAGATGTTTTCTCTCTCATAGGTAGTTCTTATCACTGGTGTATGTTCACATGTTCACTTTTTCAGTAAGTTTGGTTTTCATTAACTCTTTGATGCTATCGGAGGGGGGGAATATCATGATTGACAGCTTAGACTGACTCACGATTGGTCGAGCATGTGTATCAGTGAGACTCTGACTCCAAATTATGTCTTCAGAGCAGGTTGGCAGTGTTCGTATCCATGATATTACTTTGTGATAGTGGAGGAAGGGAAGACGTGTCGTCCATCTTTAAATACACTCCATGGTTCCATTACATCAGTGCAGCCCCACAAGCACTAGACATTGCTCTGGGAGAACTTAATACTGGTGTGAAATCCTGCCACATTTCAGCAGCCCAACTCTATTTAATAGTTTGTTAATGACCTGTGCTAAAACTAATCATTTAGTCGTGGTAAGCAGACAAACAGCATCTTAAAACAGCAGGTTTGTTTTACTGCCAATCTGCCTGCTCCTAAAATAACTCACTATCTAAAGTGAAGGCCTGCCAACAGCTGGCTGGCTGTGGTGCCTGTGTTAGATTTAACAAATGACAGCATGTGAACGTGCTGCTCACCCCTGGGCAGAGTTGTGATGTCCAGCATCATCAGCATCGTTGCTTGCTGCCTGAGGGTCGCTGGGGAGACCTGCCGCTGCAGCCGCCTTGCTGCTGTCCTCTTCCTCATACTCCCTGACATCATTTACCTCCTTCACCTTTAACACCTTCACCACGAACACAACAATGAACTGCAACAGAGAGGAGGGGGAAACAGAAAATGCAAAGGGATCAGATCATGTCACAGAGGCACACACAAGAGAACTTGGTATCCTGTACTTTACTTTACCTACAAAATCCTAAAACCTGTATCGATTTGTAGAACCTGCAGTATTTGTGTATCGTGTCCTCACCAAGAACCAGTAGATGTTCATGAGCAGCAGGGTGAGGAGGAGAGTGTTGAAGAAGAAGTAGAAGGGGATGTTGGGCACAGACTGGAGGCTGGACACACACGTGGCATACAGCACTTTGAGAGGGAACCAGTAGAGACGGAACCAGAACCTGACAGAACCACAGTGAAGAGCACAAACAAGAATGATTACACATGTCTATCAAATAAGAAGCAGGCAGGAAAACGTGTGTGTGTGTGTGTGTTTGTTGAGCCTCACCAAGTGATGCTGAAGGTGACAGAGCCCATGTTGGACAGGACTGTCGTTGAGCAGGTGATACTCTCCACCTCTGGTCTTCAGGTAGATGTTGAGCTTGGTGAACTCCAGCTGGATGTCATTGATGTCATGGAGGAACAACACCAGGATCCCCACGGTGTGATATCTGAGGGAACATACAGAAAGAAAATGTGTACATTTCAGCAATACCCTCTTTCACTTACTTTTATTTTTATTTAATTACTGGAAATTAACCCATTGGAGCATTTCAGATTTTGCTGTAACAATAGTGGCTCTTATCTCGTGTTTTCTGTAAAATTACTATTTTCAGCGAGACAACTTTACGTGCATATAATGCTTTGTGTTAAATGGTTTTATTTTGTGTGTTTCACTGTTGTCGTTATTGTGTGGTCCGCCCAGGAAAATGAAAATCAACGACCAGATATGCTTCTGTTCTGCATTTTCTTGGGTGCAACAAAGCATGAAGCCGTATTTAATGCTGCCAGCTGCTGAAAGCGAGTTAATGAACTACAATGACCACAGTGTAATTTATCACTCACACGACTCTGAGCATCTGTTCTTATTTGTGTGTCTCAACAGTCTTGTCGTGGTGACCTGACATAAACTCGATGATGAGACACTTTGAAATAAAGTCTTAAATATCAGATGCAACACCAGCTGAATTTTATTCCTCTGTTCGGTCACAGTTTTATACTCGCCTATAAAAACCTATAAGTCAAAAGTGTGTCGAAGAATAAAATACCTGAAGGCGTAGGAGAAGCAGATAAGTGCCAGTGTGATGATGTGGTGCACCACCATGACGGCAGAGTCCTTTCTCCACGCGTCCATGTAGACTGTGGCGTAGATGGAGTGGCCGTAGAAGCTGCCCTGGATCAGGTAGGCGATGGCGATATCTGTAGGCACTGACATACCGCTCTTCCAGTCTGGAGGAACAGGAAGGAGACGAGGGGAGCAGTTAGGAGCCGATACAGGAGCTCAAAGAGAGATTTCTAAATCCATCTCTCACCAGCTTAATTTAACTTCAGTGATTTGTTGTTAAATGATAGAGGGAGATGAACGGCAACATTTGTTTTATCCTGTTTACAGGAGAACGCCTTTTACATTAGAAAACACTAATTGTAAACAATATGTGCATTTTGATAAAGCTTCTTATCCAGAAACAGATACAAAAAGTAAAAAAAATTCTTACTATCAGAATAACGTTGCAAAACCAGGATGTGGATTTAAAACACAGCGTGTTTGGCCTAACCAATTTCAGATTCCATAAGCTTTTTTTAATGGCAATTATATTATTTAATTGTATTAAAATCCTACTTAGGCAAGTTCAGTTCCATGTACTAATTATTTAATTAGTCTTTCAATAAAAACTCATAGATTATTTTGTGGATTTGCAAATTAATATGTCTCCTGCTTTGTTCATTTATTTACACTTAATGTCTGATCTGTCTATTTTTAATTTAAATATGAGTCTCTTAAATGTAAAGACACATGTGCAGTTCATGTGCCGCAGTAAAATCTGCTGCAGATGATGAATATGTTTACACAGCATTATCATTGTTGTATACACGCACACAGATCCATCTGGACACAGAGTATTTAAAATATCTGTAGATACTGAACTATAAACAGTGAGTTCCGGGGTGGCTGCCAGATGAGAAGGGTCAGCTGGCGTACTCAGTGTGTGAGGGGTCCAGTTTGCTCGGGGGGGCGTTACGGGGGGGTTCTCAAACACTGCAGGTCACACACACAACCAAATGTGTGTTGAGGCTACGAGGAGAGCTCATGTCTCTGAAAGCTATCAGATGTTGGACGGAAACTTTCTCCTGCGATGTTTGAGTGAGGCTGGCCTCAGGAGGGATGAGGTTACGCTCGGGCAGTGTGTAATGTTTATTGATTGGACCTTCCGTCATTAAACATTGAGAAGAGAGCTGCTGGATGGATCGCAACAGAGACGCAGCCAAGAGGAGGCATGGGAACAGGAGCCTCTCTTTTTCTCCTGGAGAGTGGAGCTTCCTCTCTTTTCTTCAGGATACACACACTCTGCTCTCCTCCTCGCGTACGCCTTCCCGTTTCTTAGAGGTCTCATTTTCTAAATCCTGACCTTCTCTTTGTAGCTTCAGATCTCGCTCTCTGTTTCTCCCTGGCTGTCATTAAAGCAGCGTTCAACAGTCCAGCCAAATTACACGGCTCCTGTGCATCTCATGCTGATGGCTATTAGAGGTGATGCAGCTCCTCAAGATGAACCTGGCGTTGTCAAACAGCCTTTGCTGGCTCCACTCAGAGTGGTGGAGGTGAACTTAATCTATTAGATCAAAAAAACCTTTGTCCTCAGTTGGGTTGCTGAATGGTTTACACTTACATAACTTCCTGTAGTGAGACTGGATAATACTGTCAAGACAGATTATTGGCAAGCAACAGCTTTCCTCACCAAGTCTTAAGAAAGGCAAGATCGATTTGAAGGAGCTAAGACCATTCCCCAATTCCTCCCCCTCTACTCAGTCCAGAGGTAAAGGGACAAAGTACAATAGATTTGTTTCTCTATAGATTTAAGGTCTTGACCATATTATGTTATGATTTGGCTCTCAAAATTCAACTGAACTGAATATTTTTTATTATAATTCATTCCTCATTTTGCCATGGATTTTTTTGGTGTGAAGCACTTGGTAACCTTGTTTAGATACGTACTATACAAATTAAGTTATTGTTTCCTTTTGTACCTGGTGCAATACGTAGGCTTAATTTACACATTACATTTTTTATTTTCATTTTATTTATTTTTTTGTGTCTCCTTTTATTGTGCAGCCGTTTGGTCAACTGTGGTTGTTTGAATGTATGTACATATTGTCATGGTTCATTGTCTGTGCTTTGCTGCGAGCTGAATTTCCCATAGTCGGACAATTTGAACTGAACTGAAAAGTTAGTAAATTACGTTTTTGGCGGGGTTTGTATCAATAACAGACAGACCTGTTAAACTCAAGGCTCAGAATATTCATGAAGCATTAGGCTGCACATCCTGAATGCACTGCTTTAAAAATCTATTCACTTCAATACTCAAAGTGGCATTTTACCCTCATTGAGCCTCTATAATAGACTGTGCTGCTGCCTTCTGTCTCATGAGATTAAAACGACTTCAGCTCTGAATCTGCCCTTAGAAGTAGGCTAAGAGAGTTGCTCTCTTTCAGTGATATTAAATAGAATTTCTCTGAGGTTTACACAACCAAATAATTGATTCTGGGTTCAAAATAATAGCGTAATTCAATTTCAATTAGACATATTTCCAAAATATAGATTCTCAGATTATTTTTAGCCTTCAAATGTCTTTTTATTTGAATGTGATGGCAGTTAGAAGAGTTGAACAGATCCTGAACATGACTGGTGCTAAGTACATAAACTTGACATGACGTCACATCATCTGTTTTTGTGTATCTTACTGTAGAAGACAGAGGGCGGGTCGTGGAAAAAGGAGTAGGAGCTGAAGAAGAGCAGGTAGGTGGTGTAGGACCACGACATGGTGTAGAAGACCAGCTTCCACGCGCTCTCCGGCATCTTGGTAGCATCTTTGGGCAGCAGCCTGCACCACTGTGCTAAAGGCTGCAGCGACAGAGCAGAGAGGAGAACGAGAGTTAGACAGAGGGACGGTGGGGGGGGGGGAAGTGTGAGGAAGTGACACACAGACATCATTTAGCCGTTTCCTCAGACATGCAGCTGGGTGATCTGCAGGGGTGACTGATTCCTCTTCAGCATTGTACATTCAACATAAAGCTTTCAAGTCAATGTGTGTGGAGGAGCAAACACTTCACTACAAGTATTGCTCACAGTCTGTCAATGCACTTTAGTGGCTTCTGAGCTGAAAGGAAATCGTTAAGTTGCTTCTAAATGGACTGCTTGGACGGCTTCATAACTTCGCTTTTAAAGCTTTTTCAAATTTCTGCATAGATATGCAGATGGGACATTGAGAGACAAGTCATGGGTAGAATGTTTGCCTGCTTGGGCAATAAATGCTTTTTTAAGACACATTTTTCAAAACCAATAAACACTGACAGCAGAAAACAAATGGGCTTCAAAGGAAGTTAAAACCAAGAGGACACTTTTCATTTTGTCTTCAATCCACTTTTAAAACTGAGGGTTTCTGCAGGTTTCCATTTAAAGACCATAATGAATGCATTGTACATAATCAGTACAGCTACAGTATGTTAGGAAACTGCCGACAGAAATATGTCTTTCACAAGTCTGCTAGTGGTTTGCTATGCAAGCAGAAACAGAGGAAGTCAGAGACAGAAGGCTCCTGATGTACTGATGTCGCCTGATAACATGACCCCACCCATACTGACTATTTAAACACACATACACACACATGGAGGTGCAGACAGACAGGTAAACTAGGATCATCAGTTCTGCAGGAAGACTGGCAGGTGTTCAGTGTTTCATAGCTGGGCCAAGGTAGGGAACCGAACCCAACCCTGCACAGATGCACGCAGGCACGCACGCACGCACGGACACACACACACACGCACGCACACACACACTCAGTGTAACTGGAGGCAGGAGAATGAAAGTTGCCTGTGTCAGTGATACAGTACTTCTCAATCAGTTACCAAGCAGCTCGTCTACAGGACATGATCCGACAGGGCGATTAAATGACAAACTAGAATGGCACACTAGAATGCATACCTTACGCCAAGGTCCAACAGTCCCCTTATGAGACAACATTTAAATTCACTTGATATGTCATCAATGTCAGTGGAAATGTGGAAAATTACTCTATCTCACAATGTCACAGAAATTGAAAAAAGAAAATCATTTTCTGCCCCCTCACATGAATCCGCACCAAAATTGAATAGGTTCTTTGTTGGCTCATACGCCGCTCTTCCACCAAATATACCTTCTAAACTAACCTTTACTCTGTTTGCCTCCCTTACTTTTCTTTTTTCCTGATGTTTTCTGGATGTGATGAGCTCCCTGCGTCACACGCTACAGAGTCAACAGAGGAAGGAAGCTGACAGGGCAACACTGATGCGAGATAAAAATGTAACAGTAACACTTGTAACACCGTTTGTGGTTTTCATTCGTGACACATTTCACAAAAGACAGGCAGCATGAAGCAGCACGTGACCCCACTGGGGGGGGTGCTGATTGGTCGTTCCGCATGTTGAGCGAGTCATTATTGGAGCGCAGGAAATTCACCACATTCTTTTAAGTCTCTCTGTACATCTGTATCAGTCTCTCTCTTCCCCCGCCCTCTCTCCCGTCTCCCCCCTGCCTATGACATTTATTTATAGAAGCCAGCTGTCGGCACACAGCACCCCTCCAATCTTCCACCATATCACATACTCGCCAACAACCCCCTATCACACACAAACACATAACCCTACGCGCACTCATGCATGACCACCAAGGCTGAAATACAATAGAGGCTGATACAGGTTCCTGCCGTGTCTCTGCGACATATATATCTTACCCGTCAATCACCATTAGTGCCGTCTCACTGCTGTTTCATCTCGTACTAATGTTCCCATATTTAAATTCTATCTCCTCCATTTATCTGCATATTCCTTCTCCCGCTGTCTGTTCCTGTATCCTCCCATCTATCCCCTCTCCCCTGTCATCTTCTCTGTCTTCCTGGCTGCTAGTACATGTAGTGACAGTTTGGTTATGACAGTGCTAACCACTTTTAAAAACAAAGTGGCGAGGGGACATTTTCAGGTAGGTAGTGACAGTTACTATAATGTATTTCTGCAGTTCAGGGCTTATTTGACTGATCACTTGGGCAGCAGAAAATAATGAGAAATACATCCATTATCTAAACTGTTTATCCTGTAAGGGTCTGGGGAGGGGGGGTAGACTTTGGGCAAGAGGCAGGGCACACCCTGGACAAGTCGCCAGTGTATCCCAGGGCCAACATATCCGGAGCACCCAGAGAAAATCCATGCAGACACTGAGAAAGGCCCCTTACCAAACAGGGAATCGAACCAAGCACTCGTAGCGAGGCAACAGTGCTTACCACTGTACCACCATGCCACTCAAAACAAATCTATCTAAAAGCCAAAAGTCTATCTCAACAGTCCAAAACCCAACGATATTTACTTTACAGTAGTGTTATGAAAAGAAGCAAATCCTCACAACACAAGATTGCTCTTGAATAACTGATTTACTGTCAACGGATTAATCAGCTAATTCATTTAGCTCCATTAGCTCATTAAGCTGTACTGGAACTGGTCATTGTTTGGCATTTACCATGCTGGCCTTTACTGCAACATTGCCTTCTTTGTGTAGAGAAGAGATATCAGGAGTCAGGTTTTGGAATACAAGAAAGACCTGAAACACTATTTAAAGAGGGGAGTTCAAAAACCTGATCATTAAAACCATAAAACAGAAACACAAAAAATAGTTGACAGCCTCAGACACTTTAATGCTGTGTGAATACAATGCAGCCTCCTCATTTCAACAGGACCACAACATTCACGTGTGCCAACACTCCAGGAAAAGGGCGAACCCAACATTTGTGATATAAACCGATGAAGTTGAGACATCAACCTACAAACCTGCAAAGTACAATTGCGTTAAATTATTTTGCAATTTGACTGGCAAATTATACAGTTTGCTGTGCAGATAGAAGGTAACTTTGTTGTGAAAGCCTTCCTCAAAGCATTATGAACCCCTGTGCAGTGTGTTGATTTTCCATTTTGTAAATGTACTTCATTGCTTTTCTCTGTGCACATGACCTTCTGATATGCCGTGTTTCCCTGTTCAAGGTATATTTGAGAGCTTTTCTTTATCAGATGTGAGGAGAGTTGATCTCTCTTTATTCTGGTCTCAGCTAAAAATACCAAAGCAGGTACAAAATCTTTGTTTCAAATTCCGATTCTGAGACAAACAGCCTGCCACTCTGTGCACTACCCTGCCCACTATCTCTATGGGCCTTATCCACACACTCCATCCATCCACCCTTTACTTTTCTGTGGCAGCACTTCAGTGTGAGGGTATAGTGGGTCAAGGACACTGAGATAAGCCACTCGTCCTCTTTCAGATAAATGACAGAGCCTTGAATTACACTCAGCTGGGACCTATGACCGTTCAGCGGCTCCCCTGCCGTCTTCCTCTCTCTGACAGACAGACACTGACATCACTGGCTTTCATTTCACTGTCCACTACTGTCTCAATGTCCCTGCCAAAGAACGAGAAGCAGCCTTAAGACACAAGCAGAGAAGGAAACATAGGAGAAACAGAGAGGAAGTTACAGAGCATCTATGAGGGGAAAAGAGTCAGTGTGAAAAAGACTTGATGACAAATAAGTGGTTTTCACAGCAGCCATGCAGGGATGCTGACAAAGCCCTACAGTGTGGCTAAAAACTCCCTCCATCTCTGCTCCACTTCAGTCCTTCCTCACCCCTCCTCTCCTCTCCTCTCTTTCCCCTGCTAATCTGCAGCTGCACCAACACTGCTCTCCCTTTCACCCTCACTCTCGAAAAAAGTTCTGTTTCTCCCCTCCCCTCCTCTGCCCTTCCTGCAAGCAAGTGACAAGAGAGGAGAGAATGGACTCCGCTGGCCCTGTTGCATAAGGAGATAAACTGGGGCAGTGAGTCAGGATGCTGGCTCATATCGTGTGGATCTGTTCAATAAGGTGCTCTCTCTCTCTCTCTCTCTCTCTCTCTCTCTCTCTCTCTCTCTCTCTCTCTCTCTCTCTCTCTCTCTCTCTCTCTCTCGTGTTGAGTCTGACGTCACTCTGGTCGGCATCTTTTTCCACACACATCTTTTACCCTTGGCAAAGGGGTTTTGCCAAGGGTAATCCAATGGATGGCAAACAAATACAACCAATTTACCTGTGATCAACACTTTCTGAGTAGTCCTGTTCTTGAGCTTTATAGGATACAATCAACTATTTTCACCTTATTTTGTCAGTTTTCTGTTTTCACTGACGACCTCCATTCCTATCAGGGAATTATGAATATCTTTATAAATAAAATGATCTCAGCCGCCCACACCAGCCATCTACCCCCTTGTTCTTATGATGGTGATAAGCAGACAGCTGCCACTGGGGATAAAGCTCTTGCCAGTGATGAATTCATCCCCTCTGTCATTTACAGTTCACACTGAAGCTGTAAAGTGAGAGGGGGGCCGCTGGTTCTATATTCACCTTTTTCTTTCAACAGTTTCGCTGAACAAAGAAACATGGGACTCTCATGGATAATAGAACGATCATGTTGGTCTAACAGTGGGAATTATTTCAGCTTTCTTTCAGGGAAATCATGTTTTATCCGTCGGTTTGCTACTGCAGATGGCTCGATAATACCAGTCAGCGGTGCAAATCAGAGTGGTGGTGAAATCAAAATGCTTCACTGTGTTCGGTTGTTACCAAAATGCAGGACAAGAGTTGTACTTTTGACTTTATATCAAAGAACGAGACATTAAAATGTCCATTTTTGGAGTCAATGATTTAACCAGGAGAGTTTCATGCTGATAAAATATGTAGAAAAGCTTTCGTACAGCAGGGTTGATCTCATTCATGCTTTTGCTGCAGCTATTTATCATGGATGTACCTGGGTAAAAAGGTAGCTAGCTATATAGAAGAATGACTTATTTAGTGTTAATCCCAATGACCTAGTTCTGCAATCATGGAACCAATCTTCACCTATTCACAGGGCTGGAATGGGAAAATGCTGTATGTGAAAATGCTCTGGAACTTTTCCTGCCAACCCCCTTGTAAAATGTCCAGAAAATGTCAGAGTGAGCCCACGCGAGACAGCAGGAAAATCCACAGCGGTTGAGTGGGCTTGTAAATGACAGTTCTAAGGAACGAATGCAAAAACTGGGAGTAAACAAATATCTCCGAATGACAAATAGGCGTAATTCACATGGAAGTCGCAGACGTAGATGTCAATTTGGCGATAGGGGCCGATGCTAAAATTCTCAAACCTTTGCTTCGTGGCACATGCTGTACCCAGGCACTACTCCTCATCTGAATGTTCTGCAAAAGTTCCTGTTGGGAAAGCTTCTGACCCACACAATCTCCTGCTGAGTACTTCATATGTAATAGGCAAACTTCATATCTGAAAATGGCTTCAGGGGGAAGTCACATCAAGAGGCGTTCCAGAGTTTGACTACTTCAATCAGCCTCCTGCCCGTCATACCCTCCCTCTCCTCCCAACTCTGTCTTGTATCGTGTACAGACTGAAACATAATGAAAACGTGAGTAGTAACTGTTCTTTCCTCGTCTCGCTCCCCCTCCTCACCCCTCCAGCTCACTGATGTTCATGCCCCCCCCCACACACCCATATTTTGCCATCTTACTGGAAGTGGGATAGGGTGATGACAGGCAGTGGTGATGCATGCTGGGAGATGTGTCAGCTGTTACTTTGCACAGTGCGTTCCGGAAGAATCCAGACCCACTGCATTTGTTTTACATGTTGTTATGTTGTGGCCTTATGCTAAAATAGTTTAAATGAATTGTTCCTCTCATCTATCTAAACTAAATACAGCATAATGATGAAGTGATAAACGGAAATACAACTTAACACAAGTATTCTGACTCTTTGCTTGGTAGTTAGTAGAAGCAACTTCAACAACAAGGTTAAACTATTTTTAAATGATTTTAGCACAAACCTGCAACATGTGAAAAAAAATGAGTGGGTCTGAAAATGTTCTGTATGTGACTTAATAATAAAATTACAATGAGGAAGAACACACACAGGAAGACACACTCATTGTATATGCGCACTATCTAGTGCTCCTGACATGTACCAGTCAGGTCAGGGCCAACACATGGTTTAGAACCAGTTTTTCATTTATATGCAGTAGGTGAACAACCTTTCCTTGAATCAGGAAATTACATGAGAGAAGCCAGAAACAAGAACTCATAGCCCCTTTCTTTGCACCTATATATTGTAGATAATGGCCACAGATGTTCTATGTCCTCAGGTTTAGGCTTGTGTGCTTTTCACCGCAGGAAATGAGGGAAAACAGGTTCCTTCCAGAGGATCATGGGATTTGATGAATTTATAAAGCACATCAGGATGAAGCTTGCCGTATGCATGATCAAACAGCATTGGATATTTGTATCTTTCCCCTGTGGATGCTGCTGGCCCTGCAGGAAAACGCCCATTACTCCAGATGACCAGTCTAACACTGCTAAACTGATACTGAAACAAGAGGCTGGCTGAGCACTTGAACCTGATTTGATTAAAACCACAATGAGAACAAACACTGAAATTTGCACACAAGTACGTGAGTGGATAAGTACTGACGACCCACCTAACTTCCATGAGTTAGAAAATGACCAGTTTATGCAAGTCTACTACAGCAGTCTGTAATGGGACAGGAAACCCTTTCTGAAACACCTGACTTTAGATTCCTCTGACCTTTACGGGAGAACACAACTGGCAACGTTACGAATTTAGGTTGTACCGAGTAGCTATTCAGAGTCACGATTATACCTGAAGTGATTTCAGTATGTGACAGAGAAACAATAAATATATATAGTAAGTATATTCAAAGGAGTGGGTTTGAAGCTCTTCTGTCTTGAGGGAGTGGGGATGCATATGATTTCCCAGCACAAACAGTATGTGTCAGGGTTTGTGTGTGAGAGAGAGAGAGAGAGAGAGAGAGAGAGAGAGAGAGAGAGAGAGAGAGAGAGAGAGAGAGAGAGATGATGTTCTTGGTCTAGGCTATTAGTTGATCCCAGAGGAGGCATTAACACCACACTTAGCTCCCATATTAACTCCTGGAGCTTCAAGGTAAATGAGCACAAACGTCATAGCAAAATCCTTAAAAGCTTAAATATACAGTCACTTCCACGACAACAATTTGGTGTAAGTCTTTTGCTGATAATAGTTAGCTTTACGTGGAGGTTTGTTCATGTTTATTCATAGATGATGAATGCATATTAATGTAAGTCGCTTTGGATAAAAGCGTCTGCCAAATGACATGTAATGTAATGTCCACATTCAGTCTCGGCTTTCAGGTTTAAAAGCAGCCGATTCCAAGCCTGAGGTGCATGAAAGCAAATGGAAAAAGTACCAGTTATTTTGGGGTAGTTGGGACCTTAAGGAAAAATTTCTGGATTGTGTATTATGTGAACTGGGACAAAGTATCAACAGACTAGTATTGTGGTAACTTGCCCAGTCATGCTCTTGCAATAAAAATTAGGATGTGGGTTTTCTTACTCAGACACAATGATTTCCATTGAACCATTTCCTTCAATTTAGAATTTTGCGTACAGGCAGTTTCTAAAAATGATCATACTGAACACAAGATCAGCATTGATCAACTTCAATGCTGACAAAAATAAACAAACTAATAATAAAATGTATCACACAGGCCCAGGAGAGCAGGTCATTGGTTGGACCCAGTCTTGGGTCCCAGACAGCTGTGTCGGCAGTGTGTGAATGATGTGATAGAAAAACTGCAGCATATAGAAGCTTTGTGCGAATGTGTGTTCAAATGGTTAAATGGGACTTATAGTGTAAAGTGCCTTGAGTGGTTGATAAAACTAGAAAAGTGCAATATAAATACAGACCATTTCCTTCAAATTATCATGAGCATTCATTCGTCAAACTTGCAGTGACATTTTGGTGAAGGATTGTGCATTTTTCCTTGCTGCAGGGACAAAACATATTTATTCCACACACAACAGAAACAGTGTGCAGCAGAACAGTCACACTGTAACAAATTGCTATCATGTATTTGATGCAGTTGAACATTTATATGCTCTTTTTTTTTTCATTTCGCCATGAGCAGGAACACCATCCAGCTTGTTATCTGTGGTCACACGGCCTTTATTTGTGTCAGATGACAACATACGTATATAATCTTCACAGGGTCGTCACTGTCTTTGCCAAATTATACTATATGCCCCTGCTCTGCAGAGGGAAAATAATCCATGTTCAGCGACAGAAAAGGAGTGGAAAATAAGACACATGGCGGTATAAGACATGGCGATGCTAAGATATTCACTCAAGCTGCTCCCGGTACAAACTGACAGCTCCAAGACATATGGCATCATTCATAATGCAGTACCCATGCCACTGGCAACACACCAATGAGGACTGATTGTGTGTATGAATACAAGTGCATGTATTTGTTTGTGTATCTTCAACAATCTATTACAACACCAGGTGGTGGGTCATGAGTTCACAATAATTATCGCCCCAGGTAATCTAAAGCTGGTTTAAAAACACACACTCGCACACACACACACACACACACAGATCCTGATCCTGATGATTATTTAGGGAACTGATATCCGTGAGTGTGTGGAATTTGGTGCAGCTTGATTGAATTTAAGGGGACTGTTGGGCCTTAGCACAGGTGTGTGCTCTACTGGGTTCCTGTTTGTGAATATGCACACATGGGATGGAAAGTTAAAACATGTGTTTCTATGATGTTACATGGGATGTTACAAGATTCAACTTCAAATCGGTCAAGATGCATATTTCTGTAATTCAAGCCACATGTTATCTGCTTTATTAATGTCTGGTGATATGATAATAAGCTAATGATACTGAATTTCAATATAATAACTCAATGTAAATAACTCGATATCTCATCCTACCTACAGATCCCTGTTGATTTCCTTCCTTATTAATCATTAATATCATAACTATGCTTACTATGCCCCATCACACCACTGATAACTTACCATATGGGTATGCACCAATGTGTGTCTCTGAAACAGACTGGCATCTTGTACACATTAGAGAAGCTAGGCTTAGGCTGATGGTTTTAGCTCCTATGCTGCACACAGGCCTCGTTACACAATCTAATGGCGTTAGCGATCGGATGTCTGGATTAAGGTTAGGTTATTGGTTCAGGTATGGATTACAGAGGAACCATCCTTGTGCCTATTTCAGCTTTCATTCACTTGAGTGATTTGAATCTACATAATTTATCTTTACAATAACTCATATATATATATATATAGGTCACCTATGTCCTAAAATGTATTGTGACAATTTCATTCTAATGGCCTCAAATCTAGGTAATTCAATTTCACAGACTTTATAACACTTGTTATGCATATTTTATCAGATCTCTGCTATTACAAAAAAAAAAGGATCTACATGCCAAACAAACTTCAAACATTTTAATTCTGACTCTGTTCCAGATCAGAAGTTTTTTTTGCATTAATCATCCCCGGCCATAAAGGACGTTTTCTTTATTTGCCAGAAACACCACATCTTTAAAAATCCTGTGGTATGTGTGGTCTCTCTGAGTCACACTTTAAGCTTGAGTCATTTAGTTAAAACATCCCCTCTACATTCAAGTCTGCGCTAACTAGCCACATTGCTATGCAAATCCAATACCACACAGTGGGTGGGGACGAGACAGAGAAAAGGAAACTAGAGGACAGAGCACAAGAGATTAAAAAATGAGGTCAAGACCAAAGACATAAGGATAGAGGAGAAATAAAGACAGAAAGAAAGGTGAGATGAGGTGAATTTGGGGAAGAGGACAAGGAGGAAAGCCACAGGAAACTATCTGGATCACATTAGGTGCAGGAAAGTGCTCCTTTTCTCAATGTGCCCCCATGCGGATGTACCAGTCTCTCCCAAAGACAGACAGACAGAGAGGGTGAAAAGACAGAAAGAGAGGGACAGGGCCAGATCTACTGCTTCTGATAACTAAAACATTATCAAAACCCCTGTGGATGTGAATGAACCACACATGTAAAGACACATACATGGACATAGAAAAACCTAAAAATGCATGAAATATGATGTACTCTCTTCACAGACAAAACTAATCTTTGGTTTCCTCAAACACACGCACACAAACACTGTTATATCATGGCCTTGTTAGAACAGAGGCCCGCTGCCAAGTGTGAAGCCTACAGTGACAGTGTGTTCTTGTCTTTATCAAAAGACTGTCCACTGCGTGTATCGAGAGGCAAAGAAGTGACACAGAAAGAGAGAGGAACAGAAAAAGGGTCGAGAGGCCAGCCAGAGCAGCTCTGTCGCAGTCACGGCCTCGCAGCACATTCCAGCTGACCAGCAGAGAGCCTGACTGTCACAGTCCGCAAACAGAGCTGATACATGAGCCTGCTTTGTAGCTGGTGGTATATATGGATGCTTCGGCTATGATTCACCAGACTGAAGCGTGTCCAACCAGCCTGTTCCTTCCTTCAGTGTGAGTTCTATATTCAGGATCAAAAAAGCCTTACCACAGTATATTATGGTGTGAAACAAAAGCTTCTACAGTTTAATCAAATATTGTTTATATTAAAAAAGGAGAATTTCTGAGCATGCCTAAAGGCCACACACTCTTCTGTTCCCCAGATAAAGAGTAAAGATACAACTAACGACTATTTTCACCATGGATTAACCTTTTGTTTGGTTTATAAAAAATAAAGCAGGAGTGAAAAAATTGCCTGTTACAACTTCTCGGTAACCAAGGCAACATCTTCTAATGTCTTGCTTTATTCAACAAACAGTTCAAAACCCAAAGATATATGTTTTTTCCCAATGATACAAAACAGAAAATCCGGGAATCAGAAAGGCATCCAACACTCAACTTTCTACACACGTGTACACAAAAGGTCAGGCATTAGTTATATTATACTCTAAACACACAAAAACGCTGTAGACAAATCTGATGGGTATAATTACACTTATATAACCTTGTATATCAGATTCGTGATTGATAGCAGCTCAAACTCAATGTCAAACAGTGGCGCTGACAGTTTTGTGAACCCTTGAGTGCTTTGTATTTATGATGTATGACAGGTGGAAGCACAAGGAGCCATAGATCACATGTCAGCTTATGTTAAAAGTGCTCCATGCCAATATGCCATGTGATGATGAATTAGATAGCTGAGTTACCAGAGGAGAGATGAGGAGAAGAGGAGAGAAGGGGGAGAGGAGGAGGAGAGTAAGAGGATATGACTTTATAATAACCAAACTTAAGAACAATAGCTGTGTCAAAATTACAAGCAGGTTTCACCTGAGTGGGCACTTTTGGCTGAATGGACAGCACTTCCCCTCAGCCACAAGTCCAGTGTCAGGTTGCTCTCTGCGGCTCTAATGCACAGTAATGAGCAGGAGCTTAGTGAAGGGTGATCTAGGATCTGTGGTCGGGGACCTTGTCAAACCTCAGGATGCTTTCAGGTTCAGAACAACAGCAGGGGAAGAGGTTTCCGCGCAGCTCTCTGCAGGGAGATAAGCTCTGCAACCAGGCTGGAGCTGGCAAGCACACTGCTGCTCTCTTGAGTAACGGGTTCAATGTGTGTGTGTGTGTGTGTGTGTGTGTGTGTGTGTGTGAGGGGCTATGGGAGGCATGTGTGTGCGCATAACCTGCTGCTGCTGAGAGGGTTTGACCACTGCCTCCCTTGTTTGCTCTGTACTGTGTGTGTTGCCCCTTTCAAAATGGACAGAAAAGTTGGACAGTTGGACTTCAGTTGCAGAAGTTGTTTGCGTGTGTGAGTGACCATATGTCCTCTCACCAACATATGCATGTGCGTGCATTTGCGTTGATGATTCCTTGCTGCATGCTGAGTCAGCAGGCTTGTGCCAAGATACACAACCGCTAAGCCCCCTTCTTCCCTCACTTCCTTCCTTCCTCTGGCTCCCTCTTCCTTATTTGTCCATTCACACTCACCGATTGCCCCATCTCTTTGCTTTCCAGCCTTCTGCATTCACTCCAGTGGCATCGTTTGGTCTCTGTTCTTCTTAAACAGTCTTTCGCCCTGTCCACAGTAATACGCATATTTTGCAGAACAACCTTTTTCCTCTGTGTTTGGGCCTCTCCTCCACATGCAATCAGCGTTTTAAGTCACTAAAACAAAGATTTGATCTGTGTGCATGTAAAATGGAGTGTTTGGGAAATGACGTCACAGCTTACTTTGCGCATGCCTACTGCTTTGTGTAATGAGCATGCACCAGAAACAACAACATAGGCAGCTGTATACCAGTTGTTTGGTTACTACCTGCACAGGCGTCTGCCTTGCCCAGTATAACTACCACAGCGTTCTTACCTGTGCGTGAGACTACATGGCCCCGGCATGCTTGTTCAGGCATTAGTACTTTTTTAGTCTTTGCTATATCGGCCAGTGCATGCTTTTGACTAACAAAATATAAACAAACGATAATATACAGTACATTACGGTTCCGAACCCTCACACACGCATATAAATGCAAAGCACAACACTTAAGGGACCAGAAGAACACCTATTTATATCGTACCAGTAAACAGAGAGAAAAACCTGCACCCCTTTGATAAGTGTGAGGTTGTACAAAAAAAGGAAAGAGAACTTTACTTTCAGTTCCCTGTGTGACATGATTTAAGAAGATTATTAGGTGTAACGGCAGAGTGGATCGTTTCAACGCGTTTCAGCCAGTTCTTCACATCGAGTTAAGAAGGATGTGTTTATCTTTGCTTAAATCTTAATGTTTCAGTGTGACTAGAGACAACCGATAACGCAGAGCATTGCCCAGTGTGTTCATGGAGCAGTGGAGCTCAAGTGGCCTATCAACAAGTTGTGTTTAATTTGACCTGAATATGTTTTGCTGCACTCAAAGGACCATAGAGAACTGTGCATTGGGGTCAACCCCACCCCCAGCACACTCGCCTTACCTCACCCTACTGCACGCTCATTGATCTGTGACATGATGGTACTATGTGGAACCTGGTTTCCCTTCTTTGGGTTACATAGATACAGAAAGGTTGAAACCTCCATGTGACTGGATTTTGTGAATATAACTCTCCCAAAATAAAGATGAGCTCAGAGGGCAAAACCCTATCTTGCCATAGTAAAGAAAGTGAAGGAAGATTCCTGGATCCAACTGTTAATCTGGATTCACTCCAGAATTGAATGGGATCTTCCTTGAGTCATGCCCTGCCATTTCACAAGATTTTGTGGAAATTGGTTTAGTAGTTTTTGCATAAAGTTAATTTACAAACAGCCATGTAAACATACGCCCCAAAGGCAATAGATAGATGAATGACTATCTCCTGTAGAAAGTCCAGCAGAGAGGTTTTACAACAGTTTGTCCCCATGGTGACAGAAATCTTCAACATATACATGTATAACTCAAAGTCAAAAATGCACATACCACTTGGACTGCTTCCACATTTGTGATCTGCACAGAGGAAACTGCAGACCAAAGGAGGCCTGAGATTTTAAGTGGGTCAACTTTCATTCTTCAAAAAGGTAACTGTAGGTAATTTAAGTAACTGAACAGGGAAAGAATTATTTTTTTTAATTGCCTTGTTAACTTTAGCAAATGGGTTTGATTTTAAACAAGAAACAAATTCATAAAAACCATGAGATGACAAATATCCATCAGCTTTATTGCTACATAAATGGTTGCTTAAGTGTTCCATTTGCCATTTTCAAAGTCCACTTGAGTGGATCAAACATTCATCTCTCACTTTTCACATCACATCATCACAGTCTTCAAAAAGATCCCAGGATAAGATCACACTGTTAATGGCCACTGGTGCCTCATCTAACATGTAACATCAATAAGGTCTCATGAGCTCTGCACATAAGTTTGTGTGCTCTGAATTGTCTTTGCTGTCATCTATTGTTCCCAGATTTCCACTTTGCTGTAAATCAGTGCCTATACTAATTGTTTACTTTATCGCTGTAAAAAACCACCTATTCAATCATTACTGACAGGTTATTGAATGCACTGTGGTTTACTTAATTTTCAAATTAACAAGTGATAAAGCACCCTATTGTGTTAAAGCCAGTGGTATACGCTGTGCTCATATAGGTCCTCAAATGGGGTTGTTTAGTCCTTTGACAACCCAGCTCAGCTTTTGTGATGTACAACAGCAATAATTGTAATGCATTTGCTCAGCACTGCTGACCCAACACTGAACCCATCCTCTTCATTACTCAGGCAAACAGTGAAAAGTTGGAATTAAATAACTAAAAAGGGACGCCGACTGATTCTTAATTCATCTACATTTAAAAAACACTCACATCATCCTTCCCTTCACAGAACTTATATTATCAGAGCCTCCGTTCCAGGAGTCAGTGAGTCACACACACACACACACACACACACACACACACACACACACACACACACACACACACACACACACACACACACACATGTTAAGGGAAAAAACAGCCTCATTCTTTGCATTCTCTGGCCACATCTGTCTTTGCACATGTGGTGCTCAGCAGCATGTATAGCATCATCCTCGTAGCGTCTAACACGTGTGGACGTCATGCTGCACCCCCACCCACAACGATGGCAGAATAACGAGCCCGAGGCAACATCCAGCCAATCTGTGGAGAGAGGACCCCTCCCTGGAAGGGCCAACAGGGGGGAGGTACTCAGGAGTTTGATGTAGGAGACCTGGGCATAGGGCCAATCTGTTAGAGCATCAGCCTGAGTATCTGGCTGCAGAGAGACATATTGTGAGAAACAATATAGTGATGCTGCTTTTAGAGACACAGCAGGATTGTAAGTGCTCTCTCTAGGTCCTTAGAAAGTTAAAGAATGACGTTTTTTAACTTTTATGGTAGCAGCGTGGTGTATTTTCCCAACACAGTTTCTCAGAATTATTACACATTTCCAAAATTAAAGCTAGTAGATTTTAAAACACAATTTTCACCTTCATAGTTACATGGGTTAGGGTTAGAAATCCTTTATATATATATATATATATATATATATATATATATATATATATATATATATATTGATTTGGGGGTAAAAATCCCATACACTGGATTTTATCTGTATGGGGTAATAGAGACAAAGACAGAGAGAGAGGAGGGGAGGACATGTGCACCACTTGTACATAATTGCAATTAATGACTTTGCCGCCATGCCCCAGAAAGCACTGGCATAAATCTAGTCTTTTTAAATGGCCGAGATAGGAAAGAATATAGAAATATATCGATTGTATTCAGTATTTATATCAAAAGGTTTTGATAATTTGACACCAAAACACTTTGTCTCAGATAAGGATCCAAGATGAAGAACAGCTTTAAGAGTCTTTACTGGCAGTAATTATGATACATCATCTGGGAGCTATAAAACACATACTTTAGTAGAGTAGTTGGCAACCGAAACGCCCATACAGCTGCTTGTATAGTGCATGAGGGAATCAAACTTGCACTTCAAATAACATGAACTACACAATATTCTTCCAAAAGAGCCCAAAACCAAAAACTGTGTCTCATCATTTATTTACTGCACATTATCAGTTCAGATGTTTGCCCAAGTCATGTAGAGATTAGGGTGTCGACTGTCTAACATGCACACATATCTTCCCCTGGGAGTCCCCTGTCATTCCAGCCCCCCCCCCCCACACACACAGAGAGAGAGAGAGAGAGAGAGAGAGAGAGAGAGAGAGAGAGGAGGGGAGGGGGGAGTACATGGTATCTGTCTTGATGGCAGCTACATGTCCTCACTGCACTAAATCTGCCACCATCTTGAAAGACTCGCGCTCAACTCCAACCTCTGGTGAACTCGGTGTGCAGCTGTTGGTGGACTGTGAGGACCTGGTTAATATGGCCTGACACCGTGGCTGTGGTCGAGCTGTTTGAATGTCCCTGCTGACTCTTGTTATCTTTAAACTTCAACTGGTCCCAACTATTTGTTCCCATCTGTGATCCTCACTGTCACCTGCTTAGAGCCACAGGGAGCACGCGCCTCCAGTAACAACCCCAGAGAGATGGGAGCCTCGCCGGCCACACCTGTGCAGTGCCGGGGCTCTGGTGGGAGGAATTAGCTGCTAAATCCTTTAATTAGGGAAGCAGATAAATGGCCCAATGGGACACTGGGTGGTGAGATCGGTGTGGGTGCGTGTGTGTGTTGCGATCGCGTGTCACTCACCTGAAACAGACTTTCTGTCAGTCCCCGCCTGACCTGCGTCCACAAAAAGGCGCAAAAGAAGAACAGGGCGATTTCGCTCCAGGTAATGTACGCGTTATCCAGGAGAGTCCGTTTGGAGAGCTCCAGACCGCAGGAGCTGCAGTCCCTCCACGCGCCCAGCATGGTGGAGGAGGCTCTGGCGATGAGGTCCAAGTATCCCGGCATGGGCTCCACTTCCGAGCCGGTGTCCCCGGTGTGAGGGCTCATCGTGGCGCGGTGCACACAACAGGGACGTGGAATATTAAAGAAATTAGTCCAGTTGAGGGACAGAGGGCGGTGCAGTCCACACTAATCCGCCCGGCAGCAAGCTAGCTCGTTTAAAAACGCTAAAACGAGCTTCTCTAAGCAGCTTACAGTCTCCGGGAGCCGAATTCTTTGTTGTCCAAATTAAAAGATGGGCCCATTCTTCGCGATGAGGGACAGTTTTATGAATGACGGCAGCAGGGCCCACCGGGTCCGAGCACACACTGGGTCTGAAGCTGGATCCGATGATGAATTCAAACCTAAACCGGGATGTGACTGTTATTCTGAGCCATTAGAGCCTGAGAGGTGAAGGCTGCTTCTTCATCATCATCATCATCATCATCCCGCTACGTTCATCAGCAGCGGCGCGTCCCCGTTAGCCGCCTAGCTAGGTTCAAATCAAACGCACACAATAGTGAAACACGCCGCTGCGCAAAAGCTAGCTGCTCGCTGTTTGAATGAATTCAGCCAAAACACACTCACACACTCACACACACAGCTAACGGATTCACCCGCAGCTCCGAGGGTTTCTGTCGCCTTCCCAGTGCCGAGTCCAGCCAAACACATGCGGCTGTTGTTGCGCCGCTACGCCGGAACGTACACGCTCATCTCGGTCCGTTACTCGCTTTATATAACGCCCCACGCGCCACAGCGGCTGGTTCTCGACGAGGTGTCCCCGCGAAGAAGAGACGGAATAAAGGAGAACAGTGGAACTGTGATGCGAAGAAGCTGCCGTGTCCTCCTCCTGCTCCTCATCTGCTCCTGGCCGTGTCCGGGGAGGCAGCGCTCTGTGAGACAAGCCGCGCTCCGCTGCTCACCGGCGATCGACTGGACCGGTAAACCGGGACAACACGCGTTTATGAGACAGAGACCGGGGGGGGGGGGGGGGGCGTGACGTAATTAGGACCTTCTTCTTTCTGAACCCCCTGCTGAAGATTAAAAAGGATGACTTAAAGAGACAGTACACACAGTACACGCTTCACACACATGGGTCACAAAGCACTGGATTCCACTCAGTTTCATCAGTGGGTTTAAAACATGGCCGTATTTACCTCCTGGGGGGGTCATTGGGGCAGAAATAGGCTGTTGGCCCCCCTCTATACATTATAGTTTAATTTCAACCCCAAGGCACCCAGATACCGACCAGATATATGAGGTTCTCTATTTTCTTTTCTTACCAAAGAGCCCTTAAAAAATAGAAAACATTGCAGGGACCCCTCATGTATGTCCTTTGGAGTCATTTGACATAGCCAACAACATTGGACAAGACATATCCAAGTTCTAAAAACAGGTCACCTGGACTTGGTTGAGTTTTTTGAAGACGTTTCACCATGAGGCCTCGTCAGTTGTAACTGACTGCTGGGAATAAAGTGTAACTGAGAGACTGGCTCCACCCACCCCTTGTGAGTCATGTGTGCTAATGTGTGAACTGGTGGGGAGGGAGGTCAGGACTGTGTTGTATGTGGCTGATAGGTGGTGTATTAAACCTCCTCCTCTGTTCAGAGATGGTTTCTCTAGTTTGACATAGATGGCTTCCTTTCCTCCTCTCTCAAACCCCCTGTCTTCCCTAGCCTAAATGTTGTCTTCAAATGAATGTCCCTTGTCCTTTAGATGTAGGTGGACTGCTGAGTCCTGACCTGAGGAGCTGTCTCTCCTGTGCTGTGCCATACATTTGTGAAAAGGGTTGTTTAGTTTCCCCAAAGTACAGGTCTATGCATTCCTCACTACATTCAGCTGCATATACTACATTGCTCTGCTTATGTCTGGGTGTTTTTTGTCTTTGGACGGACCAGTTTCTGCCTCAGTGTGATGGTAGGCTGGAAATGTACTGGGATGTGGTGTTTGTTTTTCACATATTCCAGCAGCATTAGGATTACAGCGTTGTTCCATTGACCCTTCTTTTCCACTCTTTCGGTTCTGTTTCTCTTTTCTGTGGTTTTGACAAAGGCCCAGTTGGGATAACCATATGTGTGTTTGGTCCTTCTCTTTACCATCTGACCTTGTGGGCACAGACTGAGCCCGGTGGTGCAGGGTTTTGATAACCGCTGGCTTCTCGCTCCAGTGGGTGGTGTGAGTCAATTTATAAATATTGATCTGTGTGTGGAGGTTTTCTATATACCTCAATGTTGA
Organism: Verasper variegatus; assembly: GCA_026259375.1. Taxonomy (NCBI): domain Eukaryota; kingdom Metazoa; phylum Chordata; class Actinopteri; order Pleuronectiformes; family Pleuronectidae; genus Verasper; species Verasper variegatus. The sequence continues at coordinate 13,496,206 of CM048046.1, read as the reverse complement.
GGCTTCCATCACCTTCAATATTCACTGCACAGTCCAAGAAGGCCAGACTTCTACCACTTACATCTTCCAGAGTGAACTTGATGTAGACATCCACTGCATTGATGTGTCTCGTGAAGGACTTCCACTTCCTGTGTTTTCATTTTAACCCAGGTGTCTCTACCTCTTCCATGTAGAAATCGGTCACTATAGGAGATGCTGGTGACCCTGTGGCACAAGTGTTTTTGTCTGTAGAAGCCCTCACTGAATTGGGAATAGGTAGTGGTCACAACATTGCCAAACACCAAGCCACCATTCTCTCTCCTCTGGTTGGCAACACCCCACACCACATAAAGAACTCGCAAGAGTTTACCAACAAGTTTTGAAAAAATCTGACTAGACCCTGAGAAAACCATGGTACCATATGATGTGACATCACTTTTCACATGCATCCCCACCACAGACGACAGCAAGGAAACTACTGTGACAGGACAATGCCCTACCCAGTAGAACCAACCTCAGTCCAGAGTCAGACCACCCTGCTGCACCCTGCTGGACCTGTGCCTGACCACTGCCTTTTTTCAAGGTCCTAAAACTAGATTTGGACCAAATGTACAAGATGGAGGCTGGAGGACATATTATTAATATCATAATTCAAGTGGTGGAAATTCCCTACAAATATATAAATCTAATTGCATAGACCCAAATTAATAACGTGAGGTTTTTGGGGCTGTAGGAAGTTCCAGTTTCCACAATTTACTACAGGGTTTCTGTTTTAAACACCTGAGACATAGAAATCAAATAAAATATATAAATAATTAATTTATGTGAACCCAAATAATTTAGAGTGAACCTAAAGTTTTTTGGGGCCCTGTGGATCTGGATGCCTTGAGCAGTTCCCCACTGTTCCTAAATGAAAATCCAGCCCTGACTTAAAGCTTCAGTGTGTAGAATTTATTGACATCTAGTGGTGAAGTTGCATGTTGCAGCTGAATACCCCTTCCCTTCCAAAGGAAAGGGAACCTGTGGCAGCATTCATTTGTCATAATAACTCAAAAGGTGTTTAGTTTGTCCAGTTTGGACGACTGTAAATATTAATTATCTAAATATAAAGGGCTAATGAAGATGATTAGACACTAGTGAAAACATAACTAGGACTATTTTATATTCAGTTTCTGCCAATAGATCATTTTCACTTAAATCTTACAAACTGGACCTTTAAATTCTTAGGATGTCTGCAGATAAAACCCCTTTTTGTTTGTTCATAAACCAAACTTCAAACACATCACACGTATTAAACATTTATTAATATTTCAAAGGAATGCTTACATTACACAGATGTGTCGTTTTCAATAAGAGAAATGCAAATTTAGAAAGAATGCATACAGAGGGAGACTGTGGGCTACTGTCATCTATAGCCCAGGGAAATTTACATTGTATTTTGTGTATGTGTGTGAGAGGGACAGAGTGTGTGATCCTCATGGTGTTAAATCTAAGTCCATTGTTGAGGCATCTCAGCAGATGCAGATGTCTTACGCTGTAACAGTGGGGGTGTACTGCAACGCTAGTCTGTCGTACTCGTTCTCCTGCAGAAAAACAAAGAGCAGAAAAAACAGTTGGACACCAGGGAAACATCTGACCGTAGCAACAGCTGTGCATCGCGTGCTTTGTTTGGTGATGGTATAACCCACTTTCAGCATGTTTATGTACATCTGCTTGTGTGTGACTATGTGTGGTAAAGGCTAAAGATTCAGAGTTTAATGCTCTCGTTGGCTTTGCTCCAAGGTTACCTGCTGCCCAGACCATCAAAACAACCAAGCCAGGTAATAAAATCATCACAGTAAAGGTAATGAACCAACAATTGTCAGTGGTGTTTGATCGTTTCCTGATTTTCTCCTCATGTAATTTGTGTTTAAAATATTTTGAAAGAGAACCAATCTACTAGTTCAAAAGCAAATCAGTATAGTACTGCTGCACAGCAGTTATGAATGGATGTTTAAATGACAGCGATTCAGGAAGTCTTTCACAATTTCAGCCGAACAAAGAGCAATGAATTACACATTTTGACGCAAGCAAGTTACCTTGGCTAAATAGTCCTTGAAGAATGGATGAGCTCTGTGTGCATCTTTCAGCTGAGAGAGGTACCGATTGGTTACCTGAGGACAGCAGTAAATGGATCATTAAAATATAAACTCACACCAGTGTATAACAGTGAAAAAGCCTCATAAACACAGTTTTAAAAGACTCTTCAAGTTTTCAGAGAAATTAAAACAGAACAAAGTAAAGGTTATGAAGGCTTGCCAAATAAAAACAACAGTTTTTCAGGAGCTGAAAACACACATTTCTGTATAAATTATAATAATTTAATAATCTGTGCGCTTGTGCTTAGTTTTAAATTAGCAACGCTGGCTTGGAAAAATGATACGACCGTCCAATCTGAGTAAAAATGTAGGTTTTATTTGTGATTCCAAAACAACAGCTGTCTACACTGAGCCTCAGGTGAACTCTAACAGCTGACATTACATCAGACAGTAGAACTAACAAATCCAGTGACATCAATGGACTAAACACCTGGTTCTCAGACCAGTCAGACCTGAAAAAACCTCCTGAAGGAGAGGTCAATAATGGAAATTCAACAAAGTTGCCCTTTTCTTGGTTCACTATGTGACCTGGTTCAAACTCTTGCTAAGGCCATGATGTACTTCAAATATTGCTGACCTGCATCTTCAGGGTAAAAGATGTCACATGATAGCAGCAGCCGGCCTCGTCAACATGCCTGAGCTGAATGTGGTCACACATTGCTCCAGCTGTTATCTGGCTGACAGCTGTGTACCATCTTTGATGCAAAAGTAAACCTGTGTTGTTTCAACCAACTAATATCTATACAACCAACTAGCGAAGACAGCAACGTTTAATCGTTTAGTAAACATTTCCTATTATTCATCCGTGTTTGAAAGTGTCCAACTTACTTGGTTTGTTTCTGAGATTTAAGAAGGATTTGTGCAATTATGAAGAATCGAAGCAAATGACCAAGAAAATGAACAGAACTTGAACTTCTACATTGTTTATCTTAGATTTAAAACTCCTCTCAAAGGTTACACCTTTCTACACCTGAGGATGAGGCTTGTTAGTGAGAAAACTTCCACATAATCCAAGTTAACCTTGAGGGAGGTGTGCAAATCAGCAGTTATCACTGTGTTCCTTAGCGCTTTGAGTCAGTGGTCAGAATTATTTTGCATTACTATCAAGTCCATCAAATGATTATTGAGTCTTAATCTCATGAACTCTGAGTTCCAGGGTGTAAAACTCACACCCAGCACTAAACTAGGAAATATGCCTAGAAGACACTTTCTATGATAGAAAATAAACCCAGTCAAGAAATGCCTTGCTTGAATGCATTTGCCTGGTTTAATCAAAGCGAAAACACAAAACTGCTGAGGTGAATTTTGCACTCATATGCTCTATTGAACGAGGGTGAGCTTGTCTACAGGACAGTGGAAATCTGAAGGCTGTTAAAACGGTGACGTTGTTAACAGATTATGAGTCTAAAGTCTCACCTCAGGAGCTTTGCCCAGGTGCTGTGTCAGCACTATGAGGTTGATCAACGTCTCAGGGTGGCTGCTGTCCTAAAAGTAGGAAACAGAAAGACATGTCAGTGAGAGAGTAAAGGTTTGTTTGTACTTCTGATGATAGAACTGATGACGTAGGTACGATGAGCCGCCTCCTCTACAACGCAGTCTGACGTGCACCTCCGAGAAATGTAACTCCTCGTCTCAACGCAAGTACAGAAAATTCACCTTCCCTCTGCTTCAGCAAATCAGTGGTCGTATACAACATCACCTCTGCCATTTTCTCTGCTTTCTGTGTTGATACACCGAGTTTAAGTTGCCATTGTTGGAAGTTCACAAAGAAAATCAAAACAGTGGCATTGAAACACCACTTGCAACTAACAGACACAAGTACAAATGCTCACAGCAGCGAAGGGTTGATGCAGAAGAAAGATCAGCTTAATAGACAATTTGGAGCAAGATAATAAAATGGAACAGTACATTCATACAATACTGAGTAAGCTTAATTTCCTCTGTTATATGTGCAGCAAGCAGTGTGGTGCAGGAAGCCTTTGTGCAGTGATCCAGTTCAACATTACACAAGTCGAAGAGTTGCTCCAAAAGTGTCGATTTCTGCATGTATGTGTCAAATGTCTGATATTTGTTCCACTCATCAACATGAAATCACTTGTCTGGTTTAGCTCTGTAGAATGTGAGCCCCTACATCATTTACATTACTTTCGTTATGCATCACCAAGTTGTCAAAGTTACCTGGATAACAAACATGGTGTATTTCATAAAAGGATCTGAGACGCTTCCCTGAAGATCACTTAAACAGCTGATTTAGTTTTAAGCCATTTCACAGTCACCTTACTCACTGTCTGGCTAACTCAGGCCTCATATTACCAATAAACATGTTGCAGAAAGCTGCGACTTTTACAACCACAGAGCAGTGCATACCCCCCCCACACACACACTGGTCAAACCTCATCCAGTTATAGATCACAAATCACTGTAGACCACAAAAGAGTGTGTGTGGAGCCATCTGCTGTTACTATGCAAGCAGTTGATTTTTTTTTGTTGTTGTTCCAAATTTAACATTATGTGGTTGAGGGAAGCATTCAACAAATGGGAAAGATTTGGCCTTATTTCTGATTTCTTACTGCCATTGGAAATACAAGCCTGGGGCGCCCAGTATAATTCACTAAAAAGTATCAGAATGAATCATTTTCAAGTTGTAACATCAAACTGAGTGGATGTTCAGATTAGCTCGACACATAAAACAGTTGCAATTGAAGGATATTATCATATCAAAAACTGTCTGGATAAACAACTGTCCATGTATTTACATCTCAGTGTGTTCAGTGTATTTGATAACTAACCCTGAGAGGAAGAGATAAAACAAGAAAGACAATAACAAAGATTTATCTTTCATCTAACCTTGTCGAGGGCCTCCTGTAGCACTCCCTCGGCCTCCTCCCACTTATTCTGGGCCATGTAAGAGGCTGCCTGCCCGTTGAGAAGCAGCAGTGTGGATGAGTACTTGTCTGACATCTCCTGGAATATGTAGTAGGCATCCTGCAGCTTCTCTCCACCCTTGAACAACAAGCAGTGTGAGTCAGTGACCACAGAATAGTAAGCAATATATAATGTAAACAGGAGCTTGATTAACTTGTGTAGACAGAGTTGATATTCAAGCCACTCTATTGTGTACAGGAGTTGACAATGGATTAATCATACAGCATTTAAGTATGAATCAACCAATATTGTCCACTCACCACAGCAATATTAACCCAGGCTGTGGCCAGCTGGGTCAGAGTAGCATCTTCATCCAGCTCCTGCATCTTCTTCAGCTCTTTTCTGTTAATGGGGAAGAGAAGAGAGAACAAAATCTTCATTATTAGACGAACACAGCTCCAATTCAAACATTAAGTATTTGCTTTTGTGTATATAGGTTCAAACCTAATCACACATACCCAGTCCCACTATGCACATTGGCCTTTGTTGTTTTTTATTTATTGCTGTAGTATCAAATTTGGAATCAAGAGGAGTGTAATTTCAGAGGTATTTGTTCCTGACTACCAAATTTATGGTGTTGTGACATTTCTAGAAATCCCTGACCCAACAATTCAATATAAATCTTGCACTGCTTGCTTCCATACCTTGCCAGATCAACACGATCCAGACTCAGCAACACCTGAATGCTCATGGCCATGCTGAAAAATAAAAAACAAATAAGTCCATTTGCTCAGTTTCATGCTCAAGTCTTCAGAATTAAGAAACCTCACATAACCCACAGAGTAATGAGGAGCAGATGTAGTCGCTGAAACTAGAATTTAAAACTTTCCTTACAGTGCTTTTGAGAAAGGTAAACTCTTTATTTAGAATGTATTTATCTCACTGACAACGATGATGTAGATTATGTATATGAAACCAGGTTGGTTAATGACAAATAAAATACACATATGAAATTGGCTTCATTATTTTTGATAGATGAATAGAAGAACAATTTCTATTTCTTTTGCAGATACATTTATTTGAGATCAGTTTGGTTCGTGACCTTGTTCAGTAAAATTGAATCACTTCTTACCACTCCAGGCTTTCTCCTTGGTGGAGAGTCCGCAGAGCAGCGTCTGTGTTCGTCTCATGGTGGTAGATGGATGCAGCCATGAGAAGAAAGGTGGCGTTGGCGGCATCCACACTCTTTGCCATCTTCTTGTCTAAATCAGCCACAATAGCATCCCTGCAAAAAATATTGCAGCAAAAGGATTTAGATTATCAGGCTCTAAAACACAAGAGAATTCTTTGCTGAGAATGGGTTAGGCTTTAGCCCACGTTGTTCAGCTCAATGTTTATTTTAGAATATAGGACAAGATGATCTTCTGCACAATTTAAGGTACCAACTACCAGTAGATGTTAGCAGGTGTTAGCCTTCACGAGCGGATGTTAGGGACATAACTTCAGTTGTGGCACCTTAGCGTCATCAAGTGTTTTGGCCTTGAGGGTACGCTGAGGCTAAAGGTAAATCTGACTGGATACTGGCTTGTATGGGCAGCACTATGAAAGCAATGAGGCCCACTCAGTAGGTCCGACATCAGTTGATGCTTGAGTCACACACATGGAATATGATTGTCGAAGTAGTAGCTACAACTGTGAATGGATGTGTTCAGTTTGACTGTCTGTACAGCATACTGACAAGGTGTGTGTTACGTGATCATCTAAATGTCAAATGGAGGCTCTTACCTTTTGGCTTCACTTGACAGGTACTCGGCGAACATCTTGACAGCTTGAAGCTCAGGTGATGAGTTGGCCTTGATGTCCTCCAGGACAACGGCGTACTTCCTCTGCAATGACACACACACACACACACACACACACACACACACACACACACACACACACACACACACACACACACACACACACACACACACACACACACAGAGAACATATGGTGGTGATAAATACACAACAACTCACAGCTGATGACGTGAAACTCAGCTGAATGGATTTAACGCTCACCTGGGCGATGTATGCTCGGTACAAAAACATGTCCCGTTCAGTCTCCTTCTCTGGTGACGACGGCTGCGAAGAAAAAAAATATACAAACAGCAGCTAAATACACGTTTTTCGCCTGCGAGAGAAAACATTAGCTAGAATAGTTAGCATTGTAGCTCGCGGGCGCAGTGTCCGCTGCTGTGAGCCAGAGAAGCACAAAATGGACAAACCAGCTGTTGGTACACGTCACCTACCTTCACCTTCTGAGCCTCGTTGATACACTGCTGATAACTGCCGATGTAATAAGCGTTTTTTACATCGAACAGCTCATCGATATCATTCTGCTGCGCCGCCATGTTGACAACACACAACTTCCTGACACGTAGTAAAAACACGTCACCTTCCTGCCCGGTACCGAGGATTGTGGGAAATGGAGTTCAACAATGTGCAAATAATTTTTCGGGCGGGGCTTAATGTTTCCCTTGTAAGCAGAATGTTTAAGTGTGAATGTTGTTGATTAGTGTTTCAATAAAACATATTTTATAACATTATGATTTATAGTTGATTGTGGGGAAATAATTATGTTATTTCAAATATATGCGAGCAATAAAAAAGTTGTAATTTGGGAAGTATACATGTATTTGTTTTATTATCAATATCCTGCTTAGGATAATTTGTTAGCTGAAATTTAAAATGTATTCATGTATATTTTCTTCCTGTCTTTACACTGTATACTAGTTACATTACATTCATATTTTTCTATGTTTCTATATATTATTTTATATTCCTTACACTTAAGTATTGCATGTTACCTATTACATCTGTTTTATTCTTGCTGATGTAATACTACAAATCCCCCATTGTGGCACAAATACATTTTTAAATGTGTATAGGAAAAAAATTGCAGGATCAAATGTTTTTCTCCTTGTGTTTTTGATAAAGGCATTCTGTTTTATTTTTAAGTAAAATGTTGCACATTGAATATCTCCATTAGTGAGACTCACTAAATTACACAAACATTATTCCACTAGAGGTCGCACCAGATCCACTTTACCACTACAGGTGCTTTAGGGGCAGGAACACGTTATTGTCACAGTGGTTCATTTCTTATTATGGTGATAGACTTTCAGAAAGACAATACTTAGACTTACAGTACAAGATGTTGATGTGCTTGGTGCGTGGCTTATTATCACTGTTACTGGCCCGAGGTTTCAGGGTTCAAACTGAATAATATCACTATAATTTGAACATCAGGTTCAAAACAACAATCATTTTGCAAGAAGGCTGTTTTGACCGCGGGAATTCCGGTGTCCTCATTAAACAGAGGAGGAAAAACTTCCTCTCTCCCGAAAACATCCGCTGACAAAGTCTCTCTCGTCTCTGTGACACACACACACACACACACACACACTTACACTTCTATATTAGTGAGGACACCCATTGACACATTACATTCTCTAGCCCTTACGAAGAAAGAAGTACAAGTACACGCACACACTTTCTCGCACAAACACACACACACTCTTTTATACACACTCACAAACACATCTGCATTCTCTCTCTTTCTCACACAAACACACACACATAGCCACACCCACCTTCTCTCTCTCACACACAAACACATACATACATACCGACACACACACCCTCTTTCTCTCACACGCACACACGCACACACACACGCACACACGCACACACACATACATACCCACACCCTCCCTATCTCTCTCGCTCGCTCACTCACTAACACACACACACCCCTCTCTTTGGCAAGTGACTGTAAATGGTCATGTAAGTCAGAAGAAAAAAAAACATGTGTAATTCAACAGGTCCCTCTATCATCCCGTCCCGGACAGAAACACCGCTGCACACAGTTCCTGCTCATTGTTCCCACAGCACCGTTTCCTCCGGGACACTTCCAGCCCTGGGGACCGCGGAGTGGACCAGGATAATTACTGGAAACACTAAATGGGGGGGGAGAGGGAGGGATGGGGGGGGGGGGGGGGCTGGGAATGTGCTGGCTGTAAAACGCTCCTTTCTTCTCTGCCTGGCTTGATTGGACCGGTGCCCCGCCCACCCGCTGCTCCTCCATTGGTCCGGGCCTCCATCAATCCGGTGATCCGCCGGTCCCCCTCAAGTTTGAAACTTTTTTTTTTTTTTTTTTCTACAAGTGGGAAGGACTCGAGTTACAACAAACTCTTGTAAGCGATCTGACCAGCGGGAGCCGAGAGAGGAGAACACTGAATAATTCACACATCTGTGCCTGGGTCACGGCTGCGGAGCAGAGGGGGGGACATTTTCTTCTTCTTAAAAGCGACACCGCGAGCAGAAAACATGCTGTGAAGCGACGTGTCCCTGCGCTGCCAGGATGAAGACTTGAGAGGTTTCCTCCCCATTAACTTGACATCTCTCTCCACACACACACACCACCGGGCCCAGACACCGAGGTGAGTCCAACATGTCGCCGGCGGTTTGTAACGCTCCAGCGGGTTTTAATGAAGCATCTGATCCACTGACAACAACCCACCACAGCTACTTTTTCCTTATCCCAGGCCCGAAGTCTCCTCACCGCCGAGTCTTGTTTGACCCCTAAAACCTCACCCACACCCCTTTTGTCCACGGTCTACCCGCACATGAGAAGTTGGTGGGACTCGTATTTGTTTGTTCTTTCTCGGTCCAGGCTGTGTTTTCCAGAGGAAGTGAGAGGAAGTAACGGCCAAGTCTGTTTCTTATCAGTTCGGGCGAGATTCTGAGGATGAAGCAACAAACATGGTTCCAGTGTGTTTGGTGAGAGGCCATCACAGGCTGCAGTGACGGGTTGTTCACCATGAAAACAGGTTTAGGAGGTCTTGACTCAGTGTGACAGACACTTTCACAAGAACAATATTAACTGGCTGACTGATAAGTTTGGAGTTTGGACCCAATGTGGATTTTGTTTTAGGCCGATACCGATATTGGGGAGTTCAAAAAGTTCCGATATCAATATATAGAAATTGGTATTGATTCCCAAGATGTCGTCTTTAAGCCTTGATTACGTAAAATGTAATCGAACCTTGATATTCTACTGTTTAGCCATATATATGTTAATCTATATAACTATATATGAAAATGCTAATATTAACAACGTGAATTAAGAATATAAAAAAAGATGTGACAGTTAAACATGAATGCACATCTTGTCTGCATTGTTTGTACTGTAATATAAAAAGTTTTCATATGAGCACATAATTACAGCTCTGTGAAAAGGTGATATCAGCTGATTTTTCTTTTATTGGCCGACTATTAAATCGGTCGGGCTTTGATTCAAAGACCTCTCAGGTCCAAAGGTTATTCATATCACACAGGTTTTATTGTTTTTTTGATAAGCATTGGACGTCTGGTGGGTCGGCACACCCACATGCACCAATATCATCCGAATTCTACCGCTTTGGTCTGCGTTTGGTGAATGTCACAACTGCAGTGAGACATTTGTACTCGCTGTTTGTCATTTCACATTCAAAGTTTTACGACAATGTGGCCATCTTCCAGAATTTGGAAGCCACCCAGATATTATGTGGTTATTAAAGACAAATTATGAAGAATCGTATGTGCTACGTGTTGTATTGTATTGTACAAACTCTCCTCTGTTCACTATCTAACAAGAAACTGACGACTGATTCAATTGATTTGTCCCATCTTGTTTAAACTCTTAGTGATCCACTGCAAACCAAGACGGCAAAGGGGGGGGGGGGGGGGGGAGACGTATGTTTTGCAAACACTGATATGTTTTGTAACACATTGCTGTGTTTACGTTGTAAAGCTCCGCTCCAGAACAAGGCTGGAGTGTGGATGAATAGCGTCACTGTGCAGCTGGGGCTCTGGCAGGTCGTCGCAGACATTATTATGGGCAGCCTCAACAGACACGCCGTCTGAATTATGGCCTTGGATTAAGAGTTGGTGTTTGCTGCTCTCCCGCGCATTAGCTGTGTCTGTGGTGAGATAATTTTGTGGTTTTGTTCATCCCACTCTGTTTTAGTTGCCATGGCTTCCTTTGTGTCTTTGTTGCAGTTGCTAGCATCAGTTGAGAACTGCGAGCTGTGCCAAGGCCAAAATGAGTATCGTGGAATAACTGAAGAGCTTTTTGTTGGAAATTGTTATAAGAAAATTTCCCTCCCAATTCTTTTCCTGACATTCTTTTCTGCTTTTTGGCCTGTGTCTTTTTTTTTTTTTTTTTAAATGAAGGAATGTCTTTATCGTAAATTGAATATCTCAGAAAATAAACAATCTGAAGGTGCTGCCTTGAGCTTGTGATGAGCATATTTCACTGCTTTCTGACATTTTGTTGTATAAAAGATGAAGCGGTTCATTAACATGATAATCAATGACAGAAATATTAATTATCCTATCCAGCCCCAACTGATCAAATTCGTGTACAGTGCTGTGGGCAGCATGAAAATGAAAGCGCACTACAGTGCAATGAGGTACAATTAAAGTCTATTTGTTTTAGATTTCATCCATGACTAGTTTTAATGATTATTTGCATTTCATCATTAATCATAGCTTTGTGCTGACACAATGACGAAGGCATTGTGTCAGCACAATATGGTTCTGAAGACAATAAATACAAATCTGCAATAGCTGCCCAGCAGGATTAGACAGAGGCTGATGAGCCTCATTTATGTGTTTTTCACTGTAACTGTATCGGTGCAGATCCCCTCCCCTGAGCTTCTCTTAGAAATGGACAATACAGTCACATTGCCAGACATTCCCCATGCCGTGCTATTAAGGGTAGCAGTGCTCCAGACACTGCTCCTGCTGCGGAGAATCCATGGTAACTCATTGACACGGCGAGAAAGGTGTTTGACCTGCTTCGACTAGGCTGCAAAGTTCAGCCACGCACGCAGGTGGCCTCCAGTTTCCCTGGAAACCCCAAACACTCTGAGCATGTGGTCCTGTCTCAAAGAGCGGAGCAGGCGTGACCTGCAAATATCACAGCATTGTTTGAAATGGAGCAAGCGAGGGGATGGTGTTATCTGCCAATAAACCGGACTCTATCGAGATCCCACTCGAGTCATATATTAGTCACAGTCATGTCCTCTCAGATCGGTCCCCCTCTGTCTTCGCTGAGCTCCATCCCTGCTGTTCCTGCAGCCAGGCACACTGGTATTTTCCATTCCATTAACATTAACAAATTATGCTCTCTGGGCTTGAAGTGAAGAAAGTTAGTCATAATGTGCCCTGCTCTTATGGTGGCCTTAATTAAAACGTCATAGGCCCAGACATCAGTCATGGCTCAAGCACCAGTTAGCACCTTGATTATGTCTTTCATTATTTTCAGTGCTGTTAAGATGCTAATTATATTGTAAATAAAGTGGTCAAAGTGAAGTCACGGCCTGGCCTTTTTGTTATTTGTTCTTTATCAGTCTTTCTCTATTCACAGTTGTGTTATTTGAAGTCCGTTCAGTTGTAATGATAAAACAACTATCCACTTGTGAATTTCACTGCTAGAGCAAATGTTGTCAGTGTGTGTTGTGTTGGCCCTCAGGCAGCACAGCAGTGACTGTATTCCCAGCCTGATTACACATGCGTAACTCTGACTGATGTTCCCGAATGAACATTATCAGCTCAGCCACTGTATTGTACTGTATTTGCTGATATTCCATCTTTTATCCCTGGCCCACATTACCCCGGCTCAACCTGTTGCACTGTAGCACATTCCTCCTAGCCTGCGGTCTATTTTAGTCCAAATCGGCAGGCTGCATAATTTATCCACGATCCTTTATATGCTGATGTGTTAATTATTAATTGTTCAGTGGGCTCTGGCAGCTCTAAGAAAATTGTTAAAAAAGGGTAGGATGGGGCATGGTGTCTGAGAGAAAGGCAGAGATTGCCACCTCTCAGCGGATCCGCACACATCCTCACAGATGATGACTGTGTGGGAAGATGAGAACACGACAGCACATAAGCATCGTTTAAAAAAAAATCAAGAGCATACGTGCATGTATGTAGTATATGCGCCCATATGTGTTATGCATCTGTTCTGGATGAAACATACAGCACTCATGTCGGAGCTACTGCACTAGATGAGTGCGGCCATTACACAAACCTCTACGCCTGACATATATTGTCCAATTGTGAGCGCACACAACGTTCCTGGCTCTGGCGCCGTTATTAGCAGTCAGCGCCTCCTCTGTTATGCAACATCTCAAGAGAAGAGTGAGACGAACACTACAAAACTTGATGAAAGATGAAATTGGAGCATTCGGTTGTCCTGAAATCCTGCTGTTGATTCCCTAACAGTGGAGTGGTTCCAGTTGTACAGCTCGTTTGAGTGGTTGCATGTCCTCTCTGAACACAAAGCACGGATGTACCTTATATAACTGCCAGGACCGTCTATTGTTTCTCAAATCAGAGACGGATTATATCATGCAGCTGGGTAGCGTCTGTGGAGGAAGAACTTGTCTCATTCAAGATTCCCTGATAAGAATTCTATAATGACATCCATAATAAAAAAAACCCATAGCCCTTCCTTTTCATTATTTTCAATCTATCCACTGTTGTCGTTTTGTTTTTCTGGCAGCTGTTCAGCTTTGTTTGGCTTTCATTTTGATTGGCGTTAGGAAAGGGAAGACAGTTTTACCGTAGACTCTGTTTTCACACATTGGCCATGTTTTATTAGCATTTTACTTGTGGGAATTCTACCAATAGGTTTGCAAAAAGGTTGCTTTTTTCGATCGTAGTTTTTGCATCACCATTTATTTATACCACATCAGCGGTTAAGGTTAGGATAAGGGTTGTGGTTAGGTTAGGTCTTCAGGAAATGAGGGTTAGGGTTAGTAAGCCTATATCAAGTCCCCAAAAGTGACAATGTGTTTAGTGGTTTTAAATGGGGCAGTCTAGTCGCACCGCTGTTACTCATTTGGGCTTCAGACGCAGCCTGAATTGAGACACAGCTTGTGACACTTGTTAAGTTTAGCATGAAATTGACTAAGAAATGATGGTCGACCAACAAAAACTGTAGCAACTGCAGTAGTTTGAAAATGAATTAACCATATTTCAAGCAAAAATATCAAATCTTCTAGTTCCAGCTTTTCAAATGTCACATTTTGCTTCTGTCATGTGTTGACATGATGATAAACTGAATATCTTTTTGTTTGTATCTGTGGCATCAAAATAATTTATGACGACTATTAAATGATTCTATTCATGGCATTTTGCATGTGTTGGACAGTAGCAGGAAACAGCAGGAGAGAGGCCATGGGGAGGGATAGAGAGGGGAGAGACAGATGGTAAAGGTCATCGGCTGGACTCCAATTGGGGGCGTCTCAGGTATATGTCTTGGACATCTGGGTCGCCAAGGTTGATGCTTTTGAAGATGTGAAAGAAAGAAAGAGAGACAATATTAATAAGACATCTAAATGTCTATGTCATTGTGAGTACACAGCAGAACACAGAGCTGTTGACAGTAATTGGCTCTGTCCCTGTAGCAGTGAAGCTTTTCTCTGCCGTCTCTTTCAGGGTCACAGTGCCCTGGTCCATGTGGCCAGTGATCCCTGAAGAGCAGAAAAGTCGTGACACTTTCTGCTGCCATCAACCAATCACTTATAGGATGAAGTGTCATGGAAAGTTCTGCACTCTCTGCCAAAGCTTTTTAGCAATTTGTGGTGTCCAGGCACTGTAGAAACACACTTGTTATTAGTTTTCTCTTTGTGCTGCCTGTTATCAGTAGGCACTGAGCTGTGTAGATTGGCAGCAGGTATTAGAGTGGGGATATTTCAGGCATGGCAGCCTCTTCTTCCTCATGAGGTGTGATGGTATCATTCGGAGTGGGTGGATCCAATGTTTGGCCTTTTCCCAAATGTCACACCTCAGCTTTAGTTTAACTGACAAATGAGTACAATGGATGTAGAAACCGCAATCTGGATCCTGCTCAATGCCGCGTTCACATCATGTTGGATTACTCCTAAATATAAGCAGCCAAAAGTCCCAAACATGTTGATATGAAATGGAATGTGTGGAATGTCAGTGTTGACGACAAAGGCAGCAAGTTTACCAATTCTGAATGTCACAGAAACAAATCCTATTACTGAAAGAGTTGATAGGTCAATCAAAATCAATTAATGTTCAATTTTAATTTGGAACCTTTGTGTTCTGGACTGGTATTTGGACAAACCCAGCAAGTCTTGAGCTCCAACATATTCTGACATTATTTTCACTACATCTTTTGGCATTTAGATTTTCTTCTACTTGAAAATAAAGTCAAGACCCTCATTTATAGTGTTGGTATGAACATGAGTTATGAGCAGTCCAGCTAAACATTGTTTTATCCTTGTCAGATTGTTTTGTTTAAAAGCAATATTTCAACATTTTGGGAAACATGCTGATTCACTTTCTTGCTTCAGATGAGAAACTAAACAGACGCCACTACCATATTTGTCAAGTAAATATAAGGTTACAGTCAGCAGCTGGCTGGCTGCACTTTGGTGCCATCGCTGCTCCCAGCAGAGAAATAGTCTGTCGTAAACCACATCAGTTTCTGTGCAGGGTCAAACAAATGAGGTATAATGTTTAAATTATTCAGCTACAGAGGTGCTGCTAGTTGGATTACTGTTACCTCTAGAGCGGAGGAGTTGTTTCCAGTTTTTGTGCTAAGCTAAGCAAATAAGTGAGTTTCCCCAAATTAGATTCCTGAACAGATTTTGAGCAACACAAATTTCCCAAGAAATAAATCTAATGTTAAAGACAAATCTCACCCGTTGAACCTATAAACAATCCACAGGTTGAAAACCACCAAGTTAAAGTAATGATTAAACCATAAAAGAAACAATTAATAGATTAATCATTAATGGAAATAGACCTATTTGCAGGCTTGGTGTACATTAATTGGTAATGTATTCTTTTAAAAGTGATTGTTCAGTGATGGGGGCTCATAAGTAAATGTATTTTAAATAGGGTCATTAGTGTCAAATTAGTTGTACAATGTGTTTCGGCTGTCGGATGTATTGCAGACCTTATCCACTGCATCAGCCACAAAGGTTTTAGAATATAATGGCATCTAGTAGTAATCCCTCTCTTTCTCCAAATGCACATCAGCTTTACCTGCCTTTAAGTCCAAAGAGGCAGAACAAATGAAACCTGGATAAGGAAGGACCTACCAGCGTCACCCCCCCCCCCCCCGAGTGTCACAGGCCCTCAGCACCTGCAAGAGGGTGAGAGAATTACCCAGCCTCCCTCACTGTCACGAGGCATCCATCCAACACTGCGTAGGGTCTGGTTTCATTTTCCACCGAGTCATGTTTGCGCAGCTTTTGCACACTTGTCTTTGTGAGTGAATGTATGCTGGCTTGTTTTGAGCGAATTGATGAGATTGTAGCTTGTCTGCTGTAATTATGTGGAGGAGCTGTTGGCTGCCGCAGCCTGTCTTTGTTTTCCATTTCATTTCCAGCTGCTCGTAAAGCGGGGACCTCTCAGTAATGTGCAGGCATACATGTGTGCGGGTGTGCAGATGCTGTGCGTGCTGTGGTGGCTGCGGCTTGTGTGGTTTTGCAACGACACAGCAGAGTGAGCCGCTGTCATGTCTTGTTCTGCCTTGAATCCGTTAAAGGTTTCCCTCTATAAATACTATGGAGATGCTGTGTCAGGGTTGGCCAGACGGTCCCTGGGCACCGGACTACACAGGCTTTTTAGATTTGGCACAAAGCACTCAAATGTTGCAAAGTCACCAAAAAAAAAGAAAAAATGATTCCATGATCAAAAAACCTTTTATCACTCGGAGCACTTGTCCCTTAAGGACCTTTTTTTCAGGGAAGCCTTTATATTTCTTGCCATGGGGAGTTTGTGGGGGGGGGAGCGAAGGCCACACTAAGGATTCCCCTCTCTCCTGAAGATAAGAGCCAGGGGTCTTTAATATCACTCTGCAGCTCAAAGTGAAATATCAGACAGACAAGTGCAACCACGTTTAACGTGTTTGTTTTCATGGATATGAAAGACAATCACTCCTCCCTTTTTATTCATCCGCAGCTGACAGCTATGATGGCTCTGGTCCCCAGCGAGAGTGGAATTTAATGAGCACTATGAAATCGCCCTCCGATCTGAGAAAGAAGTTGCTTTTCTTAATGTGCCCATTATCCATTTCGCACTTTTTAAAAAACCCCGTACATCCATCAGCAGAGGTGTGGGGAGGGAGGGAGAGAGGGAGGTAAATGCAGACGTTCTCGAAGCATTGCTGTGAGCGATTCTCCTCTGGAGGACCATTGTGATTAGAGGGTGACAGCAGGACTAAGTGATTGTTTTCAGTCGCCCCTCACATAGAGATATATCTCAAGCTCTGTTTGTGGTGTTGTTTTCTGTCCGATCATTAGTGTCTTTGTCCTTGTAATGCATTTCACACACGTTGCATCAGGAGATCAAGATTTTGTGTAAGTGCAAATGGCTAGTTTACGATCATGGGCAGAGAGAGAGAGAGAGAGAGAGAGAGAGAGAGAGAGAGAGAGAGAGAGAGAGAGAGAGAGAGAGAGAGAGAGAGAGAGAGAGAGAGAGAGAGAGAGAGAGAGAGAGAGAGAGAGAGAGAGAGAGAGAGAGAGAGAGAGAGAGAGAGAGAGAGAGAGAGAGAGAGAGAGAGAGAGAGAGAGAGAGAGAGAGACTAGATTCAGCATTAAACAGTGTATAAATGACCTCTCATTCAGCCACCTACATCCTCCTGGTATCTCAGGATTGATGTTTCACACACACACCCTCTCCTCTTTTTTTTTCTCCTCTGTGCCTGTGCTCTCTCTCTCCCCATATGTCTCCTCCTTGGGAAGCGTCCTGCTGACACTCTCTCTAAGGAGTCTTATTGATATTCTTGGAGAGGCATTGCAGTGAGAGGGAGAGGGGAATGAAAGTCACAGACGTTTGCTGCCTTCTAGTACCAACAACTGTAAAAATCACAAGTCACCCAGCAGGAATATGTCACCACTCATTTTGTCTGCCTCACTAATAGCATATCGCCTGCTTCAGATTAGTTTATTGTTCCCCAGCCCGTGGATAGGCAATTTGCCAATCACATAGATTCTCAGTTTAGCTTCAGGGTGGCTTCCATGTGGATTAAGATTAATTCCCCATTGTGATATGAATGGAACAATTTGCTTGAATGTAATTGCATTGTTTTCACCGTGGCAGCCACCCATTAGGCTACATTTAGTGTTCTAGTGAGAGGGAGGAAATAAGTTCGGACCGTTGAGTCTTGTTTTTATCTTCGTCATGAGGTGAAGAAGTGTTTTACACGTTTGCCCATGCATTTCCTTGATTACTTGCAATCATCACAGTAAGGTTATCATTTTTCATATTGGTCCCTATGGATTTAGATAATGGACTAAGATTGGGCTTACAAATTAATTCTCAAATATAGAATCTTCTTTTCTAAGGAAAATTATGATTTAAAATCTGATAAATCATGACACATTATGTATTTGAATCTGAAGGAGTCTTAAGTTCCTCTTCTGGCTCTGTTCTGCTTCCTGTTTCCTGTACAATAGCATTGTTGTTTATATTGTTTATATGTTTATAACTGTGGGCTGATCTTTTCATATCATTTTACGCGACTAGTTGGGAAGAAATCGAATCTAAACCCTGAGCTGAAGGTGACTGTATGTGTATACTTGTAATTGTCAACAATTCTGCACTTTCTTTAGGCTTAAATAGAGCTTGACCAATTTATCGGTTTCACTGATATGCGCCAACATGAAAACTTTGATAATGCTAATAACCGCAGGAATGGTAGCTAATGTTTACCATGTTGGTTGTGTTAGTCTACATTCAAACACTTAAATGAGCACTAAACACCAAGAACACAGCTTTGCAGGAATTTGGCCATGTACTGCAAAATATTGGACAAATTAGTTTTTGTAGATAAAAAAACATTCATCCTCTGGGGGATCAGGAAATTTCTACAGTATTTCAACCCTGTGGTGGCGCTAGAGGAAACGTTAGGGGATCATATAACCGTACCTACTTTTGTGCCTGTCCAACAACTAAGAATTGAGATGTATGACACAGGTGAAAACTTTGATGTGATTGTGGCACTCGAACAAAAGTCAGAGGATCACCACAGTCATTGTAATTCATCCTGTCGAGACCTTGAATATCTAAAGCCGAATATTTTTGTTTTCCGTTGCCCGCCGACTCTCCCGGGTTATCTGCGGAGATATGTGAAGGTGAAAGAGGGAGCGCACAGGAAAGTAGATTTGTTTTTATTTTTCAATAACGCAGTACAAACCTGTAGAAGTGACCTGCAGAGTGCATTGAGATGCAGCTGATGAAATGATGTGGTGTGCTGCAGACCCACCCCCCCACACCCCCCCCCCCCCCCCCCCCCCCCCCCCCCCCCCCCCTCCACTGCCACCAGCCTATTTATGAGGCTCCATCATGGGCGCAGCTTTTCAGTGAGTCACACTCCGCTTTGTAACACAATCATCAACACACAAACATCAACACACAGTCGAAAGCGGCATCATACATAAATCAAGCGAGGACGCGTGCCATGAATGAGTTGATACTGTCTGTCTGCTGCTGACTTTCTCACACACACACACACACACACACACACAAACACATGCACACAAACACAACTTGCTCACTGACTGCATCCTGATTATTGGAGTCCAGACTCCAGATCACATTGTCTGCTTTGTGCGTGTGCTCGGTCTGTAACTTGACTTCACTCCTACACACATTATGACACATTCTTCACCAACTACCTCGTACACGCTCGAAGCCAGAGGGTTGCTGGGACTAATTTGACAGCTGCCACGGCTCATTATCTGATAAAGGGGACAGCTCTTGGCCCTGCAGTTTAAACAGTATTAGTGTAGATGCTATTTGCAATAACCTTACACATTGCCGTCTGTCAGGGTAATATGTTTGACCCTCTTTTGCTTTCACGATGAGAAGGTTTAAGCAGACTTCTAAGGGAGGCTAACTTCCTTTCATATCTAGTTTTATGTCAAATATAGGACACCGGTCAAACAAACACGTTTTCACACATCATTTCACGAGGTTTCTGCAGAAAGAAACTAGACTGGCACTCCGCAGAGCGCATTCCTCTGCCATGGCTCAACAGTCCCCTTACATTCAATCAGCTGCAACAAATTGCATACACTTACAGATATCAGTCCCCTCAATAAAGATTTTTTTCATCCAAGATCGATGCAGTATTCCCTGGAAGTCTGGATCCACGCCAAAATGTTTGGGTTCTCTCTTTGTATATGCTGCACCCTTCCACCAAGTTCTGTTGAAATCATTTGAGTACTTTTTGCATAATCATACGGACAAACACACAAATGGTCTTGTCTGAGGCAAAGCTGTCTATTGTCATAGATCACAATCATTGAGTGCTTTCCCTTTTTTTTGCCCCCAATCTCTCGTCTCATCTTGACCCAGACCTGACAATGGACTCCTTCAGCACCAAGAGCTTGGCCCTGCAGGCTCAGAAGAAGCTGATGAGCAAGATGGCCACCAAGAGCATGGCCAGCCTCTTCATTGACGACACCAGCAGCGAAGTGCTGGATGAGCTGTACCGCGTCACCAAGGAGTACACCCGAAACCGCAAGGAGTCCCAGAAGATCATCAAGAACCTGATCAAGATGGTGGTGAAGCTGGGGGTTCTCTATAGAAACAACCAATTCAACGGCGAGGAGCTGATCCTGGTGGACAACTTCAGGTAGGCAGGATTCTGATACAACTACAACAACAACAACAACAACCTTGTAAAACCTGAGGATTTTCTATTGCTCCAGAAAATTTGAAGCAGATTAAAACCATATGAGAGCTTAAACCTTTGGCTTGTATTGTAAAATCATTGTATTTACCCTGGAAGCTGTCAGTCTTTACCCTTGGTCTGCAGTTGATTCTGGCTCTTACTCATGGAAATTCTCCTCTTCAAACATCTCTCTCACTCACTGAGCCTGCTGGCAGCTCAGCTCAGCGGGCATGTCAGAGTATGTGTCTGAATCTTTTGAGTTGTTGTCATTGTTGTTTTCATACAAATAACTGCTGTACTCAGCTCCAGTGGTGTTTCCCTCGCTCATGTCATACACTTTTGTTTCATCTTTGACTTTTTCTGTGGGCTGAGACTACTGGAAAAATTAGCAAAATGCATTTCCCATAATGCATTTTAACTGACATGAGTTTCAGTGAATGACAATCTATTTGATCAGTCATCTTCTTAAAAATAACCCCATCATATAAAACTCGTACGTATGTTTCATCAGGTTATAATGGGAGAAGCACGTTGGTCTGATCTTAATGTTCGAGCTCTGACAAAATTTCTGTCAAACACCTGTGAAGCTCAGTTACATGACAATAAGACTTCAGGAAGTCTTAGCGCCCAGCTGTTGTTTGTCAGGAAATGGTTAAAGTACATAACTTCCTTTTAAAACAATTCATTTTTATCAACATCAATTGCTGTGTGTGTGTGTGTGTGTGTGTGTGTGTGTGTGTGTGTGTGTGTGTGTGTGTGTGTGTGTGTGTGTGTGTGTGTGTGTGTGTGTGTCATCATGGCAAAGGGACCCTAAAGTAAAATGTTGAACATGGCATACATCCCCTACTCAATATTAGCATGTTAGTGTGTCTGTAAGTATGCTGGCATTAACACAAGCTCTAACTTAAAGTCTTGTTCCCTTTCCTTTTAGTGTACAAATTAAACTAAATACTTTTTTTCCTTTTAATCAATCTAAACTAATTTCTTTAAAGAAACTTTTACTTTAAAGTGGTTCCAATGAAAAGTTACTACAAGATGATTAAATGTAAAACTGTGTGTCAGAAGGTCGCGATCATTGTTGCCTGCTGATGGAAGCAAATTAAGTAGATTGACTTTTACATCAGTTTAAATATCATCCACTAAAACAATAAAACTCAGCTTGGTGGTTGTATTAGCATGGAGCGGTATGGCTGTGAAGGACAATACTATAAGTGATATATGGGGGTAGTAAAACTTTTGCAAAGAAAATCACAAGACAGCACTTTCTATTTTTACTTGCGTCTGCTGCTCCAGTCAGAATTAGAAACTGACAGCCTCTCCTCTCCTCTCTCTCTCTCTTCTTGTCTCACAGGAAGAAAGTCCACACTCTGGCCATGACGGCGGTCAGCTTCCACCAGATAGAGTTCACCTTTGACCGCCGCGTCATGAGCGCCATTTTGAATGAGTGTCGCGAGCTTCTGCACCAGGCCATCAAACGCCACCTGACAGCCAAGAGCCACTCGAGAGTCAACCACGTCTTCAATCACTTTGCCGACTGCGACTTCCTGGCCGCTCTCTACGGGCCCTCGGAGGTTTATCGCGCCCACCTGCAGAGGATCTGCAACGGCGTCAACAAGATGCTCGACGACGGGAACCTCTGACCCCCCCGCGTTTGCCTCGTCTTCAGGCACCTTTACCTCCAGTCGCCCTTCATGTATCATCTTGTCGGAGTTTTTTTTCTATGGTGACAATCGTGAACATTTTTCTTCTTCCATTTGTTGAGTTTGTGTTTGCGTGTCTTTCACATATTACTGTAACACTGACATTTTCTCTGCTAGTTAGACCAAAGTCTGTTTTTTTTGTTTTTTTATCTCGTCTGACTTTCTGTTCTGTTTTTTCCTGTTACAGTAAACAAAACCCAGCATTTTTTCTCTTTGTTTTAAATGAATGTAAAACTTCATGCTCTTCAGTATATTCAGGGGTAGGAGCCTTGACAACTGTGCCTTGAACATTTTTTTCCTTCATTCCAAGGGCACTGCGTTGGCACTCTGACATAATCAAAAAGACACAATTCAGGCACAGGCCTCCAGTTATATCTCTGTTTGGTGCCTTTTTAATGGACGACAATGTTTCCGGGTGTAACAGAGGAGGAAAGAACGCGAGTTTCCATCTTTTCTAAATATCCAAGGAAATAACGTATTTCTTGTTTTGTTTTGTGTTTTTTTTTCGAAAAAGTAGTATTGCACTCAATCCTGAAGAAGCGCTGTACTGTACTGTACTTTTCCTGCAACAGTGAGACCATGTGAAGCATGGCGGTCGAGTAATCCTGCTTAGGCTGCATTTTGAAGCTCTCACCATCATGCACTGTACTCCACTCTGTAAGAGAGGCTCGGCTTGTGTTTAGAAGGCACCTATAAACCCAGTTTTCCCTTTAACGGTCTGGTTTATAGCCGCCACAACAAAGATGAAGGATTTGGGTCATAAGGGGACCATAAACGTGAAGGAATTTGATTGTTCTGTGTATTGCTGATTGTGCCAGCGCTGACTCGAGCGTCTCATTGACTGTGCGCTCGTCATCACTTCCTGAGCGCCAGATGCAAAGATTGCTTTGGCATTATTTTATCAGATGGGGGGGGGGGGGGGGGGGGATCTGTAAAATGATGGACGTTGTTGCGCCGGGGTCAGCTGCGTTGTGTTGCCTCGGCTTTATCCTAAAAACTCTGGTTTGAAATCGGATAGATATGAACTAGAAAGACTCCCCATGCAGCTCGGTAGTCTGTGGACAGGGCCGGACCTAGTTATTAGAGCAGAGACAAACACAGTACATGATTGTACTCTCCCTCTGCAATTATAGCTCCCGGCTCTGGGGTTGTATAATGGCCTGCAGCCTGCCTACGTCGACTAGTCACTCCATTTCCTCACATGGCAGCGTTCATGTTTTGTGATGGACGTAACCATCTCTGTTTGCATGATGCAAATCCTTTTAATGGACTAAAAGCTGTTGTGTTTCTTCCTTATGAAGGAACATTTCACACAACCTTACATAATAGCCATCTTTCCGTCTCTGTTTTTTTTTTTTTTTTGGTGTTTGTATCACTGAGCCTGACTTGGAGCCTGTTTTGTGCTGCGGCCTCATTTTTTATTCTGTGTGTGTGTGTGTGTGTACCTGTGAGAGAATTGGAAATTGAGCTGTGTAATAAGCGCTGTGCTTCTCCAGATAGGTGTGCTGAAACTTGTACTTCATCCACCGCAGCTCTGCCAAAGATAAGGTGACTGATGCGACTCAAAATGCAACCTTCATTTTTATTTCCCCCCTCAGAGGAACACTTCAGACAACAGTATGCACTTGATACCTAAAACCCTGCTAATGGTGATTAATGAGGACAAAGGTGATTTCTGTTCTGTTTTTTTAAATTCTTACACGACTTCCCTGAGTTTCTTCTTGTTTGTTAAATTTGACTGAGGCTTTGACGTAAATCCTTTTCTTTAAGTCCCTGAGAACCGTTGATTTTAATTGTCTTTTGGATGCCATTTTCTCCAATCCCTCCACATCTCAGGGTTAAGTTTAAATCTCCCTAGTTTCAAAATCCACCACGATTGAAAGATTAGGAACCTCTGCTGAAGCCTCAACTCTCTTTTTTTTACTAAAGCCCTCAAATGAAGCATAT
Organism: Verasper variegatus; assembly: GCA_026259375.1. Taxonomy (NCBI): domain Eukaryota; kingdom Metazoa; phylum Chordata; class Actinopteri; order Pleuronectiformes; family Pleuronectidae; genus Verasper; species Verasper variegatus. Next base: position 13,471,820 of record CM048046.1, on the reverse strand, counting down.
GTTTCATGTTGTGTTTTGACTATTGAGGATTGTGAAATGTTTGTATTTTCACTCATGTACATATCATTGTTTTTGGGTCTCTGTATTGTATCCAGACACGACAAATATAATACAATCTACTTTTTTAAAACAATACATTTCTTGTCGTTTTTTTATTTTGTGTCTTCACATTGGTACGTCTGATGTTGGACATTTTCCAGCCTGATCAGAAGGGTAATCTGACGAAAAGTGTGACGTGGATTTACTCGGCCAAATCCCTTCCTCCCTCTCCCAGCATTGTTAGGAAGTCATGAAAGCAAACACACAAAACCCCCATCGGCCGGACAAACAATTCAAAGTTTAGGTCATTTCTTTCCGTCGGCCCACACTGCGGGTCAGAGGTATAACAGGAAGCCGGGTAGCCAGGAATACTTTTTGCTTCTGTTTTTGGAAACTTGAACATTCAGCTCGGCCTGCAGCTCAAGCCTAGCATGAGTAATACTCGTGAATTCAGTTTGAGTTTAATCTTTGACTCTGGAATGATAATTTGGCCTGTAGCTTATCTGCAGAGCCTCCCCGCAGCTAACTTGAAAGGCTACTGCAGCAGCAACTGCCCAATTATCCTCCAATGGTCATTACATGTATTTCTTTTATTTAAGGAAATGCACTGGTGAGTTGAAAGTTAAGACCAAAGACTCAGATGTGACACATGTTTTCTCTGTGCACTTCCACCTCTTCTCATGTCAAATAAAGGAAAAACACCCCGACATCCACTTTACTGTGTCTGTATTGTAGTTGTGCAAGCGCTGAAATTGTTTGATTATGACTGCGGCTAAAGTTGAAATTTATTATTTTTGATTACTTCCCTCTCCGTCTGTGCGTCTCAAACACTTTAAGAAAATTAAAATGTCCAAATGACTGTCACGACTTGATTGTCAGTGGATGTGACTGAGGGCTCTAATACATTTCGTTGAAGCTAGCTTTCACTGGGGCATAATTATCATTTCTACATAATGAAGTGACTACAGAGGAGCTGTCCTGCATCCTAAGGAGGAGGGCGTTGAAAAGATGGAAGCGTGCGGAGGAGCCATTACTCTTTCCACTCATGTTCCGAGCGCAGATCACTGAGTTATTTGTGCTGCAGACTTCAAACCTGAAGCAAACAAAAGTTGAGCAGAGCTGCTGCGGCGTACTTCTCTGTAGGATCAAATATGACAAAGGGATGATTCTCCTGCTCGGCTGTGTACACGTACAACCCCGCAACAAAAGGACAAACCGAGCCTGGGTGTTTCACGCTCTATCACCGCAAGGATACAGACAGTTAGTTTTGGCATAATGCTGCTAAGTCTGGCCGCCTATCAACATGGGCTCAAACACCCTAATGTTTGAGTTCTGGGTGGTGCAACAAAACAAATCACACAGCATTGTGTTCAAACAGCAGGCAATATATTCTGGTCTCATACAACATCCCACAGTCACATTTGTAGATTTACTTCATCAGACGCCGGTGACAGAACCTTTTAGGCCTCATGGAGGTTTTTGTCACAATGAGAAAAGATGCCGAAGAGGTCAAAGCTTCCTTATGACTGCATTTCCAGGAGCGCCTCCAGAGATTTCAGTGGTCAGGAGACTGGCAAGAAAAAAGATATAGACTGAACTTGGACTGGTCGGCGGGGGCATACAACCCCAGGGCAATAATTCTAGATTATATGTGTCCTAGTTAAATGATGCTTGTAGAAAGGTTTATGATGACTCTGATGAAGGTCACAAGCAAAACACGTCCGTGTTGGGGACGTTTTGACCTTTGAAGGGGGAATGAGTGAAACAGGACGGGGATTGTGTCAAACGACGAAATCAGAAAGTGCTAAATGATGCAGCTATTTCTATGATATGAAAAGTGGGTTTATATCTTTAGTGGCAGATACCTGCATCAGACGCTGTGTGAAGTATTGCATGAGGTTACATACAGTATGCAAAACATTTTGTCACATTTTGTTGTTACCTCATTTCTATGGAAATCCATGTGTTGCTGACGTGCTGATCCAACAGTGTGCTCCGAGTGTTGAAGCCTTTTACACCAGGCCATCGCTGACCTTTTGAGCATTTCCCATTTTTTCCTCACCACCAGTCTCATGAAGGTTAGCCGGCAGAGCACTGCTTATGTATTACTTTGCTTTTGTAGTCCTTCCACATCATCACTCATCCAGTATGCTTAAAGGTGCTCTCCCCTCTGGCAAGCACGGCTATGATGTCAGCTTTCGAAGTTAGAAGTCTTTCAAAACTCTTCTTTTTTTTTTTCCTCCTCTCCTGTCTTCCTCCCCTTTTTCTCTGCCTCTCTTCGACTCTTTCTCAATGTCCCCACGTCACTCTCTTCTTCCTCCTCTCTCTAGTCCTCGGAGAGCACCTGACTGATGTGTTGTTCAAGGATGAAAAGCACGGCGGAGCGGAATCGAAAAGCAAACAACACAAAAATATACATGAGAGGACGGCACTGTACACACTCACAACAGAACTCAACTGCCGGAGCCCTGAGGATTATCAACAGCATGACACTGGACACTTCAGGGAAGGCAGCATCTGCTCACTTCCATATTTAAGACCGCAAAAAAAAAGAAAGAACATTGTGTTCTCAAGACCCTTCTCATTTTTTCGCTTTATGTAAATACAGTCGGGTGAACACATACAATCCTTTCCAAACGGCACATTTGTGCTGCTCAGGTGGCTGCAGAAAGTTCTCTGAGCGCCCTGAGGCCTTCACACTGTGACTGAACGCAATTTTGCACGGTATATTTTTGAGTGACACAAGGCCTTTTGGCTTTCAAAGCATCGCTTTAACATCTATCTCTTCCACCAGGTTATGTAAGGTGTTCAGTGATGTGCTCTCTCCGCCTCTTTCTCTCTTTTCTGTCTCCTCAAAGAAATTCTACCAGGAAACTGTATCTGCAGTGGCAGTCAAGTTCAGCAAACACACATACACACACACACGCATGCAGCTGAAGTGTCGTGGCACACGCGCTCTGCTGCTTCCCAGCGGGCAGTCGGCCTGTTACACGACTCAAAACAAAGCGAGGCAGAGCTGCAGGGGGCGACAGACAAGGTTACAAGGTCTCTCTTCGCCCAGCACCCGACTGTTCCACCTATTCTGAAAACTACAATCAGACTGGAAGGGTTTGAAAAGCTGAGTTTGTTTTTCGAGCAAAACACTTAAAGAGAGTTTTTTTTGTTCTTCAGTCCTTCACACGCGTTTTCGGCAAATTAACATAAAGGATGGAGAGAAGGCGACCAGACTCAAGAGGCGGCTTTAGTCGGCCCTAGATGGACAGCAACTGTGACAACTACTTATTATTCCACATTGACTTTAAAATGAGCAATGATTGTATGGTTCCCTGCCATGTTATTTATGGACCTCACAAAGTGGGTGGTTGATTGGAGGAAAATTTAGACTTTTAAGAGACGTCTGAGACGCACACACGCACATGCACACACGTTTTTTTTTTCAAATTTTGTCAATCACACTAACAATTTCTAATTTATGGGAGTGATGGGATGTAACAAAGTACAATGACCTCAATATTGTACTAAGTACATTTTATGGATGTGGATTTAGATTTATATGCAGGTACTTTTCACTTTTACTTTTACAAAGCAGTGCAATACATGTTCACATTGGTTTTTTAAAATTAGTAAACGAGAGCACCAACAGACAGACAGACAGGTGTCAGACAGGCACATATGTATAAACATACACACATATACCATGTATACTAAACTAACATGGTTATAAGGAAATCTCTAATAAATAATCAACAGATTAATAAGTGATATTAACATTACCATTGTTTGTCCAAAAAGGAGAAGGAAGAAGCAATATGGTTATCTTGTCCTTCACCAACAATGAATTCAATTGAAAATGCACCTTATATAATGATGTGTCCATCTGTGTCCATCATACCCAACAAAAACAGTTTGAATGTGCACAGAAATAAACAACATTATCACCCCTTAACACTACCTCTCAAATATAATGTACCTTTGCTTTCACTTTATAAAGAAAAGTTAACGAGGAAAATGTCATCAATGTCCTGGTAAAACCACGTATCTCTAAATAAGTTCATTGAGTTTATTTAGCTTTAAGAAACAGACTCTTAATCCCCCAGTTTATCAAACAAGACAAGGTCAAAACCTGGCATATGGCGGAACCGCGAAGCTGTGGTCAATATGCAAATCTGAGGATGCTGCTAAAATAACTTGTACTTTCAATGCAAAGAAGCTAAATCCTGCTCGAAAATGTCGTTAAATGTCACTAGATGTTATAATACCCTAACTATGACGCCACCGGGTTGTATTAGCATTCTGCCAAGTGTCAGCAAGTTTTATTTTTTATTTGCTTCTCTCCCGCTCTCCCCGCTCACATATACAGAAGTTTAATACAAGTTTTCCCGATAAAGCTGATCTCATGGGCGTCTGTTTTTGTTGTCAGACGACAGAACACGTACGAGACAGCGACGGACACGTGGCCCATTAAGACTTCATGTTACCCAGCAGTCACTTTCAAACCGTTTCCAAGCTGCTGCTCCTGCTCTGCTAAAACCCAGATTTTATAACCGCGCCGTTGTTTGACAAAATCTCACACACGTGCATTAAGGACAACAGATGTGCTGTGATTTCATATTTACTTGTAAAATGACCCTTTTGGGAGAAAGATAGATCCTCAATTACGTCTGTGTCAGCTGCTGTGCGGACATGGAGATGCAGAGGAGTGTGTGCCTGCATTATACCAACTAGACTCCATGAAATCAAAACATACCCTTTATATCTAGATGCATGTGATAAATGTCCTCTCTCACAGACAGCTTTTTTCAATGCTTCGTTTTAAATCCCCGAACTTGCATCTTTCTGGTCTTGCATCTTTAATAACAGCTCAGAAATCATTAACACTCCACCAGAGCCAGAGCCTTTATTAATCATACTTGGAGTCTCTCGAGTATTAAGTAGACTCATCACAGCCCAACCACAATTACTCTCTTGCTGCCTCATCACAGCAAAATATAAAAAAAAAATCTATTACTTGCCTCCAAAATGTGGCCACATGATATAACCAATACATTACATTAGGGAGGGATAAGATATATCTTAAAGGACAGACTCCCACAGCATAATGTGATTTGTAAACCCCTCATATCACATCTGGCACACAGAGGTTTCCTGCTCTGTGCGTTTTATCTAATAAGTTGATGAGTGGGGGGTAAGGGGCCGGGGGAACGGGAGAGGTTTAGGAAGATAAAAGGGAAGATAAAGGTTTGAACTTAATGGAGCTTTACTTCTTTATCTGAGTTATGTTCACATTTTAGGGTTTATATTTATTTTCCTTCCATTCTCCCATTATGTGGGCCGCTTATACTGCGGAAGGACTGGAGCCAATACCAGCCGGGGAGGAGGCGCCGTACATCCTGGACAGGTCGTCGGTGCATCACAGGGTCAACGTAAAGAGACAAACAACCATTCACACCTAACCCTAACCCCTAATCCCGAACCCTAACCTATGGACAATTTAGAGTTTCCAGTTAACTTAACCCCAATCTGCATGTCTTTGGACTGTGGGAAGAAGCCGGAGTACGCCATGAAAAGAGCAGAGAACATGCAAACTCCACACAGAAAGGCCCCAGCCGAAACCGGGATTCGAACTGAGAACCTTCTCGCTGTGAGGGATTGTGAGGTGCTGTTTGCCACCCACTGTATTCATTGTATATTTCTTTAGAGACAGGGTTGGTCATTTGTTTCTGAAACTCTTTTTATCTTAATTGTTGAAATCCTCATCATGACCCAATAGCCATCAAATAAATACGTGTAAAAATCGGGTGTCTGTGGCTCTCGCTAGAAAGTAATAAACAAATGTATCACTTCATTCAGACACAATAAAATCATTGGCTAATCGACCTGCCTGCCTGTGCTCTCACTAAGCATGACCGGAGTCTTCAGCCGGGGGAGACATACGCCGCTGGAGCAGAGACAATGGTCAGAAGTTAGCGAGCAAGTCACGGAAAAAAGTCGGCCTCCAGCAGTTGTCAGTCAGTGAGCACTCATGTGAGGTTGGGGGAGGGGGGGGGGGGGGCTGATGGGAGGGGTGTGATGTATCTGTTGCAAATTTTGCAAAATCACCAACCCTATCTTTAATCCAGTATCTACACCATTGTTGTTGTTTTTTGTCAGATTATCTAATTGAAATCACATATCTCTTTATTTCTTATATTTCTGTGAATGTGCATGGATGTATTTAAAAAATATAATATCAATGGAAGTGAGCACTGAACGAAGATTATGCTGCACATAAGTTTTACTTTAGCTGAATACAAATATTTGATTAAGAGAAGTGTGTGTGTGTGTGTGTGTGTGTGTGTGAAACTCTCATGAATGATAAAACCTTCTAAACAGGATAATGTGGACATGTATAGATGAACGGTGCATTCAGGGTTTCATCTTTAAATACAGAAGCAGCCTCCAACTGTTACATAGAAACACACTGTGGCTGTGTCGTGCAGGAACAGAAAGCTCTGCAGGATTAAGAGTGGCTGCTCTATTACTTCCACTCTTTATTGTGTTTTTTTAAATCCAGCCTCGTGTTCATTACAGCAGTCCATCGACATGCAGGCAGGAATCTTCTTAGCCTGCAGATTAGGCCTGCGTCTGTTTTCTCCCCCCCATCCTCCTCAATGTACCTGTGTAGTAAAATATGAGTGACGGCACATTCCAACAGGGCACTACCAGAGGAGGAGATTGCCAATGCTGACTAACAGCAAGACAGATGCCTTGTGTGTCTCGCTGCTGAGTGACAGCGAACTGTCAGCGCTGTTGTGCGGCTCCGCTGCTGTCTTTTCATTTCGGATGCTGCCAGTGAGGAGGGGGACTCATGCATGCGGCGGCAGTTGACTGTGGAGGCACCTAGGAGGCATCTCTGGGCTTGTCAGACACAAGAAATCTAATCCAGACAGCCAAGAATTGGGATGTGAATGAGAAACCCGAAAATAGCAGCTGTCTCGGTAAAATTGGAACAAATGGAAGTTGGATGTGCTGCAGAAAATAAAACAAGGGAAACAACTGGGATGTTACGTGACACTGTTTGCCGACAATAAACCAGGGAGAGCTTGTGCCACTGCAGCCAGGCTGTTGTTTGCAGCCGGGGCAGCTTATAGTTTCTGTCCAACTGCTGCTGATCTGTGATCTGGTAGGTCGCAATTATGTGCCCCTGTGCCTCCCCACTGTTCCTCCTCCATCCCTCCCTGCTGCCATCCTCCCCTACTCCTCTAAAGCCCCTCTGGTATCCTATAAGCAGCATTTAATTGTGGAGGGCTGAGCCGGGGAAGGAGTAATCAGATGAGAACAGTGGCAGGGGGAATCACATGGATATACATTGGCTAACGGGGGATTAATAATGCTGGCGTCTTGATTGAAGTTCAGCTGCTCTCCCTGGCAAATGGAAGGTGGGGAAGGAGAAGGGAGGCAGGAGAGAGTGACGGAGAGGGGGGAGCAAACGAGCGGAGAGTTGCAAAGACAGAGGATGATGAGGGGTTTTCAGATGAGAGCCGAGAAGAGACAGATGGGGAGAGGAAAGGGAAATAGAGAAAGGGAGTTAGAGCAGTGAGAGGGAGTGGGAGGAAGAAAGAGCAAGGATAGGAGGCAGCGGCGCAGTGCAGTGCGGGGGGGAGAGAGAGAGAGAGAGAGAGAGAGAGAGAGCGAGAGAGAGAGAGAGAGAGAGAGAGAGAGAGAGAGAGAGAGAGAGAGAGAGAAAGAGAGAGAGAGCGAGAGGGAGGGAGGGAGGGAGTGAGAGACGGGAAGCCTCCAGTGCTACTGAACCAGTGATGCACAGGCAGGCAGAGAGAGAAGACGAGGAGAGTGAGGCCATCGGCATCTCCAAGGCCGGCCCGATGAGGGGGTGAGGGGCTCAAGAGCACTACAACGGAGAGGATAGTGGGAGGAGAAGCAGCAGGAGAGGGAGAAGAAGAAGGGAAAAGAGGCAGGGCGATACAAACCAGGAGCAGGCTTCATCAGGGAAAGGGGAGTAGTTGGATGGGATCTGAGCCGAGCTGGGAAAAAGCGGATAAAAGTTTTGGAGAAAGAGTAGGAGAGGGGAACAGAGACTTAAGACAGAGCGGATAGAGTCTATGTTGATGGCAAAGGTAGGAGGAGATTCATGGAAAAAGAGGAGGAAGCTCTCTGTGTCTCAGGAGTCCTCCTGTACCTCTTCTGCTTCTTCGTCTTTCTGTGAGGCTGCTGGACACCCTCCATCACCATGTTCTCTGACAGCAGGGCTCCAGCGCCTGGGGAGCAGAAAGGCTTCAAGCCGCACGCCCCTCACTTCATCCCATGGCTGCGCAACAGTCTGAAGTCCCACCACAGCAGTGACCTGGGGCTCAACAGGCCGCAAAAACCCAACCCTGAAGCCCCCGGCAGCCTGACCCCGCTGGAGAGAGCCAAGGGGATCGGGTTCTTCTCCTTCCCAGGAAAGGGCCGTACAAAGAAGGGGGACTTGCGGTGCAATGGCGTGGGGGTGGCGAAGATGCTGCCGGTGGTGCTGAGGGGGCCCCACATCCTGCCAGGGAGTCTGGGGAAGCAGAGGGAGGAGAGTCCTGTCAGGTGGAACCAATCTCCAGATTTAGACCCAGACCCCAACGCACAAATCAGCCCAGGGGATGGGCCGCAGGGTCCGGTCAACAGCTTTACATCTGCCAAGGAGAACCACACATTGGTGAGGAACCACAGTGGTCAGCTGAGCCTCCTTCACTCACAGAATGACAGGACCAGCACCTCAGTGAAGAAATACGGGACCCCTGGTGGTACCCCCTCCGGTTCCTGTTCCTGCACTGCTCGCTGAGGAGCCGAACTGTGAGGTGCCTGTTGTGCTGTGTATGGAGGACAGGAGGGAGAAGGTGTGGGACTACGCCAGCCAAACCACTTACCGCCAGAGAGACCTGCACTCATCCAGCTGGGTCAGCCCAGACACTCAGGGACTTATCGAGAGGCAGCACGGCTTCAGCTCCAGCTTCAGCTACATCAAACAACAGAGCAGGAACTCCCAGAGCCACAGAGACCTGACAGCGCTGAGAGAACCACCTGTGGAGGGCTTCAACGGGCCCCTAAACGGAGTCATCTTCTCCACCGAGGTCCCTCAGAGGGGCCTGGGCTGCACCACGGTGCTACGACGCCCCAGGAAACCCAGGCCGGTGTCGGAGCACATCGCCGTCCTGGGCCAGAAGCAGACGTCAGTCAGGCGCAGACCAAAGAGTGAAGGGGAGCCGGGGAGGAAGGAGGCAGGCTGCAGCAGGAAGGCAGTTCGAAATCAGATCAAACGGGTGGTGGACAACCTGGAGCAGGTGCTCACAGCGCTGAGGGACGTGCACCAGGAAATGAGAGAGGTGAGGTGACCGATTTTTGTTGATAAGAAACATTGAGAAAAGACACAACAAGGCTAGAATGTCTCATATCCAACCATTTCAACTGCTCAATCAACACATTTCTTTCCAGGACTGACCAAAAAACAGAGAATAGAGAATGGGAGAGAAAAGTTACTGCATCCTCTCTCAATTATTCAGACATATTTCTCATTCTGGAAATTTTCATGCTTGTGCAAAAAAAACCTGGAGGGCTGGTACCCTTATGGATAACAATGCAGACTACAGATGCACTTCCTCAGCAGAATTTAACACGCATTAAAAAGTCAGCAGCAGGGATGTATGAATCCACCGCAACTCCGCTCCGTCGTCTCTGTCGCCGAATCTACTCATGCATACATTTCTATATGCATTCACAGATTGCTGAGATTACGCTGTGTGACATTAGGCAAAGCCTCCCTCTCTGCACCCCCCCCCCTCGTCAGCTCTTCCTCCACTCTCCCTCCCTATTGACAGATGCTGCTCCAGGCCCATGCAGCTGGAAAGTGTCCGAGGCTTTCTTATAATCCATTTATGTCCGAGTATCTCCCAACTCGCATTCCTCATCTGGAAAAAAAGTGACATGGAAACAATCGCACCTCTCTCCATTTGATCTCCCATCTGTGGGGGTCGCGGCTAAACCCGAGGTGCTATAACCTCATCATCCTAGCTGCGGGGTTTTTTTTTCTTTTGTGTGACAGTATTAATATAGCACTGATGAAAGAGCATATAAGGTGGGATGGGAGGGTAGCAAACCGGCACTGTGATAGAAAGTCCCAAATTTGAACAACAGAGATGACAGATCAAAAGAAGACAAGGCACCAGAGAAGACTTTGGTAGCATATTTATTTCAAAGCCCTGTTTTATCATTCTGTTGCATGAGCAGCAACCCTCACTTTTGTTCAATAATAAATCTGTATTATAAAAAGAAATTGGAGTGAGCCTCTAAAGCATTTTAGACTGGGACTATACAAATATTACAGCAACATTTAAGACTCACAGATCGTGAGAGAAGAAAGCATCAGGAAGGCAAAGCTCACACAGGGATCCTCTGCTGAGGAAATTGGGCAAAGCAGACGCTGCATTATGACTCAGAACTTCAAGGAAAAACGACAGCAAGGTTAAACTGGAAGAGTTAAAATGAAAATGAAAGGAAAACACATCCCTTCGCACACATCAGCATCGTATGTGAAGACCTGAGGGGTCAGAAACGTTGTCTTTATAAACACTCATGGGAGCAGCAGACGACAAACCAGGGTCCTCTGCTCTTTTATCTCATCTGATTCCTGACATTAACAAGCAGCACCTGCCCACAGTCACTAGACGTGCACACACACACACACACACACACACACACACACACACACACACACACACACTGTACTTCAAAGTATTAATATGAAATGCCTCGCCCAAAAAGCTACGGCATAAAAAAGAGACAAACCAGGTCATCTTTTGACATCGGCAAGGATGCTGTTGAACACAGGGAACAAAACAATAATTCATTTGTTCTTGCAGGGGCCGAGGATTTATCTGTGCACGTTGAGCAGGTGGAGAGTTGGGTCAAACATTTCCCCCAGTGTAATTTTCTACAATCTCTCTCCAGGCTTTTTTAGATCATGTGTGTGTGTGTGTGTGTCCACCCACATGACTGTGTGAATTTGTGTGTATGTGCATACTGTACACTCTGCAAACATTCAAAAACATGCATAGATATACTGGTTTGCCTGTGTATGATATATTACACACTATCCACCGAGAGTTATTAGAAGGGAAACCCACTTAAATTTAGCTTACACATTTCCAGTAATGGTGCTCTCATCCTCTAAAGGCTGAGGTAAACATTTTTGCACTAAGTACTACAAGCTCTTGTGACTTGCTCACAGATTAGTGCAATACATCTGCTGAGAGTCGACTGCATATATGCTCTAAATTATAAATGCAGCCTAATGCAGAAGAATTAATCACCCAAAACTCTATCATTTGAGGTATTTATTACTATCTAGAGGATACCGCGTCCTTTGCTTCTCCAAATGAAAGAACACTCTTCTCATAATAATAATATAGTGTTGAACAGCAGACGTTCATGATCGTATGAGTCATTTTTTATGTTTTAAATATTCTCTGTTTCCAATTTCTCAGATGTGAAGACGTGTTGCTTTTAATTGTTTGATGACTATAAAGTGAATATCTTTGGTATGATACTGTGTCATTGAAAAAGTGAGGAGTGGTCAAAATGTCCTCCCTTTGTAAGGTCTACGCTTGGTCCTCACAAAGATAGGTAGATAAGTACAGGAACACCCACACCTGGTTGAGGTCAAGCTCCAGAAAGGCTGAATCCTACATGTCCCATAATGCAACTTAATGATTAAATCCTGCCTCCCAGGTAACCCCCACATCTTTCACACTCCACTCCTCCAGTTCATAAAGCTCCACTCAGAACTACTTTCATTAATACTGTTCATTCATAGTTCTCCTCATGAGAAGGTAACTGATCTGCCTGTGTACAGTCAGTGGAGTGTTTCTATTATTTTACCAGTCTTTATTATTAATCCTCACATTGCACATCATTGTTTGTATTTTCTAGGTGGTGCAGCAGATCGACTATCTAACCTCGTCCATTGATCTGAACGAGGAGGAGGAGGAGCAGGGCACTAGAGGAGGCGACAGGGCCAAGCCTCCCAGCGACTGCAGCTCCAGTTCGGACTCCGAGGTGACAGTATGCAGCACCCGTCGGAGGCCCTCAGAGCCTGGAGAGCAGCCAGGAACCACTGACTCATCTGGCACCCTCAGGAGAGGTCACCATAGCAGGGGCCAGTCTCCACCCAGTGTGCAGCTGTGCCCGGTGTCCTCATGCCGAGAGGGGACGAACTCTGCGCTTCGCCTGCACTCTTGGGTCTTCTCCCAGAAAAGGTGGACTGCTGCCGTACAGCAATAATCCCCCCTCATCTGGTCCAAGTCAACTGCAGAACCTCACCTCCCATGACCTTACGCTGCCTCCCCAAAGAAACCTCCCCGTCCGACCTCCCACTCCTGGTCTCTCCCCTCTCACAGTAAACCTCCATCCCTCCAGAAGCCCAGTTTCTCGGCCTCAATCCCCTGGTCCATCCTCCTTCATCAGGGTCAGCCCTGTCTCCCCTCCCACCCCGCTGTCTCCAAAGCCTCACCCACCCCCTGCCCTCAGCCCGTCTGTCATCATCGAGTCCAAAGTAGGTTCTTACCAGACCCCACAGCGCGACCACCCATGTGCTGGCTCGCTCCCTCCATCATCGGCCCAGCCTCCATCTGCCAGCTGCCCACCCACAGACTCACAAACTCAAACGGCGACCAGCGTTGAGAGAGAGAAGCGAGCGTCCTCAGCAGGGCCTGTTCACGCAAAGTCACAGGTGTGCACTGCCTCTGCAGCCACGGCTAAACCATCAATGGTGCAAGGTCGCCGAGGTCGCAAACCTCCACCTTACCCCCACCACAGACTCTCTGACCACACAAAGAAAGTGAAGGAGACCCGCAAAGCGCCTCCGTATCCAGAGAAAAGAAAGCTGCTCTCGACCACGGTGTGAGACAAGCAGCAGGAGTGGGAGGCCGATCAAACTGAGCCACATTTAAAGCACCAGCCACGGAGTCTGCAGGAGTGAGGAGTGATTTAAGGGCTCGCCAAGTTAAACTAAGACCAAGTTTCCAAGGTGACAGGACAGAGACACCTCGGGGTGAGTATGTCAGGAGGAACAGCTTGGCTCTGCTGACGTCTTTTTCCCTTCTCTCCTTCTTGACACATCTCTTGAGTACGCAGAACATACACAGGGCATCATAACAGCTGCCTGGGTTACTGATCTACTAACAAGAGCCTCCGTACAGATGCTCGCTTCGCACTGCAGCTCGCACAGTTAAAGGGCAGAAGGAAAAGCTCTAATTAGAAAGAACTATGAGGGAAATTGTAATTATTGTAAGATGGTGCGACGAAGTGAGGGCGCATTACTTTCGGTGCACTTCATCCCATGCACCCAGACACTTCCACTCACACCTGTCTGTTTTGTCTGGGTCGGATAATTGCTGTCAGGGGTTGAGATGATACAATGAGAGCTCGGTGCACCTCGGGTCACTTTGGCTCAGTGGTGTGAAAGACACGCAGGGTCAGAGAGGTCAGAGATCAGGAGACAGAAAACTTAGCGAGGCCAGGTAAGTCGAGAGCAGGCCGAGCCGCTCTCGACGACTGGGTCACGAGCCCAGGCATCGGCATGTGCGTCTGGGGAGACGGGGGGGGGGGGGGGGGGGGGGGAAATCCCCTCTCCTTTGCTGCTTCTGGCTTGACCGACCCAGCCGCTATTTCCATCTGTTCCCCTCCAAATGTCAGGGGATGCAAAGAGAGAGAAGCTGGGGGCAGGTGTGTGAGAGAGGGAGGGAGGGGAAAAAAGACGCTGGAGTCCCGGATTGATTACATACAGCACAGCAGATTGAATTCAGTCATTTGATGTCATCCTCTCTGAAATGTTACTGCACCTCAAAGTCTTTTCGGATAAAGCTGTTGTTATTAGGGCCCGAGCACTGAATGGTGCAAGGAGCATATTATCTATCTTATTTTCTTTTTTTTTTAAACTTTTGACCCATTTTTGAGAAGCTAAACATGCTAAAAAAAACTCAACAAACTTTGCACACGTCAACTCTGGTAAATAATTGTATATTTTATTGGTCTCTCGCATTGGGAAAGGCGCAGACAGCTGGTGGCTCAGTGAAGCTGTTCTTACACAGAGGGGTTTTGTGCTAAATGCAAACATGTTTAGCAGGTTCACCAGAGTTAGCATGCTGACTTCTGTTAATAAGCAGGAAACACAAAGTCCAGCTGCATCAGACGGGAGTGAGCCAATTGAAAATGTGTACCTGATGATGACAGGTCATAAGATCAAATTGAGCACTGGAACAAAAAGGTTAGAGTCACTGAAACCAGTTGGGCAGCAGGAGTATCTCAGTAAAGGTTCATGGAAATCAACACAACAGGTTTTACTTCAGTCTCAAAGTGGTGGACCGGGCCAGATATACGCTGCTAGAATGATTATTAATGTTCCTGATCAAAGCTTGTGAATGGAGGCCATTGTAAACCAAGCACGTGCTCTGCAGCATTGAGTGTATATATTGTTTTAATGGCCGTACAGCGAGGGGAATGGTACCTGATGGTTAACATTTGTTTAGGGGCTGGATGACAGCATAGAGGCAGCTCGGAGTCGCACACACACACACACACACACTCAACCGATGCTAAACAAAGAGCTATTGTGCTGCAGAGACTTATGACTCAATTCAACAACCATCCTGGGGACAAAGTGTCAAATTTTGTTTCCACAAGGCCAAAAAAACTGGAAATTAGATTCTGGAAGTGCCACAGCTTTGCTATACGATGCATTAATTACAAGCAGGAGACTGTGGGAGTTTCTTGGCACAGCTCATGTGTTGTGATCTCAATGAAACTCGGCTCTGTCAAAGTGCGACTACGCAACAGATTTCCTCGCAATAAATTCCGGAGTTTTATAGTTACAGTCGCTGCTACATTTTTCTGCTACATCACTCGCAGTTGTATTACAAATTATAAACCACAGATGCCAATTGAGGACAATCAAGTATACCGATTTTCTCTTGGCTTAACATAAAATGAATAAATCCCTTCAGACACTATATCTCTATAAGCCCACAAAGATCAGTGCTCTATACATTCCCATATGTGCCTCTGGATCACAGACTGTATATAAAAGCTCAGGATTTAGTAGATCCTCCCTGCAAAGCCTCACTCCCCAGAAATTAAGAAGAAACAATGGAAGCGCTTTATCTCATGCAAACATTTATCTGAGAACAATATATGTTAATTGAGTACGCTCACGGTACTTTTTGAAGCAATATCTTCATAATACTCATTTCAATACCAAGTTTCATATGAAGTCTCATTTGTATGCTGGAAACAAAGTGTTTTAATTGAGTTTAATTTGGACTGTATTAATTCTGGTTGTAAAAATGTTAAAAATGTTCTCCTCAGACAGTGACAGTGCTCAGAATATTTACTGACTGGCACTTTCTCTTTTCATGTTTAGCCTTTGATGAGCCACGGGGGGTTCCATCAGATCACTGTGATCTCACATAACAAGACAAAAAACACAGACTCATCTCCAGAGCAGTGACAACACGTCTTTACTGAAACATCACATTTCATCATGAATAATACGATCACGAAGTAGAAAACAAAAAAAAAGAAAATAAGTAACATCTTGTGTTTTTTGGTTTTATTTCCCGGTCAGGATATGGACGTGGGTACTTCCTGATGTGACGTCTTGATGGTGACAAAAAGGGACACACAACAAACATCCCAGTTGAGCACTTCCTCAACTCCAGAGGACAGACGAGAGAAACCAAACCGAGGCCAAACAAGGTACGAACCTCAGGATGTTGTTCCGACCACAGAGTCGAATCTGAAATCAATCCCCAGACCTCATCCTCTGGACACCTGTGTGGATCTAAGAAGGTCGGATCAGTGTAGGAAAGATAAAGGTAATCCTGCCCACTCAATAAGAGCAGGGACAGGAGCGAGGGACCAGAGGGACCCTTATAATAATGACGTACTTCTGAAACATGCACAATATCCTCGCTGATCCACACGAGACACTAAAGGATGAAAGCAAAGCGTTCAAGAGCCAAACGTCTGTGCACACACTATATTTAGCTTTGGTTCAATTTCACATAGAGTCACTGAAAGTTCAGTAAAATGTAACAGAATTAGAAAAGAGTGAGTTTAAAAAGAAATAGCAGAATAAGGGACTTTTGTGACTTTCTATTAAACTATAACCGATTCAAACAATGATATATTTTTATCCTGTATAAGAAAGGAAATCAGACACACTGTAAGTTGTATGCACTCATTATGACTTTTGGATTCTGATGGTGTAAAATGAGGACCAGCGTGACTGATTTCTCAGTTCTTCCAGTCTGAGCTTTTGATCTGACGTGCCGGTCAATACGACTTTCTGGTGTTTTCACGCTATGTTCGATTTGTTGTCTTGTGTGCACCAGATAGAAAAACATCTTTTAGGACTCAATTTATTTATTTTTTTAATTTATTTTTATTTACATGGCCGTGTATAATGTTTCCAAATGATGAAGCCGCTATCTGCTTTATTACGAGCATAGTTTCTGGTCAAAAAGAAGCAGAAAAGGAACAGGTTTTCACAAATAATACAGAATTGTGATATCGGGGAATCAAACGTGATGCTTTCAGTTATCTGGAACAGATGAAGATAAACAGACAAGAGACCGCGGCGTTGTCTCAAGAGCAGCTCAGAGCGGAATGAGATTGAGGAAAAAATGTAATTGTTTATGTGTGTGCCACGATGATACAGGGGGATTACTCACTTTCCTCTCAGGATTACACAAGAAGGATAAATCCCTCCCGACTCTAAATGTGTTATCTACACTCAACAAACCCCCACACACCAATCCTCTGTACATTCACATACGTCCCCTGTGGATCAGGGCAGATTTATTCACTGTAAATCTTATAGCCTCAAAAACTAAGAAACAACTATGGAAGCACTTTATCTTATGGCAGAATTTTAACTAGGACACTATGTTAAAAAAAAAGGAAAATCTGGATACTCAACTGACGCTTCCTCGTTTTATTATTTTCGTCCCAAGTAGCATAAATCTACTGAGGTAAGAGAATAACCAGGTACAGTAATTAATGTTCTGACACAGAAGGTGCGGCAAAGGCAACATCAGTATCATCCTACTTCCAATTTTGTTTGTCACTCAGGATTCAGATCCATCCTTCATTGACTGCTGAGCAGAATCAGAGAGGCCCGGCTCGGAGCTCACCCAGCTGCTCCCATTGGGTCAAAACGTGACCCGAGCAGAGTCAGACTTCTGACCGGTTACAGCTCATCGTGCCGTGTCCGTCCGATGGCCGTCAGTTTGGAGAGCTGAGCGTTGAACTTGCCATCATTGTGGGTCACTAGAAGTCAGGAGAGAGGGTAAATTTGCTGTCAGAGACAAGATTATTACAAAAATAAGGACAAACAGTGTCAGCGATTCAAAAGCACCTGAACCCAGCCAGCATCGTCTGACTGCAGAGCTGCAGAGGCAGCAGTTTCAGAGCTGCAGGTCCAGTCCAACCTGCTGCCTGTTGCCAAGAACAGTAACAGCAGCAGGCGATTTAAAGCAGCAGATGTAGATGTGTGCCATCTATAGGCAAGGGAAGTAATGCAGTGCTGCAAGAATAAGTCCCTGAACTGGGAATAAGTTGGTATTTGTAAAACTTCTGGTTCCCTTTTTTCCGAAAGTTTATGTTTTTTTTTAATTGGTCTGAAATAAGGTCTGCGTTTCACACAAGCTCAAGAGATTTTCACATTTTATTCTACGACATTTATTCACTCATGATGTTTTAAAGCTTTAAGCGACCAAATGAGGCAACTGAGGCTGATGGGCTCACGAGACACATTAAAACAGACCATGAGTCCACCTTCACAGCCTTGTTGTGTTTATACTCACACTCTCCTGAACAATTACTAACTTTCCAAGTAGAAACAATGTTGTGTGTTTGGAAGCTTAGCAGCAACAGTTGTGTAGATTGTTTATATAATCAGTAATTCATTTCTGACAAGTGCTTTTAGGCTTCAAAAACCAAAAAAGAGTTGTGTTTTTTTTCTGGCTGATTAAAATGTTTAAGTATTGTAAGCTTGTGTTTGTCACAGTTTCTATTTCTGCATTTATCTAAAGGCCAGTGGAAAAACCCCACAGCCTCTTTGTTGAGGTATGAGGAGGATGCTCACTTCTGGGTTGGCCTACAACAATACGTCATCCCTGTAGCTCTTTATAGCTGCTGCATTCCACCCCCCACTTGTGTCACCTGCAGGCAACGAGTGATACAGCTGCATTTGTTTTCTTATTAGAGCTGCTGTTGTGTCAGAGCTGTGAGGTTGTGAAAATGTAATAGTTCTGTTCACTAGAGCGTATTGTTTGCTGGATAAGTGAGACCTTATTGATCTTTCTGCTCACAGCGTATCTGCTATTCTTCACATTCACTTGGATGAAAGAGGCGGAGAGTCCTCACAGGTTGTGCAAAGAAAAAGAAACAAGGGTGGGATACAGGGATGATAAAGAGATAATGAGCAATGTAAGCCACCTAAAGGATTTCCAAAAACATCAGTATCATATCGGTACAGAGCTAGAGACAGGATGGGGCAAGCCCATTTTAGCATTTAGACTAAAGGTTAAGGGAAACAGCTAGTTTAGCCTAACCTTACGATCCCGCTAAAGTTCAATAATTAACTTGTTATTGTTGTTCAACCCTTAAATATGAATATATATTTGGTTCATAGGTATGCGAATTACAAGCCACTTCATTGACCTACTTCCATGGCAACTAAAGGGTACATTTAGGTGACACACAACTGTTTAGAACTCAATCCCTAAGTATCATGCCTGAATTTATTTTCAGCCTCATCTGCTGAATATGAAGTCACTGTACATTTCTGTTCAGTTTGACTTGTTGCTGATTACAGTCGGGAACTGAAGACCCAGAGTGGAGATTTTCTGCTGAAACTCAATAAGAACAAATAAAGCTACAGGGACAAAGTGGCAACCCACTCCCTGCTGGAACATATGCTTATCCTTAAGAAGGAAGTCAGCAGGGGACTGGCAGTGTGATGGAAAGAGAGAGAGGGAGTCAGAGTGACAAGCAGTGGGAGTTGATCAATTTCTCACCTGTTGAGTCTCCTATGGTGAATTCGTCCGGCCTCAGAGGCACGTCACTCTGTCCTGCCCCTGCAGTCTGGGACTGGAGTCACATACAGCGGCGTTGATGAAGAGGAGGAGGAGAAGAAAAGGAACAAGGAGAAAGAGAGAAAAATAAACAGGATGAGAGGCGGAACAGCAGACGGGCTGGGAAAGCTGGAGGATGTGACGACAAGGTCAAGGAGCTGCTGTGTGGGGGTGTATGCGAGGTTATTCCTGTCCCATCATAGTGAAGTAGTATGTGTGTTTGTTTTCTGTTTGCAGGGCTCAGAGCCAGAGCAGGAGGATGGAACATGTGCTCTCACTAATGACAGAGTGACACTACTGTCCTTGCTGCGGGAAGGAGGCGTGTCAAGGTGAACTTCACTGATGACCACATCAGATACGCAGACCTCCACTGAGTGACTGAGCTCAGACACAGTCCAGACATTAACCTTCCATAAAACATTACGTGCAGAGACACGACTATTCAGAAGCCCGACTTCCAGGACAAATAAAGTTTTTATTTTTTTCCTTAACGTCTTTGTGTGTGTGTTGGTTTGTCAGAGTCGGTACGAGCCAGTGTGGCCCGGTGCATCATTAGAGGACAATGGATTTAGAATGTACAGGAACAAGGGGAGTACATAATGGGTTTCCATGGAGACATAGGTTTGACAGGAGGGGTTGTTAAGTAAAGCAAAAGACACGTCCAAAGTGTGAGGGACGACATGTTTTATTCAATTGTGCTCAGAACTTCTGTGTTCAGTGCAGAGTTACACTGCTCTGTCTCTGATGATGTGAGGTGACATTAGTGTGTAGGATTTAGTGCCATCTAGTGGTGAAGTGTCATTTTACAGCCAAACTGAATACCTCTCACCTCAACCTCCCCTTGAAAGCATGTGGGAGGACCTACAGTGACCTCAAGGTAACAAATGTGAAAGGTCATCATCTCTTGAGCCTGTGTTTGGTTTGTCTGTTCTGGGCTTCTGTAGAAACATGGTAAACTCCCAATGTGGATTTAAAGGGCTCATTCTAAGCTGATGAAAACACAACGTTGCTTAATCATATTTGATTTCTGCCGGTGTTTAATCCCCTTAAATCCGACACACTGGAATTTTTATTTCACATAGCCAGACCTCTGACTCCACAGGCTAAAAGAAGTCAGCAGAAACTTGAAGATGCTGACATTTCATTCACTGTGAATTGGATAACATTCCCTTGTGCTTGGGTAAAAATCTTCTTAAATCTAGACCTGAAACAATTAATCGACTGTTAACCTGCAAAGAACTGGAGCATTTGCTGATTTTCACTTGTTTGATTAGAGAAATAACCAACACACCAATTGAAATAACAGTTGCAGGTGGGGTGAAATGCCTCCGGATCTCAGCACAAGGGTCTGATAAGCTGAATTTAGAAACACAAGGACCTCTTAACGCATGAATAGAACATGCATTCACACATGCATGTCCAGGAATGAGACCCACAGCTGGAAAACAATAGACCCAGAAACCAAGATAACAAGGTGACAGCCGTTTCCTTCTATTTTCAATCAAGTGAGGAAACTGCTGGACAAACAAACCTCACCCTGGCTAATGTACTGCTGCACTGCTGGTGTATAGGTGGATGGTTTTTACTTGCAGGCTATGCAAAAATGTTCATCAACAATATTTAGCCTTGCTTTTCTGACATTTGTGCAGACACGTTAGATTCTAACCTCTTAACTTATTTGGGCCCAGTATGGCCAGCTTTAATCTCTTCACTGACAGGGAGCCTGGAGCAGCGAGGTAATATCACGGAAAAACTCATTACTGCACTTTGTCTTTGTTAGCGAGTGGAGTCCTGTGAGCTTTTTGCTGTCCAGCACAAGCTCCACTCCAACTAATCATACAGGAGAAGAGCTGAGGAGCAAAAACACAGGGGAAGGTTCATCCTGTGTTGCACCCACAGCATTAGAACTATACTGTGCAGGTTGTGGTGCAATCTGGCTTCCAACATCTTACAACACTGACGACAAGGGAGATGCAACTGATACACAATTTAGAGGGTTAGCTTAGTGTTTCACAAGAAGAACAAACTGGATTTTAAGTTTAATTACCGTGACATTTAACTTGTTCTATGATCCAACCAATCATTCCAAGACGTAAGTGAATGGAACGCAAGCCATGTCATTTGTGGTTACCCTTAATTAACTTCACCAAGGAGGTAATGTTCTCGTCTGTGTTTGTTTGCAGGATTACACAAAACTACAGAACGGATTTCCACAAAACTTGGTGGAAGGATGCAGTATGGGTCAGGGGAGATTTTGACTTTTTAAAGATATTTTTAACATCATGAGATTGGGTGTTTTTCACAGAGAATAAATCCTAAATGTTAATGAAAAAAACTTGCTTTGCCTTTGCAGAGGTGTGTGCTCTACCAAGTGACATTGTAGTTTCTTTATTGAACGTTGGTTAGTTAACATTATTGGGCGTTTTAAAAGTCAGCTACAGTTGAAATAAATTCTAAACAGTGTTTCTTTATACTTACATATGCGTTGGCATATTCAATTTTGGTTCCTTTCAGTTCAGCTTTGAACTGAGTGAAAAACAAGTATGATTTCCCCTGAGGCCTGGAAGAAATGAAGAAGAAATATTTGTTATCAACTCTTAAGTCATTTGCATTCATTCCCACACTTGTGAAATCAGTCATGAATATATTTAAATGGTGTTGGAACATTTGTGGGTTTATTTTGTCTCTTTCTAACCTTTGTGACTGTCACAATTAACTAAGATCAGTAACCCCAAACAGATGGGACTGAATTTAACTGAAGATAAACTGACTGAACATCAGGGTCACTGAACTGAAGAAAAGTCAGCACAGATAGCTCTGCAGCCGCTGAGAGAGAGAGTGTGTGTGTGTGTGTGTGTGTGCCTGCCCGTGTGAGTGTGTGTGTCTCACCTCCAGACAGAACAGGAAAACAGAGTGTCCTCATCACTCAGGCCCACACTCATCAACCATTGCTGTTGGCACAAACACAGAAGAACAATTCTGTTTATAATCTGCTGTAATCAAAGATTTAATAAAGTGGTGAATCCGCTGATAAAGAGACCCAGAGAGAGAGAGGGAGAGAGGGAGAGAGAGAGAGAGAGAGAGAGAGAGAGAGAGAGAGAGAGAAAGAAAGAAGAGAGAGAGAGCGAACAAGCGAGCGAGAGAGAGAGACTCACCTCATTGGTTCCCCCTTGTGAAGCATAAGTGAATGAACATTCATAATCCATCTGCAATAAAAGAGAGGCAGTTAGAGCATAGATCCTACATATTACATTCATTCTTAAGCGATCAATTACTTTAACTAATAACACTTCTTAAATCTAATAATTATTTGTGCCACAGGGTGTACCTGAACAGGAGGGATTGTTGAAAATAACGTCACGTTTATTTTGACATTAAACATGGCTACTGTTCCTTTAAAGCTGAAACCGTTAGTTTAACCCGACTGACAGAAAAATAATAGGTAACTATTCTTTTGATTAAATGTTTCAATTGTTTTTAAAACATGAATATTTACTGCTTTTGTATTGTTGGTCAAACAAAGCTAGAAAGTCACTTTGTTTAGTAGATGAAGTGATTGATCGAGTATTGGAAAAAATACTTAACAGACTAATGAATAATAAAAACAGTTGTTAGTTGCAGCTTTAATTTTATTTACATGCACCAGCTCTACATCTGCAGAAGGAGGAATCACTGTTAAATTGGGGTTGAGAACATTATCAACACTGAAAGCTTTGTAAGATAAGATAAGATATAAAGGTTTAAGATAAGATAATCCTTTATTATTCCCACTATGGGGACATTTGAGTTGTAAGAGCAGCAAAGAAAATATGGATAATAAGTTGCAATATGATAAAATAAATGTAAATAGGGTATATACAGTGTAACAGGCTTGCACATATATGTTATTGAAATTGCACAGATTTCTAACAGTTACATCCCATAGAATATCAATATTAGAACACAAAAAATGTCTTTATTGGTCATTATATTATAATAATAGCGTACACCTTATAATGCAGCCACAGCAACCATCCATGTTACTAGTGACACCTGTGCTTTTGTTGCTATGACAACGGGCTGGTTGTGATGGGTATGTGTTATAATTAAATGCAATAATGCTTTAAAAACGATATAAAAACAAAGAGTGAACAGAAATGCCATTCACACTTCCTGTCAAACCAGAACAGCAGCTCTCATTCACTGCAGCTCCGCCAATCAGCGGAGCCGCTGTGGCAGCGACGTGTCAGCCTCTCAGCGGCCGTGACGTCATCACGCCGCAACTCCAGCTGGATGTAGTTTTTTTCATTTATGGGGTTTTTAAGGTCAAATATATGAAATAAACAAACGTTGCATGACGGAAAAGTGACTTTGACAATCATTACAGATCGTAATGTGTTTGCTAATGTTGCTAGTACTCTAATATAAGGCTAATACGCGACAATGGAGTAATAACAACAACGTACACGGTTATTGGACTACAATCTAACTCACAGAGGATAAATACAAACGAATAAAACATGTATAAATGAAGTTAAACATCTGTGTGTGAGCTGAAGTTTTAATATCTGAGCCGACAGAGTCAGGTGAAGACTCTTCCGACTGTCACTCACTATTCTCTGGCTGAACGTGTGCACGACTCCTCCAGGTTTAACGTTGAACTCCACCGTCTTCGTCTGCTCAGCGGAGGCCGCAGTCGGGACGAGAGAGGAGACCAACACGAGCACAAACATCCAGGTCATAACACGGCAGGTGATTTCAGGCGCCATCTCTTCCTGCTGTAAGGTGTGAGAGGATCACAGTGGCCGCTCCGCTTCCACCCTGGTGCCCCGTCCACTGAGAGTGACGTCACCAGCCAAACAGAAACCAAATAAAGAAAAAAAAATATAATAATAATAATAATAAATGTACTAGTATCTCGACTTCACATGACGTGAAAAAATAAATGAATTAAAAACTGTTTACTGTTGAGAAAAAATATACTTAAAGAATTACAGAAATGTTTTTTTTCTTCTGGAATGTGATGTTAGCATCTCTGGCCGCACGGTGTCGCCCTCCAACAGCCACATTTAAATTGCTAAAATTCTCAGTCAAGCAGGACAGGTTCGACTACTAATGAAACAAGTAAATCTGGATTTCTATAAGAGGAAACTACTACAAATACTACACACATCAGAGGTTTTCAAATATTTAATGTCATTAAATAAAAGAGTCGGGTGTTGTTGAGTTATTTTTTACACACACAAACACAGCGCATACAAACACATGTTTGTACTTTCTAGTATCTTAGTGAGGACACTCATTGGCATTATGCATTCCCTTGCCTTAATTCAATAGACTGTATGTAAAGAGCTTAATTCCCATACCTTAACCTTAACCATCCAAACTAATGCCTAACCCTAACCCTAACCTAAACCTAAAACCAAGTCTTAACCCTCAAACAGCCATTTGGAAAAGTGACGACCTGTCCAAAATGTCCACACTTTCCAAAAATGTCCTCACTCTGGGTTTATGCTTAAAATGGACATCACAAAGGTATAAGTTCAGGAACACACACACACACTCAGGATGTCATATGCAGGTGTAAAGGAGGCATTAACGTCACTGACGTCTCTTGCCACATGCAGCTTCACCTCCTGCCTCCTCTGTCCGACCTTCAGCAGGTTGACCGGCTCCTTCAGAGCCTGGTTCTCCTTGTCCACCTCCTTCTCTCTACTCCAGCTCGTCTCTGCCTCCACCTCTCTGCAGCTCAGTCACTCAGATCGAGGTTCCATCTTTGAGAGCCTTTATCTCACCCACCTCTGTCAGACTGTTCTTCAGCTCTTTGGTGGTGAGTAAGGCCAGGCAGTCAATGTAAGCATTGGTGCTCGGGCCCTAATGACAAGAATACCACAGGAATCAATATAAGCAGCAGAAAACACAAGACAAGCCGTCAACAATATTCCCACATTTGTTTTGAAAGCAACCATCCTCTTGAAAACCAGTTGGTGCAACTCCAGCTCATCTCTGCCTCCACCTCTCTGCAGCTCAGTCTCTCAGATCGAGTCTGCTATGATCTCGTCTCGTCTTGTCTCAGTCAGTCATTCTTCACTTTATAAAACTCAAAATACTATTTTCCTACACGTGATGTAGATAAATGCTGTGCTGTAAGAGCAGTGCATTAAGACTGAATAAACGTAATAAGTTGGAATGTCTATATCTGTTGTGCAGTATATGCAACATGTTAAGACTTACAATCAACAGCAAAATAATAATGATAATCTTAATATTGTTGAATTCAGTGATTTTTGTTGTTTTTTTGGAGCAAATAATAAAACGTAATCCAATACCTCGACACTTGTGAGGAAGTGGTGTCGAACTGCTCTGTATCCTCTAAAGAATAAAATATCTTTACCATAAGTCTTGACTGGCCAGCTGTGAATGCCTGGGCCTTGTCGTGCTTGTATGCAGGATCTGTTGTACATAATCCCCCAGTACGAGCATCATTCATCCTTCCAAAATCCACATTTACCTGCCAGCAGACATGTACATTCCTCTTGTTTTCACAGTAGCACAACATTTGAGACATTGTCAGTCTCGTGTCTGCTCCCACATGTCTGCATGTGGACCATAAAGCATCCTGCTGGTGAAGCGTAACAGATGTTCGGTACGAGGCGAGACCCCCGAACATTGTCGGACACTCATGTGTAAAAACCATAAAACAGTTTGAGCATTTAGACTCAAATTCAGACCAAAACTAACCGGAGTGTTTCCTTTGAATAAGCTGTCTGCCCCCAGGAGGCTCATCCAGACCTCCTCCCCGTCCAGTCCCACTTCTCAACCCAAAGTTTAACAGGATTAATAACAGCGTGTGTTCACTCACACAGCCTGTTGAGTGTATTAATATTTACACAGCAGTGACGGGAGGGAAAGTACAGGCCTCAGTAGGCCCATATTCTTCTATTTCAGACAGGGAAAGCAGTTTGGTCTGTAATGATTTGTACACGGTCGGACTGAGTGAGTCCTGGTCCTGCCAAGGTAAACACTACTTCCTCCTTCAGGATGTCAGCTGTGTAAAACCAGGAGAAGAAGAATATTCAGTCATTTCCACTGTGCTCACACAAACAGCGTCTTCTCTTTGCTATAAACAAAAGTAAACACAGACCCACAAAATCGTCCCACCAATGGTGCAAATTCAAAGTCCAGACTTTGCACAAACAGCGGGGAGAGTTAAACATCACCACTTCAGTACGTCAGTTCCAAATATATATGTGTAGTGTTAATTTAGCAGGTTTGTTTGATGACCAGCAACCGAGAGGAATGTGTGTGCAGGAAAAACAACTTTCCAATCTGTTTTTGTCACATCAGAATTACAACTTAACACAAGTCTCTCTTCCTGATTGTTTGGTTGATTAACAGCACAACTTCACATCATTGGCAGATGAATGAATTGAATTCTGATGTGTCCACTAATGGAGCTGATGAATTCATGTTGATATAAAAGTGTTAATTAGGCTGATGGATGTTGATTCAGTCAAACACTGGCCTGATGTTGATCACACTGTCAGATGGCCTTGACTTTTCCTGGGATCATCTCTTTCTGCATGTGCATCATGATGAGCTCATATTATGTGAAGCCTTAATTCTGGTTTTAAGGTTCGTAAATATATGAAAAATCTGATGCATTGAAATTGCACAAATCAAAACTGCTCATCAGTAAACGGCAGATGGACAACGGTAGTGACTGGCTTGTAGAATCTAGAGGATGATTTAGTAGCTAAAAAGAGACATTATTTACACAAAAGGATTACACAAAAACTACTGATTTCCACAAAACTTGGTATAAGGATATGAAATGGGTAAAGAAAGAACATTTACATTTAGGCAAAAGTCATTTTTTGTGGGTTTGAGCTATGACTGTGTGCAATTTGAGGCATCTTGATTGACTTTAAGGGGACTGTTGGGCCTTTGTGGAAGCACTCTAGCGATCATCATTCTATCTGTTAGTCAGATAGTTTCTAGTTAAGAAACTATTTAACTGGTTTCCACAAAACTTGGTGGAGGGATGGAGCCTAGGCTTTGGAGGAGGCCCTCTACATCTTGGTGGAGATGCTGATTAAGGGGTGGATCCAGGTTTATTTTTTCATTTAAATTTATATTTTGAGAAACAAATCAATTCGATTTTCGGACTTTTACACTGGACTTTTAAATCAGACAGTCAGAAACATGACTCAGAATAAATGCTAATGTTGCTAATGTTGTCTCTGCTGTATTTGTAAAGGGGGAAATGTTTGCAAACACATTCATCAACTTCAAAGTAACAGGACGATTTGATGAGATTATGCAGAAGTCAAATCTATCTTGGATTCCAGTCTCTTCAACTCAGGGCTATAATTTAAAGGTGGATTTCTGGAGGAGGAAGGCTGAAGCTTGCGTCTGCACCAAACTGCCCTCCATCATATGTCCGTGCAGTCTCGCCTGTTGGCTCTGACACTTGTTGACTGGGAGTCTCAGACACTCAGACCTTTTGGGCTCGGGCTCACAGACACTCAGCGCACGATAAGAATGGTTTAGCCGTGGTGCTGCTGATGTCAGCAGTTTGCGGTCAGGTTTTCCTGGCCGTCTGCGGATCTGTGGAATTTCTCTCCTCCCTGTCATCTCCAGCAGGGGCGACCGGGACCTCTCCCCGTCCTGCAGGCCCCGCAGGCTTATAGCAACGTTGGTCTGCTCTGAGCAAACAGCACCTGGAGCGGGCGGAGGAGGCTCGGTCCTGACCCACTGTCACACTCAAATTCCCATCAGGGGGCTCACCCCGAGGGCTCTCTGACCAAAGATGGTTTGGGCTCGACAGAGAGGCCATGTTTGGATAAGAGGATGAGGGAAATCTGGGGATTGGTAAAATGGGTTCATACCCAGTGTGATGTGGATAAACTGAGATTTGAATTCTTGATGCCGTTTCATCTTTTCCATCCGTGTAACATTATCATCCTCGTCATGTGAAAGTAACTGAGGCTTTTAACTGTAGTATTGAGGTATATGGGTATTTTCATATAATATTTTACTCCACAGAATTTCAAGGGAAATGTTGTCCTTTTTCCAAAAGTTTGGAATACCTTTATCTGACAAAGAAAACTACTGAATAGTTTTTCATTCAAACGATTCGTTCAAACTCGGAATAAATGAAATTATAACAAAGAAAATGTTCTGATCATCCCTCTGTATTTCTAATGTTTACCTTTTATACAGGGTCTATTTTGACACGATTGTACCTTTATTTAAATTAAGTATCTGAACAGGATCTTCCAGCACTGTAATAGTGTTTCAATTCTCAATTTATTCATAAACCTTCTACTGGTTTTCTGGACTCATTCTTAAAAGAAAAGTTGTGTTGAGAAGCACAGAGCGACGAGCATTGTGGTGAGTGCAGTACCTAGTGTCTTCTCTGTGACATGTTGGTCATGAATGTGTGTAGTTGTGTTACAGTAACAGACTCCATGACCTCAGCTCCAACCGTCTGAAATATTCAACTCAAGCACATCCTGAAACTCCCTTTTCATTTCCTTCTATTGGAACGAAAGTTGTTGAAATCCTCGACTTCAAAAAGACCTGCACAAGGTTTCTGTTGAGGCACAAATCTCTCACACTCTGGGTTTAATGCATTAGAGGAGTTCCTGTTTGTCAAATAAAGATTTGACACGATACACATGGAAAGAGAAACGTGGTGCTGAAACAAATGAGGGTCAAAAACAGTAAAAGCTCTTACTGTCATATATTTAACGGTGGAACACAGTGAGGTCATGCATTCGTGCTGGACAGCAAACATCGCTACTGTAAAAATAAATGTTGTGGTGATTATTTATACATTGACCAATCACGCAGCATAAATCTGGTGACAAAGTGCAAACAGAGCGAGACTCTTCCCAGACACCTCATCAGGTGAATAAATGTTTTCTCAATCACTCATCCACTTTAACACAACATGAGAAATATGCATCAACAGCAGGCCGGTGGTGCACAGCTGATGGACGTCCTCTGCTGCGGTTTCCCACAGATGTAAACGTGCAAAGTGGAATCATTTTCACACGTGTCTCTCTGAGGTGTGTTCTTCCAAAGGCATTCAAGAAATGTACCACCAGCTCAGGTTATTCATTATGGACAGGTTGTTGGCCCTAGCTAGACAGGGGAACGGCTTCATGGTTCATATTTGTTCAAATTATTTCAACCGTAGCGATTATTCGTGTGAGCCAGGGGTGAGGGGGGGGCGCTGGCTCCAGCTGAAATCTGATTGGACCTTGAAGTGGCCCTGTCCTGTCAGTAGTCTTAAAATAATAGTCACGTACAAACAATATGAACAATTTTCCAAATATATTGAATGATGTTTGGTCTCGCTCAAAGGTGAAGAGAAAAACAAGGAATGACTTAAACATGCACCTTACTGAATCAGGAATTGTGCATGGATGTTGGACGGACAATATAATATGGCCCTCTGTGTTAATTGTGACCCCTTTATGGCCCTTGATTCAGAGAAATCCTAGATCCGCCCCTGGTGTCAGCCTTCACATGATTGTTTTCCTGTTTCTTTATTATTATATCTTTCACTTTGTGTTGAGGCACAAATCTGGCACAAGTCGGCACAAGTCGCCAAAGTGCTTACTCATTGTGGGAACAGGTGGGTTTCTCTATAAATTCAAGGTCTTGACCTTATTATGTTATGATTTAGTAAGTTATTTAAGTTATGACTCTTAAAACTGAACTGAACTGAATGCCTTTTATTATCATTCTTTTCTCATTTTGCCATGGATTTTTTTGTGTGAAGCACTTGTAACCTTGTTTAGATAAGTACTATACAAATAAAGTTATTATTAATATTATTACTTCTGCCCCTTTTTGGTTGCAATTTTTGGAACTCAGTTGCCAACGATTCCTGCAAACTTCAACCATCAAAACCTTCAGGAAATCTCCTTCTGTAAATTCCTGCTCTCCTTTTCCTTTTTCCTACACGTTACACTTTTGGAAATATCAACTTTAAACCATACTGATCATTAGAATCCAAAGGGGAAAATAGCCTTCAATACTACTTTTGTTTCCAAAAAACTAAACAATCTTTATTAAAAATACAATAAAAATGCAGACAACCTTTCAACCATTCACAGCCCTTCAAACTAAACATTTTCAAAGACACTGCTGGAAAAATCTACACAGAATTATTGCTTTAAAATCATATATTAGAGTATTTGCTTTTTTCTGTATTGTAACATACATTGTCCACAATACATGGGGAGAAGAGCATCACAGTTTCCTTTCGAATAAACACTAATTCAGTCACATGGTACAAATGAGATTAGTTTTGAGTAAATTGACCAGTTGAAAATTATGAATTCAACAAAAAAGACAGCATCACTCCAGCTTGTCTGGCGCTACAGTATATCATGTCATAAATACAAACAGAGAGAATTATGATAACAGTAAACATTTATATATATATATACTACATATTTCTGTGGTGAAGTTGTCGTCTCCAGTCAGGTCAGCTCCTGTCAAAACAAACAACAGACACCATCGGCTTGTGTTTCTGCTCTCAGTGGATCAGATGTGAGAACTCTGTCAGTCTCTTACTTACACTGTAATCCTGCAGTTCCTCGCCTGGACGTAGCCTCCTGTGTATCTGATGTCACAGCGAACCTCGTTGTTGGAGAAGTCCGACTCCTGGACGAGCTGGGAGGGATTCACTGTCACCTGAAAAACAACAGAACGAGCTATGAAATGCAGATAATTGAGCCCAGTCGATAGAAAACACACTGAAAATCTGATTTTTAATCATATTTATTATTATAACTCACTTCTGTTATTTATAATGTCCTACACTCATAAGCAGATCTACGCCCCCCACCTTGAGTATGTAGTTTCCTGGCGGTACATCAGTGATGTCGATCCACTGGCAGTCGATGTTTGCGTGATACGTATCATAGCAACCAGGACCGAGCCCCTGAGACAAACGCAGACTCACATCATTCACCTTCATTTTGCTTAGGGGAAGAATTTGTGTGTATTTCTAAATATCATCCTAATCAATCATCTCACATTTAAACACAGGAAACAACCCAACAAGTAGGGAATAATGAAAATATCGACTTGAACGATCAATGGAAAAATTAATAGACATTAGACCGTGAAGACCAACCTGTGTGTGAGCGGTGCAGGCAAAGCGCCGTCGTATTCCCCGGTCACATGACGTGTCCTCCAGACAGAAGCTGGCCTTGTGTCCCTCAGCCACCTTCTGTCCGGTGGAGACGTCCAGCAGGTCATAGTTACTAAAGGCCTCCATGCTGTGGTAATGTCTGCAGGGAGAAAGAGAAAGATCCACATGGGTAATGCAAATGTGTCCAGAAAACTGACTTCCTATCGTTGTCTTCGTCTTGTACAGTCACCTAATTTCCTCCCATCTAAAACAGACCTATATGTCCAAATATCCAATAGAGCATCAAAGTTCTTCAAATATATACTTAGAGATGTATCTCCAAATCCACTCACTGATGACAGCTGTGCCACTCCCAGTCATGTCTGGGCTTCACTGGGAGGAAGTCTGCTGTTCCTTGGTTCTTCACGCGCTGTGGGAACCTCAGCAGGACCCTGTAGTCGAGGTCGCTCACACTCGGATGATACGCGGACCTGAGGGAAAAGGAAGCAGGAAAACTAATGAGAACAGATCCCCTGTGCATCTTCACTGAACCACTGAGTGACCAGCCACTTGTGTTTCTTGCTAATGGCATCTTTACATCACATTATCCATCAGTGCAAACAGCACTTCACTGCACAGGGAACTTTGTCTCGTCCACCACTGACCACAAGACAAACGTAGATCAACCGCCACGGTGGCAGAGGTGGTTTCTGGTCTTGCCTCAGTAGTTCTTGTGTTCACCTCAGGAATCCTTTGCCTCTCACTTCAGAGCTTATTTTACTTGGCAGAGTGGCAGCTCAGATCAGAGGAGAGAAACTCGGGCGGCTGCCAGGTTTGTGTCCAGCCGCTCTGTCATTCAGCTGTAACGTCCAAACAGGACAGAGGCCGACGCACACCCTGATGTGGCAACGAACCTCAAAGAATACTGAATGGTTGTCGTGCTTTTTATTCATGCACGTGAACCCCATTGATTTTTGTCAGTAAAAATATCATTCGGATGCTGAATTTCATTATTGCAGACAATCCACAAGGACCTTTGCAATTTAGGAGTCATTAAACATTACTTATAGAAACACTGATTGAATAACAAATCTTATAATTAACAGGTTTCACTTGACTGACAGACTGATACTGTCAAATAAAGAGGCGTACCTGGACAGACAGTTCTCTTCTGCAGCACAGCGGAGTGCATACATCTGCACTCTCTGGATGTAAGAGGCAGCCTGGATGTAATTAGGATCAGGAACCAAGTCTGGAAGACCTGCAGAAAACAAATCAACCTCAAATCATGCATATGTATCAGGACCCAGTTAGAAACAGTGACTTGTTATGCATTTAATAAAGAGTTTACACATAATGAAGGGGAATAATCAACAGAGATATACATGTACATGTGATAAAGAGAATAGAAAATATTTTATCTGATAAAAACACTCACATTATTCAGGCTGTCACTGAAACGAGGGAATCATGTTAAACAAGAAATGTTATATTTCATTTGGTCAGTATCAAATACTTTAATATTAATCTGCCTGACATTATCAGTTTCACTTTAAATAATTATCTATTCTATACTTGATAATATGTCCCACATTACCTGGGATGAAATTGTTGCCATACATGAGATTTACCACAATTCTGTAGTGGTCTCTCATTGTCTTCCTGTGTATTTTTACTATGATGGGGGTGATGATCAAACTCTGTGTTTGGCCAACTGCTTGTACACACTGTGGTCTCTGTATCTCATGTCTCTGCCTCACCATTGTGGAAGAACCTGGTGCCATAGCCGGTTCCTGGCGGAGGGCGCGCAGTGATCCTGTTCCTGCGGTCTGGTGGGTAAACGTTGTAGAAAACCGAGTTCCTGTGATGAATGCTGTGCGGATCTCTTGGGTCACTTGTAGTCAGTGCTGGATCCGGCCTGGGACCAAAGTGTATTTCTACAGAGTTGCCGGACGGCGCAGTGGGCACTACGTTGGTCTCCGGTGTGAGTCTGGTCTGTGAGGACGCACTGTGCGCAATGGGCGCATCACCCACTCTGGTTTGCTGAAGGATGCGACGCGCATTCCCGCCATCCTCGGCCATGGAGACCGATCCAGATGTGGCAGGTGACCGGGCACTTGAATCAGAGCTCTCAGGTCTCATCCGGCCACCTGGGTTGTGCGTAAAGTCCGGTGATCTAATCGGCGATGCGGGGACCTGTTGTGCACCAGCTTCAGGTCCTGTTGTACTCCGACCACCTCGTGGGACCCCGCTGCCAGAGAACTCCTGGATGGCGGCAGCGGTGCTATTCGACGGACTCTGGTGTGGACGGTACCCCAAAGCCACAGCCTCTCCGGCAGAGGTCATTCTCAGTGGAGACCGCCCGGGTGACCCTGGTCGTCCCGGGGCGAGTAAATACTGTCCCGCATCAGCACCAAGAACAGATGCATCCACTGGACCGAGGTCGTTTTGGAGCGGGTGAACCCAGACTGCGTCCCCTGGGAGTCCGGCTCTGGTTCTGGTGGGTCGACTGGGCGCTAAAGGAAGGTTCACCCTGTTTAAACTGTTCTTAGTCGTCAGTAAAAGCTGGGTGCGTCTCCTGGTCTGTGCCGGGGAGCGGTACTGGGTCCCGGTGCTCAGCAGACTGTACATCTGACCGTTATTCTCCCACTGAATCCGGTGTCTCCACGGTCCCACACGTGCGCGTAAATGTTGCTGAGCTGTGCCCAAACACACCAGGAAATAAAGGAGGAAGACCAACACAAGCTTCTCCATGGCTCGGTGCGACGGTGTCTCTATCTGACAAGACATTAACGAAGAACATTTGAGTGTGTCATAAGTAGTGAGGTACTGTGGTCATGTGGTCCGTGGTTTGAGAAAACCCGGTCGTGCCAGACGCACTTTCAAAATTGATTCTATTCTGGTCTATTCGTGGTCTTACGGTACAGGTCCTTGGCTACTTACTGAAGGTTTAATGAAACTTATTATGGAAGATTGGTTTGATTTCCACACAGGACATTAACGAATATTTATTATAATATAAGGGAATATAATATATATTTATTCTGTATGAAAATTAAAGGCCAAATTGTGCTACTTTTTCTTTATGGCACTCAAAACGCTCATGTTAAAAACATTTTTAAGAAAACCCTTTAAAGGTGACACAGATATTTCACCCTAATTTATGGTGACCCCCACTGTCTGTATATCAAGTTTCAGAAGAGTTTACCGAATAGATTTGTTGAGGAAATTAAAGGCAAAGTTGGCTACTTTTTCATTATGGCACTCAAGTTTCAGAAGATTTTACTGTAGAATTACTGAGGAAAGTTTAGATCAATTTTTATTGTAGTATAAGTACCATAATGAAAATTAAAGGGAAAGTTGGCAACTTTTTTATTATGTTACTAATACTACATTAAAAAGACTTTAATTATCTCATAATTTCTACAGTAAAATCTTCTGAAACTTGATACACAGACAGTGGGGTCCACCATGAACAAGAGTTTCATTCAAACATTTACATATGTGTCCTTAACTGCATTGTAGTGACTAGTCTAAAAAAGGAAACATATCTATGTAGGTGCCAGGTGACGGTGGAGCACTTCAGATTTCATATGGATTGAAGGTGTGTTGTACAGTCTGGGACCCAAAGTCCTGAAACTGAAGGTGGATGGAGATACATGAGTGCTTGATGGTGTTGAGAGTCCAAAGTGACAGGACTGGATTCACTCTGCGCACTGAGGACCTGATCCCCCTCTCCACCACATGAAGGCAGTGTATCCTCACAGACTGTCTGCAACCATTTAACTATTTTAGCCTCGTGACTTTGGCAGGTGTCATACGTCACGGCCTCTTCAGTCATCAACATGAATGAAGAGAAAGACAAAGATGACATGAATATAATCCCTTTCTGTTTCTGTCACTTCTTATTGTAGAAAGTCCTGCTCCAAAATCTGGAATTAAGATCAAAGTCTGGCTGTTATTGAAACAAATGTATATTCATGAATCCTACTCTGAACTTATTTGACTTTATAAACACTTGTCAACACATGAAAATGCTTCAATGTTTACTTAAGAAATACCCAAAACAGATTTGTCTTATCTCCCCAGTGATGTCTGCACTTCATATCAGGGCACATTTCAAAGTGAGGTCAAGTTTTACAGCCTTTTAAAGTTTTTAAAGGGCCGGACATTGTTATGTTACAGACCATAACTGTAAACCAGTCTTCAACATGTAGTGTTTGTATGTGTAATATGAAGGTCTTTGTATCTTACAAGATATTCTGTGATTCACTTTTCATCATCCATTTAAAGGAGGGATCATTTCAAAATAATAATAACGATTACAATAATAATACAACTTAATATATAGAGCACTATTTAAAATCCACATTACAAAGTGATTTACAATGACAGCAAAATAATAGACACTAGTCATCAAAGGCACCGGTTTTAAAGAGCTAAAAACGATTTAATACATGAACACCAATATGATATGTGAAAAGGTAAATAGGGAAATTAAAACTTAAATAAAATCAGGGAGGGCTTTCTGATAAAAGTTAGTGCTAATGATGGACTTGAAAGACACTGGCTCAGCTGACATGATCTCCTCGGGCAGGTTGTTCAGAGCCTCGTGGCCCTGAATGCAAAACCCCATTTGGTTTTCAGCTGGGTCACTATAACAGACAGAGGTCATCTGCCTGAGCATCTCAAGTATACGTGCTGGTGCACACAGGAGAGAAATATAGCTTTGAGAAAGACGAAGAATGCTGATTCTATTCTATTCTAAAACAGACTGGGAGCCTGTGTAAAAAAAGATGATGAAGATGCTGTGAGCGATTGATTTGATGTTTGACCAATTGAATGAGAGCTGACATTCAAAGACTCAATATTCAGGTAGTTCAGGGTTTTTTCTGACAGGCCTGCATGTAGCTGTCTGTTTATACTGGTAATGAAAAGGCTGTTGACTGCCCTGAAGTAGGTGAGAGGTCCTCCCATGCCTCCACTGCCACTCCATCTGTGGCTGCAGCGACGTGCCGACACACTGGTAGCCAGGAGCGTGGCAGCAGGCCCCCCGAATGCACGAGGCCAGCCAGCACGCTGAGGATTAGAGGAGGTTGTGCTGTATGAAACTTCCTGTGTCTGCTGCTGCACCAACGCCACAAGCACTGATGCCCTCCAAATATACCCACACACGCTGGTAGGCACTCAGGGCCTTTCAGCAATGAGTGAGCATAAACTCATGAGTGAGTGTGAGAAACAGGAGTAGGGTAGTGTGACTGGTTGTGTGTGTGTGTGTGTGTGAGTGGTGGGACACAATCACAAGGTGCAGGTCCAGTTGGATCAGGCAGGCTGTGACCGGATGGCTGTCATTCCTCCAACGTGCCGGGCGGTCGCTCGCTGTGTAAGCACTGAAGGTCTCCTCCCTCCCTGACTCTGTGACACAGATCATTCAAACCTCCACCTCTCCAAGCACCAGCGCCCCACATGAGGTATCTGACACCTTCAGTGAACAATGGCTGTATAGTTTCCATTAAAATATGTTTGGATCCAAAGAGAGGTCTCTCAAGCAAGGCACTAAACTCTTAACCCCTGCTCAGTATTACTTAGCTGACTGTCCGTAGGGGAACAAAGTAGATTTAGTGAAATACTCAAGTACTTACTTTAATTGGAGTGTTTTTTATGCTACTGTAGTTCTTCTAAGAGGGGGTTATAGTTTTGTTTAACTCCACTACATTAATATATCAGTTATAGTAACTATAATGCACAATGGCATTTTATATTCAAAACACCTGATCAACTTGTCACATAAGATGCATTTCTCTAGATTTAACACAATAAAGAAGTTAAACTTGGCTGCATTATAGAGAATAATTCAGTAACATGGCCTATGTCTAAACACCAACCTGTTATTACATATGCAGGATATATGATAATGATGATTTGTGCCTGACATGTTTTCACCAAAAAAATCTCTGTATCAAAAACATCGTACAATTCGTCCTACTACTTCTTCCAAGGGCGGCTGCGACTCAGAAGATAAAGAGGGCCGACCACGAATTAGAGGGTCTGTGGTTCGACCCCTGGTACATTCAGTCTGCAGTCTGAAGTGTCCTTGGGCACAAGATGCTGAGCCCCAGATTGTGCTATCTG
Organism: Verasper variegatus; assembly: GCA_026259375.1. Lineage (NCBI taxonomy): Eukaryota > Metazoa > Chordata > Actinopteri > Pleuronectiformes > Pleuronectidae > Verasper > Verasper variegatus. The sequence continues at coordinate 13,434,356 of CM048046.1, read as the reverse complement.
TGTGACAGGAGTGTATAAAGGTGCTGTATGAATGTGTGATTAAGTGGGTGAATGCCGCTTTGAGCGGTTGAGAAGTGGAGAATCATTTATCACTCCGACAGAAAGAGTCCAGACAAACAATCCTTATCGTTTGGACTCACGTTGTCTCCTATTACTTCATTATAAAGCCCATTCTCCACAGTACCTTCTAATTATAGCTACAAGATAAATAAAGGTAAGTACATTTACCTTTGAAACACAGTAGACTACAAGTATTAATTAACATGAAAAGGAAGAACAGAAGTGTTCCAAGAAATGTACAATAATCTGTAATTAGTAACTGTACCTTACTTGTAAATGTACTTTTTGGTTTGTTTTTCCAAGTATGCAACAGACTCACTCGTTTATTAATAGTGTGCATTTAAAATCTTAATTAAAAATTTCTTATTTTAAACCCACATCACAATTTGAGGTTTATTTTTGGCCTTGGAAACAGCAGCTGGACAAAGAAAAAAACCCTTTCCACCTCACCTGTAGGACGACCTCGGCAGATGTATGAAACGTATTTTTTAAGTACAGCACTGATACAGCTTGTGCACATTGTGTCCTCGTTGTGACAATGTGATGAATGATATGAATGGGATTCAACAGCCATAAAAACAAGAATGGGTCGACTCTTCGCACATGCCCCTGCGCTGCGATGTTCTGTATGTGTGACCAAAGGCTCAGCTCAGTACTAACATCATTAAAAGAACCCACATCCACAGTGTTACACTCTGCTCTCAAGCAAAACACCTGACTTCAGATTTAGCCCTCGGTCACGATGGATGTGCTTCAGTGGGTAATGAGGGCAGGTTTGTCCAGGAAAACGTCTAGACTGGATTGGTTTTCTCAAAGTTTTCCCCTTTACTGTAAAGCACAGTGGAATAATAAAGCCACTGTTTCACTCTGGCCTGTTTGCGTGAGGTGATGAGTTGCTGTAAACCTTTCGGATAAGATCGGATGTTTCCCTTTGAGACTGCTTGTGGAGATTCATCCCAAAACTTCAGAATTCTGGTTTGTGTTTGTCGTTGTTGAACACATCCACCTGAGTGAGGGCCGGCCTGCGTGTGTGTGGTTTCACTGACCTCACACACGCTGCTGTCATTTTTAGCACCGGCAGTCCAGGCCGGTGTGGATCTGTTAGAGCGTCACAGCGATCACTGCGTCAACCCTATTTCCACATAACACGCACATGATAGATTACATGCACCTACTGCTGATGGCACGTCAAACCAAAATACTGGTCGTTACTATAAAAGGTGTCAAAATACGGGAGGGAGAGGCTATTACCAACACTCCAATTGAAAGAATAACCTTGACTCATACTTTAATTATAAAATATGTTTTAAAACTAAACTGCTTCTGTCTAATAATTTTTAGCTTCAAAATGACTCAATCACATGTGAGAGTCCCAACAACTATTTAAATACACATGAAGCCTAGACCGACTTTGACATACAAACACTGCTTTGCTCCACTAATTAAAATATGACTTGACTTCCATTCACTTTAGAAATGAAGACCCTTAAAATACACTGCCCCTACCTGACCCTTTTCCATATTTAGCTGTGGTATGATAAGCTGAAGTTCACACCGTCTACTCCGTGTCAAGACGAGGTATTCCCTCAGGGGGAAATGAGAAATTATTCTGGTCTATTTCTACATGTGGGGAACATTGGCTGATGTCAGCACGTGCGTTGGGCCTCCAGAGCTCTAAGTCCAGCACTAATAGCCTAAATCTTGTGGTTAGTCTGTGACCTAATCATCGACTCCAGTGAAGGCAGCTATTTCAGAGATGAAACCCCCTCCCAGAACAGATACAGGTGTTTTCACTGTCGTTCCTGTCTCTAAAAAAGATACAAGGGAAATTGGCTGAACCTGGATATAGTTCATACGGGTTGTTTAGATTCTCTAATTCAGAAGAAATTGAGCTCAACTAGATTTAGGTTGTGTGTAGTAGGTCCAAATGAAAAAGACCCACTTTCTTCTAATCTAAAGACCCTGAGCAAACAGGCTCTGGTCACCCTCTTTAAAAATTGCCCCCAATCTTTTCTATTTTAATTTTAAACAGTTAGTCAAAGTCTGACAACCCCTCCTCAAAGGCCCTATCTATTCAGTAAACTAATGGCTGAAGAGTTCATTGTTCTGTGTTTTAAGAAAAAATTACCTCAGGAAAGAAGTTCTGTGACAGAAATGGTTCTATTAACTGTTCCTCGACTCTTTTTGAGTCAAATTAAACAGGTTGGGGATCCACAGCCAGTTCCCAGGTCTGACAGGTTCAGGGTCTTTCTGTGTGGAGTCTGAATGTTTCCCCCGGTTTCATCCAACAATCCAAAGACATCCCATTTGGGTAAGGTCCATTTGAGACTTTAAATTGACTGTGAATCATTGTTTGTCTCCCTGTCAGCCCTGAGATATGCTAACACATCCAGGGTTTACACTGCCTCTCACCTGATGTCAACTGGGATTGACTCACCCCGCGACCCTCAAGTGATATTGAGTAGATGGGTGAAAGTACTAGTGAATTCCTCAAGGAACTCTTAATGTTATTCATTTGAATGCAGAATAATTGATGTATGGAAATTGTATAGCTAAAAATTTGCAATGTACAATGTGATATATTGACTGGTTGTAAAATGGCATCAATTCATTCATGACTCAAATTCTGTACTAGGTACTAATAAAGTCAGATAAAGTTACATTAACACCAACTTCATGTCTGCTGCTAATACATTTATATGGGTGATTAAAGAAAACACAAATGCTTGATATTCTGTATCAGCAAACAGCAACAAATACATTTATTTGTAGGAGAATGCAATGGGCGAACATATGGTCCAGTACAAATCAGTGATAACAGTAACAGAGAATCAGTAGAATCACTTTTCCTGAAAAAACAAAAATGTATCATCTGAAGATGATAAAAAGACAATGATAAGTTAACATTGGTCTGCTATATATACAAAAATAATAAAAGAATAAAATTAGATTTAAAAAAACATCCTTAAAAAAAGAATCCTCAGGACTATTTACAAATTCTGTACAGGGATGGAGAGGAATCTTCCTGCTGCAAGAAAGAAGAGAACATGGGGTCAGACCAGGTTGTGCACGTATAATCTGTACAAACAGGGTTCCTAGAGATTTCTTCATTCAAATTTCATCTCACTTAATTATATGATTTTACAATACTACTAAAACCAACAGTGGTTGGTTTCTTACCTATAAACGATTGAGCAGGTTGTTCTGAATGTCTTCATACACCTGGTTGTAGATCTCCTCCTTGGTTTTCAAACCATCCAGGTACTCTGTAACAGGCAGGAAGGCATCAGATGAGGAAAATGACTAAACCTGTCACAATCTTTCTGAACAAACAGATTACACTGAATTCCACAAGGAAAATATGAGCAATTAACAAGCATAGGCTTAAAAACAACACACTAATCTGACAAAATACGCATTGGACAAATAAACACAGCTGTAACATACCAATATTCAAGCTGGTTTCCTCCATCTCATTCCTGTGCTTCAGGTACATGGGCCAGACGTGGCCATCAAACAGGCCGGGGGGGTCGGGGACAGTGTACTGCCTTCCACTAAACACAACAAGAAAGATACAGATTCAAAACTGGGCTGAAAATAATTCACTGATCATAAAAACATGTGTGATGAAATGTCACCAAACATTTTGGAATCATCTCACCTTCTCCTTCTTTTGCACTCCTCATAAGGAACTGAGATGTAATAGCACTTGTTGAAAACATCCAGCAGGGGGCTAGAGAGGAGAAGAACCATGTCATGAGTGACCTTCAACCAAACAAGAGTAAAAGGAGTAAAGTCATAAAACAGTTCTGACTGTTTCTTATCTATATCTCTGCAGCGTGATACACTTTCAGATTCCAGCACATAGTATCAACCATCCAGCACCAACTCTAAGAGCCTCTTTCTGCTGAACCCCTTATCTCCTACTGCAGAACCCGCCCCGAGTCCACATGCAGGGGTCTATGTACATGTGCCAGTGGTAGGAAACTAATCATGTGACTCGACAGAAATAACACAGCAGAGTGTTTGTTGTAATGAATTTCTCAGACATTTTAGGAAACAAGACGCCCTGTTCCCCACCACCGACAATTCTGCTGTCAAGGTGTTAAAGTGAGACAACTTATTAGTCTATAAATAGACCACACGTATGAACTATGCTTCCGTGGAACTACTAACCACAATTATTGAAGTGGGTGGCTTAGGACTTAAGCCTTCATGTCTGTGTACAAACTATATTGATAAGTTAGAGGAGATCCTAAAGTTGAACCGAGGCAATGTAAAGAATCAAACAAATATATGTATGAACTAACAGGTAGTTGTAGAGCAAGAAGCCCTCAACGATCAGGATGTGGATCTGGTCGTCTGGGTCTGCCACAACTGAGGGAGAAGACAGGTTGACACCATGAGAGAGGGCGAACTTCCCAGGGTTCTCTATCCACCCTTTCACTGTGTTGGTCATGGCCTCCATATCCATTGCTGTGATGACTGTAGAGGAAGATTGGTAGAAAACAAGGCAGCATAGGGAAGGGATGGAAGATTAGAACAAAGTCAAACAAAGGCTGTAAACTATTGGGAATGTGTTTGTTGTCTCTGGAGGTTGTTTTCAGCTTCATGTTGTGCATTTTAAGGGATATACGTGTATGTAATCTCTGTAAATTACATGGTATGTGAATATAAGACAACGAGACACTGGCAGTCTTCAGTGAAGTCTTACCATCCCATTGTCTAAAGCCGTCCTCCCCGACTTCTATCTGATCGGGTTTCTGAAATAACAGTCACCAATAAAACACTGCAGCAACCTCACAGCTCTGAACAGTTGCAGTACCCACCCACATGCCAGAGTTAGGACAAAGGGGGGGGACACACAAAAAGGTGGAAAGGGCACACTGCTATGGGAATGGACAAAGTAAAGCAAGCTATTATTTTAAGTGCACTGCTCTAATAAGATAAGAAATAAGGACATGTAAAAAAAAATAAATAAATAAATAAAAAAGGGGGGGGGGGGGGGGGTCCAGGGTGAAGTCATGCAAAGTTCATAATTTCAAGGTGTTAGATTGCAGATTACAAAAATCTGTACATGAGTAAAATGACTGAGAAATTAAAAGGTGATACAGGAAAGAAAAACAGGTGAAAGACTAATCTGCATAGACATCAAGGCCATTTCCATATCTACCGCAGAGAACGAATATATTCACTCACACATATATTCACACTGTGTTCACTGGAGAGAGAAAAGCTCTATGAAGAACTCTGAAACGTCCATCTGCTAAAACTCACCTTGAAAAAGTCATCCTGGTGCACAACACAGCAGTTGGGCAAAGTCTTGATCAGCTTGCTGGTCAGGGTGGTTTTGCCGCCGTTAGTGACTCTGAAAGCAGAAAAAGCAAGAAGCGACAAAAAACACATGAATAATTAGTTTGTAAACAAGCATCTGTGCCAACTTCGCCACAGAAATTTGGTGCAAGTAATTGTAGTGCACAAGATAAAAAGAAAGTCTCATTCAACTAAGTGTAAATAAGATGAACAACAAGACTGTGATCAGCAGCAACATTTTAATAAGGCTGAATTAAAAAGCACATTACTGTAAAAAAAGTAGTAATAACAAAAGTGATTTTCTTAGTTTTTAAAATAAATGATAGAGTAGAAATAATGTGATTGTGGCGCCTCGTGGGTTTTAACTAGTTATTTTAGTACATGTAATAAATGTTTAACTACATATTTATTATTAACACCAAGTTAAGTGAAGAGGATTATATCTAAGAACACACTGTGGTGAGCAGCAGCAGTTTAATAAGGACAAGCGGGGGTGAACAATAACAACACATCGCTGTTCACATCAGTGTTGTTACATACAAAATACAATAAACGTGTGATATCATGATTTACAGTTGACATACAGACGCTGACATGTGAACACGGGGACATGTCTTTGTTTGGGGACACTCTGGTCTGAACTCTCCCTCCACTTTCCAACCGGGTCTCGCGGTGAATTTTCAAAAGTCCCGCTCGATTTATGACAACAGCGGCCAAACCCGGACACGACTCGACACGCGGTGTCACCGCCCGGCTCCCACGTTTTGTGGCGGGCAGCCGATACCGATCGTTGACAAAGAGTTTTAACGGCCGATAACAAGCGAGGAGCTAATGTGTAATTTAATAACTTGAACTTAAACACTAGCTTGACTTAAGATGAAAGCGCCAGACTTCAGACACCATCACCACACAGCATAGTTTAAGTTGTAGGTCGAACACAAACCAGGTAGTTGTGACATTGTGGCGTTCCAGTTAGTTACACGTGTTAGCAAACGCTCAACACATTAGCTGATACTTATCTATTAGATTTAAGCATAAATAGAACAGACTTACCCGCCAATTCCAATGATGTATTTCATCTTCTTCGTCGCTTCCGGCTCGTCCAGTTCGACGTGAGCAGAAGAAACTGTGATCAAACGACACGTAAAGAGATGGAGGATTAGAACTGTCCCGGGCTCGTCTCTGCAGAGAGTGAACTGTGTCGGGTTCGGGTTCTGGTTCTGGTTCCGCTTCTCCTGCTGCTCGTTCACTGGCACCGGGAGGCTCCGCGCTTTATATGCACCACGCGTCATAACACGTCGCCGCACACGCACAAGCAGCACGCGACGTTCTCGTGGTTGTACGTGCTCGCGCTCTTTTTCCACCCCCCCCCCCCCCCCCGCTACGTGCCCCCGCGCGGCCGCCAATCAGATCCCGCAGGAGCTCTGGCCACCAGCCAATCGTTGCACGGGATTCTCCGGCAGCTGTCGGTGTGTGTCAGGGAAGCGGAAGTGGATCAGGAACTAATCCAGCTGCTGATCCAGCTGCTGAGGTGGAGAACTACTGATGCTACAGACATACATCTAAAATCTGGAGTTTTCCAGGATGGTTACAACCCTCAACTAAAACTTTAAACTATAATATCTAGTGAGATAAATAAACAACTTGAGTTACCTGTGAATATTTAAATCAATCTATAATAATGCTATTTAAGTACTAATCTTACATTGTATTTTCCATTTCATACTGCATTAGGTTGTATTATATCTATGTGTGTTTGTGTGTATATGGTAGCTGAACCTAATTCACACACAGCTGCTCATCAGCTTTAGATGTATTTATCCACTGCTTTAGTTATTAATCTAACCGTAACCTCCACTGTGAGGCCTAACTTTAAAGGGAATCAGTCTAGAGGATATCGAATAGTATCAATAATTTGTGGAAATTGTTTGGTTTCTGTGAGCGTCTGGATATAATCACCTTCTGTACACTTTGTGCACCTTTCTCCCTGCCTCTGCTTTCTTTCCCAGTCTGTGTCACGGGTGTTTCTATTTGTGTGTCTCTGACCCTGCAATATGATTCCTATGTTGCAGACGTCAGAGGTCATAGGTCAGAGGTCAGAGGCTCTCCATGACGTGTTAGTGTGTAAAGGAGAAGGTTGGTTGGTTGACCAGTGATGACCTTTCATCTCACATCATCTTCGATGTCAAAGGACTCTCTGAATCCAAGAAAGGACATCTTTGGAGCTTTGAGGGGAGGCTGCCTTGTGCAGTCAGAAGTCAAACATGATCACAGTCCTGTCTCAGCATCTCTGGAAGTGGTGGCTTCATCACTGAGGATCTTCCCTTGTGAGAAACAATGCAAAAGGAGATTTATTTTGGAAACAGGCATTACCTCATTCATATGAACAGATTCTCTGCTGCTCTGTGTAATAAACCCGTGTATTTTACTGCTCAATACCGTGGCTGCACTGTCGAGATGAATGTGTAACAACAATGTTTGTTATTTGATTACATGTTAAAATTACATGGCTGTTTGTTGTTTGTCTATATGTTAGCCTGTCTGTAATATACTGGCAACCAGTGCAGGGTGTGTGTTTTTGAGTAAAATATATTTGGCTTTTACTGGACAAAGGTGAAGAAAGTATGTAAACAAACACCACAGCAGAATTTGGGAGCAACAATTTATTGACTTATATTTACATGGAAGAAACAATCATGGCGACCTAGAAAGAATCATCCTTCCCATTTAAATCCGAGCGAACATTTTACAGCAGACAAATGGTAGGCAAACTATTTGTACTAATCTAGACATTGTGCTTTTCTGTAAAGGACAGCAGGTCACATCAGCAAACCCTGCCAATGGTACCAGGTTTAACTTGACTAAGATAACCTACGAATCCTAATAACTAAAAAGGCTACACTTCACATTCCTTTACTTAATATGGTTTTCTTTAGGCTCAAAAATAGGCACTCAGTTCAGCCAAAAATATATAAACAGAACAACCTTCCTTATATGACGAGCTATGGCTACTGTACTGGGATCATATATGTTTGATGTAACGGCTCAGGTTTGGTTTACTGTGATCATCACATCCAGAAATGACTGAAAAGAAGTGAAAAGTTTAAACCTTTTCTTGAACATTCCCACAACAGAAAGGCAACAGAACAAAAGGAGCATCACAATTGAAATAGCTGTTTAGAAACAGATATTTCATGAGTCCCATTTTGTTTTTATGAAGACACTTAAGTGTGTCCATGCTGAACTAACAGCTACACAACTGCATGATATCAGTCAATGCTCCTTTTTACAACAACACAAACACAGCTAAACAAAAATCTATCACAGTCTCTAGTTTAAAAATGATGATAACAAAATCCTACAGTGCAAAACATATCAACAGTATACAGGCAATTCTTTACAAAAATAAAATCTCTTTCTCCTCCTGCTACAATAAGATGAATCCTGAACAAATTGAAGATGAGAAAGAATTCAAGGAAACCCCAGAAAATGTCTATTCAATAATGCATTATTCATGCAAAAAAAGCAATGCACATGTCAAAATAAGACTTGTTTTAGGAAGAATATAAGAATAAGCTACATTAACGGCATCCCTCTGTATTGAGATCCAAATGCCTCCGTTGTGACCTTCCTTTAAGAAGCTGCATATTATCCTATATCGTCCGCAGTGAAAACATGTTTCTACAATCTGAGCTGACAACAAATGATCTGGAAGAAATATACATTTTAAACATCCTTTTTTTGTAATACACACATGATAAGTAATTGAAAACATTGAAATCCTGCTCACTGTCAGAACGAAGATTATTATAAATGATTTAGACATGTTCTGCTTAACGTAGACATTTTAGAAACTCTGTGAAAGAACCACAAAAAGCAACACCTGTCTATTTTGTGTACATTTTACACAGATTTCACACATTATTTGGTATTTTTTCGGTATTCGGTAACTATTTTCCATACACAGAATATGTAGGCTGTATGACACAAAACAATGACATCCAAAGCATGTCAGTGCAATGTATGAAATCTGTTGTGTGGCCACATGTGACACAAGATAGACAGATATAACTCATCAATGTGCAAATAGTTTAAAACATGTATGATTCTTATAGGTTTTGTCAGCAGATGGAAACTCTGCTTCCTCTATGAACACACAGAGAACTGAGGCACATCATGACATAAGGTCACACGACAGATGGAAGGCCACAGAGGAAACTGTGGGATCCGGAAGAATAACTCTAAATGATCCCTATATGTCGGAGAGTGTTAGTATATTTCAACATCTTCAAAATGTCAATACAATAAGAGAGCATTTGACTTATACAGCAGCTATGTGGCAAAAAAATTAAAGATGAAGGCATCTGATCGAATGGAGTAACATCATTATTATATCTGCATTATATTGACACAACAGCGTCAGTATAAATGTGTGTGATCACAGTGATCTGGTGATGTCACACAGACACGAGCACAGTTTCTACTCAACCCCTCAAGTGTAAGTCACACCTCCCTCTTGTCAAATGAAAAGGTTGCAAAGAACTCTGAAAACAACTTTGATGATGAACATCTGCATTTGTTATGGTAATGCAGTGAATTTACTCCTATTAACAAGCTGCGGAATAAAAAATAACAACTTTCTACTGTTTTAGTTATTGTAGTGTGATTTTCTGTCCTTGTTCCCGCCTTATAGAGCCTCAGGATGATTTCAATATGGGAGACCACACAGCAGGGTAATGAACTGATCAACTCAGTTTTCATCAAGAAACAGTTCTTGCAAAGTACTGAAGCTCAGCGGAGCAGCGTCTTCCCCAGTGACAGCTACACCTCTCACAGAGAAAGAACAAGATGGTTCCAGGGTTCCAGACAGAGGGAATAGAGATGGAGCGCTCAGAGTATCGACTGGAGGACGATGGCACAAATCTTCAGCTGGATGTTGGTAGAATAAGGAAGCTGCTTCTTAATCAAAGGTTTCATGCTCAACACCTAAGTCACATCCTGCACAAAGAAAAGGAAATGTTTGTCGATGAAAATTACAAAACAGGATAACATGAAAACATGTTGCTTTTAAGGCTAAAGTCAAATCAATACATTAACAATAACAATCAAATTCAAATCAGTAATTCCATAAAATATATTTATGAACTTTCTCTCCGCCTGATCTTTTTAAGGAAATATATTTTGAGTTATACATAATGAATCAAGTGCAAACTGGGGTTTTTCTTTTTGGAGTCTGTATGTTCTCCTCGTGTCCGTGGGGACTTTTTTCCAGGAACTCCGGCTTCCTCCCACAATCCAAACACATGCCGGTTAGGGTGAGGTTAATTGGAGAATCTGAATTGAGCTTAGGTGTGAATGTGAGTGTGAATGATTGTTTGTCTCTGTATGTTGACCCCGTGATACACTGGATACACTATCATTGGAATTTCAGTCGTATGACCTTTATCAGCAAGACAGACAGTTACAGCACACTACTGTTTATATTCTTAAACCAGCTCAGACTCTTTAACACTCAGGCTCTATGTTGCTGTGGATAGGATTTATTCCTGGTGGCTGTCTATGAAAATCCCATTTGTATCACGCTGCCTTCGTTTTGGACCCGATATCAGCTTTTCGGACATTTGCTCTCCCTCAAGGTTTTGTACTGTGTGTTGCATCGACTACAAACTCGTGCTGTGTGCAGGAAAAACTTAAGAAGTTAGATTAAACTCAAGCAAAGATCCCAAAAGATCCTCAACATTCATCCATTAACTCACTGCTAATTATGAAGGTCAATCCTACAGTCAATCCTACAGTCAATCCTACAGTCAATCCTACAGTCAATCCTAGAGTCAACCTGAAGCCAATCTGAATGTGTTTGGACTGTGGGAGGAAGCCGAAGTATGAACATGCAAACTCCACTCAGAAAGGCTGATGAGACTTGTTTATAAATAATGTGGCTGAACAACGAGGAACTAGATGATCCTCTAACGGCCTACCAACCCCTACCAACTCACACACAAACTGGTGTTGTCTAAGCATTATAATATAACACTGCAAATTCACACATATTGAATTTGAGCACATGTTGAACTGAAGCTTATTTATGTGTTGACGTCTTTGCCATGCACATACCACAACTTGTGCTCATAAAAAGTCTGAAGCAGCATTAAATATGCTGTTTAAATACTTTAAGGGAATTCCTACAAGTATTCTATTTCAATTAAAGCAATCAAAGAAAGACCAAAGAGAAAGTGTCCTGAAATATGTAATTCTGCTCTAAATCCTGTGTCTGTATTGAAATATATGAAAACATTAGACTGGAATGTGGAATTACTATAAGTTGGAAATGCAATCAGCAACGTGAGGTTCCATTTCCAAGCACAGTGCCACCTTGTGGATAATAAAAAGTGGTGGAAACTACCCACCTGCAAAGTTCTTACCTTCTCACAACTACTGATCTACTATCACCGACTTTGGCCTAAAAATAAGAGAAACAATACACAGACACATATGAAGACAGTTTCCCAACTAGATACATGTTAAATATGAAGTTAAATTCTGTGAGGACTGGTACCTTGCAGACTTTTTCATTGTCTCCTGAGGGACTGAATGCTGCTCCTGCTGCCTCTGCTCCTGCTCCATCCTGCAGGCACAGGCAGTGTGAGTGTCATTCTGTATAGCTATTATATTTTTATGTAAGTTTATGTAAGAGTGCTGTTATCGAAATCGGATTAAAAAAATATGGATCTATTTTACCTTTCCCTTCGGACTTTAATCCTCTCCTCGTCAAATCTGAAAATGAGTGACACTGTAATATCCTCAATTCACAAAGTCCTTCACAAAGTAAATCCTTCCGTCTCAGCCCATTTTCAGAAAAACTTGCATTATAAATTTAATTTCGCTATCATTCAAATAACATTGAAATAATCATGTTACAGAAGACACACAGCAGGAGTATCACTACTGCTCACAGGTTGAGAATCACTCCTGCAGCTCAACTTCTCCATCTAGTGGTCAGAGACACTTACTGCACCACAGACTCTGGGACATGGACGTGCTCCATGGGGACGATCTCGGCCAGTTCATCCAGACTGTGGACATACTGGATCTTATTCATGAACTTCACACTGTGGATGGATGAGGAGGCAAAAACACAATCATAGGTTACATCATAGTACTGATAATGTAGCAATGAACAATTTTTGTGTTATTTTTGTGTAAAAGGCAGTTGTCAACACATTAAACTTCTTTGAAATTGTAACATAAAGAGTTTGAGTAATAAAATAATATGATAATATTCAGTCCACAATGTCCAAGGCCCATTAACATAAAGGGCCTTAATTAGCTATGACAGAGATATCTATAATTCATGTAGATGTCGATCAGAACAACACAGACATTTGTGGATTCCCCATCTTAACCATACAGTTATTAGTGACTGTGTGTATCACCTGATAAAAGGCCTGGAAATAGCCAGGACTGTGCGTATGAACCACGTGGGATGAGCGATGACCAGAGACTTCAGGTTCTTCCTCAATCTGCCATCACAACACAAATAACCGGTCCATTCAGTCCGCAGAGCTTTCGTCTAAAATGAACATATATGGCTCCACAGCAGTTTGTTTTTCCTGCAGCTTCTCTTTTTCCTCACCTTCTGTCAATCATCTGGTAACATTTCTTGAGCCAGCTGATCCCGGGCATCTTACTGCGAGGCGTGGCTCCGTTCATGTAAATGATCAGATAATCTTCAGCCACGAGCATCTCCAGGCTGCTCACCATGTACCTGGAGGACAGATGAGGTGAGTTTTGTGAAACACTGACTTCAAAACAATTGTATGTAAAGATAAAGGATCATGAAAGGACCACTTAGAAAACGGTTTGTCCAGTTTCCCACAAGGTGAACGTAGGTCAGTCAGTTCTGATTTGGGAGCTTAGACTTATATAGATAATCCATTCATGTACGACATCAAAGCTTGTACTTGAAAAATAAAAGTCAGTCATGTTGAACTCACAGGAAGAGGTTTTCCATGATGTAGTGATAATCTGGACAGCTGCTGTCAGGCAGGTAACAGGCGGAGAACACAATGATGGCATTGAGACCCTCTCCGTAATATCCTGATGAGAGAAAGAGCCAGGGAATCACAGACAGTGTTAAAGCAGCAACAGTTAACTGAGGTATGATGAGATCTTTACGTCTGTCTCACTGGTGTTTACCTGATAATAATAACGTGAGGAATAAAGGTTGTATGTTTTACTGCATTAATTAATCTTTGTATATAACGAGAGAGTAAGGCCTTCATTGAGTTATCAAATGGATTTCACTGACCCCCGTGTGTGATGACCCGTACGTAGGGTCTGATGACCTGCATGTCAATACGATGCTCCTGTTCTCCGATGATCACTGTTCTCCAGAGGCGTCCATTGTTGGTGTTCCCCTCTTCGTCCACTTCTCCTGAGCCGTTAGCGGGACCTGCTTTGGCCGAGGCCACCGGAGTGTCGTCTGAACACAAAAAGACACAAAGATATGATTCTCTTGCTTTAATGTGTAACAGCCTGCACAGTGCAAATAGTAAAATGTATTGTCTACTCCTTTTAAGAGAGGTTTTAGGTGACTGATTAAATTATCATTAGCTTTAACAAAACTATATTTGTTTTTTGTGTTTCTTCCTAAGGATTGAAATCAGAATGTGTTTTGTTAGTTTTTGATTAAATCTAAATGTGAATATAGTTTCACCCTCATTCTGTGCATACAGCTTTCAGATTGTAAAAGCAAATTGGGTTCGGGTTGTGCACTGAAAAACTCATTCTTGGTCTAAATAGAATAAATTCCAACAGTAAAATCAGATTAAGATTAAGTGAACCAAAGATTAGAACCGAAGACTAAATATGACATATAAGATTCCACTGATTCTACAAACCTCAGCATATAGTCTCATATGTATTATATTGGATTTAGATAATATATATAGGTTCATAATACAGTAAATTAGAAACTGATCTTGGTATTCAGATGACCTGAAAACATAATCTTGAATCAGAGTCAGAGTTATAAAATCTAATAAAAGGTATATTTGACAGGTGTGTATATTTATTTGTAACCCCTGACCTTCCCACTCCAAGTCATTCCCATTGGTGATGAACTCCAGTGAGTCCGTCTCGTCTGGTGTATCCATGTCATCAACGTTGATGTCCAGATCGTCCGGTGTGTCCAGGAAGTCATCTGACAGCAGAGAGCCCTCACTGTGATCCAGGGACAGGTTCATATCCGGGGCGAGCAACGTGCGGCGTTTGCGGTGGGATGAGGACCCACCGCCGTCTCCTCCTCCAGGTGGGCTCACGTTCAGGGAGTTAGGGGGAGCTACAGAGGAGAGGAGAGGAGAGGAGAGGAGAGGAGAGGAGAGAAGAGGAGACTGTAACTGAAATCATGAAGGAACTCATCCGTCCATCAGTGATGATCCAGTTGTCAGTGACACTTACAGCCTCTGTTGTCTGTGAGACCGCAGGAGGGATCCATGTCTCCGTACTCTGGTAGTGGTCTGTAGGGAAACATGCACAGATAAACAACCATGACTGTGCTTGTTATAAGGAATATATGGTTCAATATGAAATATCATGTATACTAATACAACACAAAGTCAAAGTGTGAGTCTGCCACTTTCAATTAAAATTAAAGTAAAGCAAGCATAAATATTGCTAATACGATTTATTTTTCTCTCTTCTCTGCTTCTCCAACATGCTATGGTCTCTATGACTTTGTCCACACAGCAAAATGTAACATTGTGAATAGGATTAGACATGGATGTTGTCACTGATCTGGCTATAAGCACTAAAAAGAGCTGCGAGCTGAAGAGGATAGAGATGGTAATTAACGTCTCTTTGGGGAGAGATGAAGATTACAGAGGGTGGAAAATTTAATGGAGGGGAAAGGGGGAGGAATGACAAAGAGACGAGTGCAAGAGAGGAGAAGAAGGCGTCTGTGTGTGTCTCCACAAAGCTCTGTTATTTACTGTTGACAACCTGGTCAAAGGTCAAATCTTGCTCTATAAGTCAAATAAGTGTGTGTGTGTGTGTGTGTGTGTGTGTGTGTGTGTGCATTAACCTATGCACAATATTTAAGATGAATTTAAAAAAGCCATTTAGGCTTTAATGTAGTGTTTTATCAAATGTATTTGTTTTAAATAATAACATTGTTTATTTCGGCAAAATTGTAATATTGATCCTTATCATTTATTTTTATATATTTAGGTTTTATTGACCTTATACTTATGAAGTTGCCTATAAGGAATTTATGGAATACTTTCTATTATTAATGGTATGAAGTGGTCAGTTTAAGTCATTCCTTTTTACCCATTAAAATACATTTTAACCTCCTACGTTTAATGAGTCACCTGTAAACCACTGTGAATCACATTTGATTTGATTGGAAGCTGCTTTATAAATAAAGTTTGATTGATTGATGGCAGATGGCCACTTATGAGTGGTTTAGTGTCGATCAGCAACAAACACCAAAGGAGACCACAGGACTCAAAATAGACTCGTACAGTTAAGTGTTAAAAGAGCTGCAGCGGGGAGCTACAGCGCAGTGTTATTCAGCAGGGGGCAGTTTTTAGCTGCATTCCTGTGAAAGCCAACTGCTTCTCCCACCCATCTGCAGGAGCACAGTGTTTGACAGTGTGTGTGTGTGTGTGTGTGTTTGTGTGTGCTCTTCCTCAGCCAACAACACTGGCTTTAGCCCAGAGACACAACCACAGCTGAATCTATTCCCTGAGGAGCCTTGCACTGAATAACAGTCCAACACCTCCTTTGTCAGAATCAAAGCCCCTTTCTATGAACATAACAGAATGGTGGGGGTTTATTCTTTCAACAATAGCAAGAGAATCTCTTTTTTTATGGCTGCTTTGTCGTGCAGCTACATCAATATCAGGATGAACTGATGATGCTTACCTTCAGGAGGATACTGCTTTTGTCAAGAGCCGATTCAAATGAGCCTTTTAACCTCACACACCTCTGTGTTTGCTTTGTTGAACCATTCCCAGTCTTCTGAGCTGATGAGGGATGAGCAGCACTCTGAGGCTACACCTCAATAATCCATCTGCTGCTGAATATTCGTCAGCTTCTGTCTGCCTTTAACCAACAATCCTGCCACCATTTTCCTGGCGATGCTGTGTTGTTGATCAGTGACTGCTGCTGCGTCACATGACGTAGACTGAGACCACAGTGCACCTGCTCCCTGGCTTCCTGCTTCCCATCCGAGGAGGAGGAGGGAGGAGGAGGAGGATGAGGAGGAGGGAGGAGGGAGCTCAGCACCAACTGGCATCACACGTCTCTCTCTTGACTGCTCTTTTTCTGCGCATCAAGATTTTCATTCAAACCTCTCATCATCAAATTCATGCCTGCAATTTCTAAATTGCTTTTGTTTGATTGCACTGACATAAAATGTATGCAATAAATTATCTTTCTCTCAGTTTCCTCTCCTGCTGCGACAGACCATCGATCAGATTTCCTATTTCAGAGCCTCTCACTGTGAACATCATATCAAATGTCACCCTGACCTCAAAGCTTACTGTACTAATCATTTCACATGAGGACAGCTATACAGTTCAAATATTGCCCTATTAATGTACACAACATAAGGACATCAATAGTTCCCAAAATAGAAAGTGTCAATATTTCAACCAGAATGTCACTCGAGCACTTAGCTCCACCACGGCCCGGTATGTCCCCTCATGAAACCGCATTTAAATTCACTGGATCCATATTTAATTTTAATCAGATTGCACACACTCATTAGTCCATGAAACATGCCTGGCTTTAAATAAAAATTGCCCGGTCTCACAATGTTAAAGAAAATCTTTGTGTTCTTTCTTTACCACAACCATCTGCATAATGTCATGAAAACTGGTTGATGACTAACAAACAAACTCAGATGAGAACATAAAGTCTTCGGTAGAGTTACAGCACACATGTATATAAATATCAAAGAGTCTACACAAAGTACACCAGACTGAAAGTCATACAACTCAGCCTATAATGGTAATTAGCAGTCAATCTGTAATTAACTACATATTCAATCTTTGATAATGAAATATTTACCTTTAAACTCAAATGTACTCGTACAAACACACATTCATGAACATGTGCCACATGGTATGAACACCCACAGCTCACAGAGATGCGTTAAGCTTCTCTTCTCTTCAGTATATTCTCAACCTTCAACAGGCAGTCCTGTATTTGACAGTAACGGAGCAGAACAGATGATGACCAATAGAAATGAAAAAGGAACCCACCTGGGGAAGTCTTCATCCTGCCACTCGTCTTTCACTTCCATGTTCTCCATGCGTAGAGTCGCCTCTGTGGTGCCCATCCCTCAGAGAGGAGAGCAGGGGCCTGCAGGTGTGAAGAGAGGAACCACTTCTCAATGAAAATCGTTCACTACAGATGAAAGCTGTCAAATGAAATGAGTGTCCTCACAACAGGCTGCACCACTGAGACACGTGTTTGAAATGAGGGCAGAGGGAAAAGTCGGTATTGTGGGAGGATTTTTCTGTCCAAATAATGAACAATTTTTCAATACAATTCAGGGGCTGATACCAACGCTGCATGGTCACATGGTTTTTTTATCCCCCTGCCCACAGGGGCACATGTGAGAGGCATGTGACGGAGTCGGACAGAGCCCATTTTCTGCAGCTCTATTCTCATGAAAGTCAAATATTACATATGAAGTCGCTGCTGGTTGGAATTCAAGAGGCCAGGGAGGACGACAACCTTCAGCCCATTTAATCCCCCTGCTCGCTGCTGCTTAATCCCACCCGACTGATGCAGCCACTGACTTTTTGATCTCTGTTCACACTCGTGCTTCATGTAAAAATCTTCAGTTCAAACCAGAACTCACATAGTGATGAAGATTTGGGGGAAAAGAACATGCGGCATATAGTTTATTTGCACATTATATATATATATATATATAAAAAACTATAGAGTGAAACAAAAGTTAAAACAGTGTGCAGGGGAATTGAGAAGCCAAACAAGGCTCATGAAGATGGCTTCCGATAAGGAAATAACAATAGTCAGCAAAGCAAAATAGATTTGAAACGAATGGGTTTACACATGCATTATCAATAGTGTTTCTAGATGCACTCTTGCCTCTTTATGTCGATGGTTTGATGCTGACATTCAGCTGCATTATCACAATGCAATGGTGGCACATGAATAACAGCAGTACAGGTCTGCACTGGTTGGTGAACTGTGGCTGTTGGAGGATTCCCAGTCTGTGATGGAGGTTATACTTGATACCAGTGATGACAAAATGTGGTACAACCTGCCAGGAGTGGGATTATGACAACCATGCTGCAACACATAGAGTCAATGACAGTGGCAATTGGTTTTAGTGGTTTTGGCAGCAACACTTGTGGTTGAGTATAAGCTGGAGGACGGCCATGTTTTATATAGAGGAAGTATTTCCATAGGAAAAAAAGCAAACACGAGTGATAATATGGACTATATATACATATCATATTATTAAATGTGTCTCTAACCTATCACAGGTCATTTAAACACCCATGTGCATGTACAACCATCGTCCTGTTTCATTCCAGTCATATTTTGTAGAAATATTAATTCTGCAAAAAAACATATGCAGCACATTACCACTACAGAGTCAAATGTCCCCACTGCCTTCGCTTTTCATGCAAGGTGTAAAAGGTGCAAGCAGATTAGAAATGCATGGACGTCGACTCACATGAGCGGTGCAAGATCCCCTCGAAACCCTCTCTGTGGTCCGTGCCTGTGCGTCCTCCCTCCTCCTCCTGCTGGGTCACAGATGCAAAGATGCGAGGGAAGAAAGTCCTGATCCCCTCACGCCTGCGGGGGAGCATCGGTCGGGCTGAAATCTCCCCTTCGCCCTGCTCTCTGTCTTTGGCTAATTCAAATGCACGCACACACACACACACACACTCGTGCACAGACACAGTCGTACAGTGTCCTCAATATCAGCCCCTCGCCAGCAGCAGGTGTCTGGAGACAGGGGGCACCTCTGTCTGTGATGGACCCCCCCTCCTCCTCCTGTCTCCTCCGCCTCTGGCCACCTTTGTTGGAGAAAGACTGGCCGTGAAGAGCGAGCCGACAGCAGTGCCTCTCAGCTCCTGCATCCACATCACCCAGACACAAAATTCCTTAAACGAGGCTGCATCTGCTCTGGCATCATGATTTCACTCTTTATCTCCCCCTTTTTTCTCAGCCTCTGATTGGACAACCATTTCCCCCTCCTTACCTCTAATTCAGTTCCAGTCTTGCATCCACATCCTTTCTGGGGAGGCAGCTTTTCTGTTTTGTTTTTTTAAATACCTAACCTCAACATGGGGGGGGGGGGGGGGGCACCAGTCTCTGAGCACCAGTCTCTGTGTCCCTTTACTCCATTAGATGGAAGCTGCTGCTGTTTTCAGTGGTCCTCTATGTGGTTGCTGTTCCCTGGCAACAGCATCACTCTCCATGCAGAGCATCTCCCCTCCCTCTCTGTCTCCCCACCACGTCTCTCTTACCCCAACTCTCCCCACACACATGAATTATTCTCCCCCTGACTTCACTTGCACACGACCAATCACATCACCCCTCCAGTTTCCCTGCACAGCATTCTGACTTACTCTGCATGTTTCTACCACAGGCCCCTTTCTATTTGAGGATGCTTGTGCCTCTGGTGGCAAGTTTAATAATATGTTAATCGGTTAATTTTATTTTATTTAGTTTTCAATTGTGTGCTGCCCCCCGAGACGCTGCCTGCAACACCCAAGGTCATTTTTTACACTGTCTGTAAGAAATAGATTGAGTGAGTGAGGATGTGAAGATGATGCTCAGTTTAAATCTTCCGGCTTCAGACTCACAGCCTCTGGTTTGATTTGCATTAGACAGCAACTCGGAGCAAGCGTGACTGACATGCAGCTGATACGGCAGGAGCCTGTGCAGGAGAGACGAGAGGAACCACTTGTACTTACTTCCGCCTTCGCTTCGGGATTTACGCATCACAGCCGATCATAGCGTTACGTGTTTTATCTCTTTAAACATGTTGCAGACCTGAAATGACACGTGCACAAACACACTGCGGTGGTGCAATGGAACTAAGCACAATTACTCTGTGTACTTAAGTACAATTTTGAGAGACTTGCACGTTACCTGTTTCATATCGCCTGCTTTGATTTTTTACGAATTACATACATTTTGTCCATCCAGGAGAAAACTTAAATACAATCAGGCAGTTTATCTAGCTGGATAAAAACACCATTGTGCCATTTAAAAATAAAGAACAGGGGGAAAAAGCGAAAACTAGACAAATACATTTACTCTCTGTCTCTCATATCTTATCTTTCTCTCTCTCTCAATTCAACTAACGTTTTTTATTTCCAATAAACTCTACTGATATGTCCATGTGTTGTTAAAGTATAAATAACAATGCAGAGAACAGCCATCGTTAACGTAAACGTATCGCTCTGTGTGTGACGTACGTCCGGTGTGTGCTGGTGTCGCAGGGGCCGATGGGAGGTGAACCATCTTGACGGTCAGCCTCAGCCTCTCTGCTGCTGTCTGCTGTTTCCCCACTGACTGTACTGGAGATGCCAAGATGGCTGCAAGCAACTATTTCGGCTTCACACATGCCGCCGGCCCTCAGTACAGGTAATTCAAGCGAAGCCGGCCGGTGTCAGCGTGCCCGCGGGGCCTCGGGTGTCAGTGGCGGCCGTGTATCGGCGGTCACTCGGTCAGTGGTGGGGCTTCGCTGCGTGGAGATGCAGCATAGCTTTGTTAGCATTAGCTCGCTGGGTCCGCAGGCCGGCGCCTCACGACATGCTTGCCTGACATTAGGTGAACCCCGGCCCGGCCTCGCTCGGACAGCTGCTCCCGACGGCTCAGCCCCTCACCGCTTCTTGCAGTGAGTCAGTGACAGGAGGTGTCAGGCGGCTGCAGCTGTGACCTGTGGCCGGTGGGTGCGGGTAGGAGAGGGGGGGCCAGCCCGGCTCCTGCACCGCTGAAGCCCCTGTGTCTCACTCACTGTGTTTGTTGTGGGTAAATGTTTAATGGCAAGGCGATGTCAACAGGGAGAAACGGGGGAAAGAACAATGATCAGACTGACAGACATCTGGTCTGTGAGTCTGACAGGTGATCAGACGTCATTGACAGGTCGATTCATGCATAATCACCAAACTCTTCCTCAGATCTGAGCTCATTGAGGATCGGCCTGCAGGATCTGCATTAAACTCAGTCATTGATTGAACCTAAACACCACACTCCTCTGTGTGTCAGTGTGTTGGAGCTGCAGAGCTGCAGTGAGATCTGCAGATGATTCCCCCGAGGAGCCCTTCAAATCCTTCAATCTGAGACATCAAATCCAGGAAATCAATGTTTTTCACAATGAACACGGGTCATAACAATAGATTTTAAGTTATTTTTTTTAACTAATAGTACTAAATAGGCTTCCTGTCATTATCGGCATGTCTCTAGCTCTTCAACTTGTAAACAAGTTTCTGTGTCTTTCGCTAGAGGCCACAGAGTCGTCACTGTAGCACTGTTCACTCATTCAAGTGTCTCTCTTTAATTGTTGTCTGTTGGCTCATGTTAAACCTGGTGCTTCTCAATATGCAGATTTTCAGTGTTGTAATCACAGTTTATTTTTTGGGTGCTTAAATAATAGTAATAATAATTGCAGGTTAATCTACGTCAGCCAACTTAGTAATTATTTGAGTTTTACCCATCCTGTGATACTGAAGCGCAGAGTTACAGTGTGTGTAAATGTGCTTAAAATCATATGACAGGAATGTTTAATCCCGAAAATTTATTATAATACATATTCATCAATTTATTCATTTCGATGCAAAAATGCTCAATAACACTTTATTGCCCATGAATTTTCAAAATTTCTCACGATGACAATACAAATCCACAGATATCAAAGTGCTGACTACAATGGCAAAAAAAATACAGCAAAATCTGATAGATGAGTAATTCAAATCATTTTATAGTTTATAGTACCTCTCTGTTCCCATAACGCTGAGCTGTTTATTTTGCAATGAGTGATTATTAAGCTTCAGACCTTGTTTGTCCAAACTGTTACCAACACAGTCTGTGAGCAGTTTTAGTTGCAGGCCGACGAGCTGGTCAAGAGCAGAGTGTTAAACTGAACTTATTGATTAAAGCCTTATGCTGAGAAGTCCTGTCACTGCACGGTATGTAGGACTCCCATGATTCAACAACTAGATCTCAGAAATTCAGTTCATGCCTCCTCGGTATTCACAGCCTCGTCCACTGAATGAGTTGATTAAATCACAGGCATTTCTATAGAGGAAGCTCAACAGACAATGCACAGACTATTGGGAAATGTAATGTCTCACTTGTCACTGGTTGTGTGAATTTGTCTGTTTTACTGTTTTGTACTTGCTTTGGATCCTGTATATTTTTCTACCATGACGAATCAGCGCTATCACTCTTTTATGACCGTAAGCCATCATTTAATTTTAGCCCACTCATGTTCTTGTCTGTCCTGACACTTGTGGCCTTGCCAGTGACACATGCATTTTTTACCAACACTAAGTGTAGGACTCGCATCTCTCAAACTTCTGCCCCCCTTCATTAGCTGCCAGTTGAAATTTGGTTGATGTGAAAATTATTTTAAATACTTCTAAAGCTCAGCGTGGTCCATCCCGCAGTTATATTACAGAGCTGCTAACTCCCTAGACTCCAAACTGTAATCTAAGGGTTTAGCCATCAGGGCCCTGAGGCTTTGGAACTGTTTGCCTGTGGAGATCAGACTTGTTCACACTTTGTCAACCTTTCTTAATTTGTCTTGTCTTGTTTAGTTCTGTGTTGTTTTATTCCCATGTATTATGTAAACTTGTTTAGGTTATGTTTTGCTATAGAAACGTATTGTTATTCTTATTTAAAGACATAATGCAGTAAAATATGTTTGTAACAAAACACAAGAATAAACTGATTAAAATGATCCTCCTCACTGAGGCACTGTTCAGACACTATAAACCAGTCCTGCTGTTAATTAGCCATCAGGGCTGCCATTTGTTTTAGGGCTTGGTATTGAAGTAACTTTATCACAGATTGCCTTTTCCGTGCTCTTTTAAAAAAGCAGGCAAACATCATTTGGGCACAACAGGTGTTCCACAGATAGAGAGGGATGATGCTGGGAAGACTGTTTGTGTTCTGTTGGACTGTAATGACAGAAAACAGCTTTTCTTGCACTAGTGGAGAGTCTCCTCCTGGATCAAGGTTGTAGAGAGTCTGAAGTTTATTGTATTGCTTCTTTTAATTTCCCTCCCTCTCCTCTCCTTCAGTACCCAGCCTCCCCCGGCCTACTCCCATCCCTCCACAGCCAGTTACAGTGTCCAGCAGGCTCCGGCTGTGGCTCATGCAGTGACTGCGTCCTACTCTCCAGCTCCGGTCCAGGCAGCGCGTCCCGTGGTCTCCGCCCCTTACCCTGCCTATCAGACCCACCAGGCCCCTCCTGACTATGCCTACAGGCAGCCGGACCCCCCAGCCCCGCCGCCGCAGCCCACCACCACCCCACAGACGTACCAGGTCTATTCAGACACGGTCAGTCTCTTTCTTCTTCCTTCATGATTTCTGCCATTCACCTTCTTATTGCATGATGTGGGGTTGAGTCCTATAATGTGACTTTTAAATGCACTATTCAAAGGGCAGAAAGCAACGCATGCAGCTTCTGCGCTGATTGTCATCAAGACAATCTAATTTTTCACAAGCAAAAAAACTCCCAGTATTTAAAAGATGATCTGTTTTTTAATTGGTTTTAATCTTCCCTTGTAATTTCCAGCAGGACAACTACAGTTACGGACGCCCTGCTGCTGTGACCACCTATGACAATAAACAGTACTACCAGACAAGTATAGTCTCAGCTCAGAGGGCTCCCACAGAGAATTACTACCAGACTGGTGAGTCTGTTATTTGTATTATCATGTTGTAAACAAAGGTTCAGTCAATTCAGCTGAGTGATAATTCAATATTTAAATCTCTTCTTGGATATACAGCTGTTGTTGATTTTATAGAATAATCTTATCTTATTATTGTGATTTATTCAAGTGACAAGATGATGCAGCACAGAAATGTCAAGATGTACAGAATGTTGTGTCCCCATGACATACTTTGTCCACTAGAGAACACTGAAAAGTTCATTTTTCATCTTTTATTTCTCATCTGTCCATGACACACTTACTCACTAGGCCTGTCACTTCTTCAAAGTGTCTGATTCGAAATAATTTAAAACTAATGCACAATTTGTCCATATGAATTCAAACACAATCCTACAGTACAGGATAATGTGAGTTGCAGCGAGCTGTGACACCTTTTCTCAGACAGCGCCTCTTCAACTCATCTTCACTTTTTTTATTTCCTCTGTGGTTGTAAAACATGTTATATGAGTTATCAGAATCTCCTACAGGTTGAACTGGGTGTCCTAAACCCTTTTAGTGCTAAAGACCCATTAACACTGTGCAATTGTGGGCTGTTTGAAACATTTGTCCACCACAAGCTGATTTGGACTCACTGTGCGACTGCTGCTATCAACCACATCGGCAAACCATGAAATTAGGCAGAAAGCATCGGCCAATCGTTTCATGTTTTTCAGTTCTGAAGACACTGAGCTCATAAAGTGGCAATAAACATACTTTTAAAATTCGCTCCCAAAATATCGAGTGTCTATTATATAACTAGTGTTTCAGGTGACAGTGTAGAACACGAGACACACTCACACACTTCGGTCTTGCTGTGGGATTTGTTGGTCATCAGTCTCAGTATTTTTTATTTTGCACTTATGAAGGGTAATGTGATATATATGAAATGTGATCTGCTGCTCCTCTGGTGGAGAACACAGGATCCTGCCGGCTCTGCCAAAAAAACTCTGACAGTCCCAGAGGATGTGGTTGAGTTTCTGATCACTCTGATGCCCTTCCTCTCGACCTCTTCTCTCTCCCCCTTGCCCCGTCCACCTCTCTCTCTCTATCAGTCGGAGTGAAGAGTGCTTAC
Source organism: Verasper variegatus (assembly GCA_026259375.1). Lineage (NCBI taxonomy): Eukaryota > Metazoa > Chordata > Actinopteri > Pleuronectiformes > Pleuronectidae > Verasper > Verasper variegatus. The sequence continues at coordinate 13,408,973 of CM048046.1, read as the reverse complement.
AGTCCAGCACCCACCACCGTGTACAGCCAGCCTCCTCCTCCCCAGAGGCAGGTAACAGCCCTGAAACCCCTGGCTCCATCCAGCGCTGTGTCCACCACCTACAACATCTACCCAGTGACTACTACTGTCCAGCAGCCTCCCACTCCCATTTCATCCTACACCCTTGGCTCCTCCTTCAGCTCCAGTGTTGCAGCCACTTCCTACTCAGGTAAAATTAAACGATTAAAGATGATTGATATACAGTGGTCAAAGGTTACTGGAAATAATTACAAATGTAAAAGATGACCTGATATACAAAACGTATAAAGGGGAAGAGACACATTTCTTAAATGTTTTAGCAAGATTACTTTATTGCCATCTTTTACTCTTTCAACAGGAAAATACAAGTTTAGGCACCCTGTATGCACCCCCTTCGACAAGTAACACAGCTTGTCTTTTCTATTTTTTTGAAGCCCAGTCTTTTGGTCTTCCTCGAAAAAGTCTTGTAGTTCTTGGACTTGCGTGCACTGCTCTGTTGAAGTCTATCCACAGATTTTCCATGGTCTTAAGGTCAGGGGACTGGGGCCATGGCAAAACTCTCTCTTGATCTAGTCCAATGTGGATTTTTAGGAATGTATGAGGATTATTTTCCTTCCCAGACAGTGTGATGTTAGTTCGTCGAATTTGCTGGTATTTACTCAAATCCTTTCCTCCCTCTACTTGTGAAATTTCCCAGTGCCACTGGCTGCAACTCAAGACCAAAGCATGATCGATTCACCTTGTTGTTCACAGATTGCGAGGTTTTCTTTCATGAAATTCTGCACCCTTCTTTCTCCAAACATACATTTACTCATTGCAGCTAGAAAGTTTAAATTTAACTTCATTGGTCTGTATGACTTGTTTTTAAAATGCATCAGGCTTGTTTAACTTTTCCTTTGCAAACTTCAGACTACTGAATTTTGTGCTGAGGATGCAAATGACTACCATGATTCCATCATATTTGTACAGGTGTCGCTGCACAGTAGAGCAGTGCACCACCACCACTAACTTCTTGCAGGTCTTTTGCAGTCAAACTTTTCTAGCAGTTGCATGAGCTGTTCTCTCTAAAAGATATGTTGGTTTTCCACACCTCAGCTTGAGGACCTCTACATTTCTTGTTAATTAATAATGTCAAATAACTTTCTGTCCTCACTGTCTTCCTCTACCTTCTCACCTCCAGGCCTAAGCTACTCCAATTATGATACAACTGGCTACACCTCCACCTCCACCCCCTCCTATTACCAGCCGGCCCAGCAGACTCTCGCCCAGCCGCAGCCTCCACTACAGCAGCCACAACTCCCACAACAGCCCAAGGCTCCAATCCAGCCTCCACTCAAGCAACTCACAAGCTCATCCTGGAGCAACTCAGGGAGCAACATGGTCACAGCTCCGGCAGGAAACACCTACAAAAAGCCAATATTTCACCAAAACAAGCTGCAGAAACCCAAAGGGCCTCCAAAGCAACCGCAGCTCCACTACTGCGACATTTGCAAGATCAGCTGTGCAGGCCCTCAGGTTAGCGATTAGAAATGAGGTGGAATTAACTAAATTTGAAGGGTCTTTATAACAGGGCCATTCTGTGTGCATAACTGAGCAGCAAAAGACATAAACTAATCAAAAATGATCTCAGATAAGAGCACATGTTGAATTGTCTCTTTAGTGGTTTGTATCACCAGTTGCCTGAGATAATTGCATTGAATTATTTCATCAACCTGACAAAAAGAAAGTTAACTGGTGTGATTTCCTGCACCAGACATACCGGGAGCACCTGGAGGGTCAGAAGCATAAGAAGAAGGAGGCAGCCCTGAAGTCCGGGGGGCAGTCGGGGACCACGAACGGGCCCAGAGGGGTCCAGACTCAGCTACGTTGTGAGTTATGCGACGTCTCCTGCACTGGAGTGGATGCCTACGCCGCCCATATCCGTGGGGCCAAACACCAAAAGGTAAGCTGTATATAGCTGCTTCTACTTTTATCTTTTAGTCTCTCGATATTTGTTTTTATTCGGGGTGAATAAATTTCCCAACAATTTGTATTATTTTTATATTACTCATAATTTAAACCATGGTCTATTACCACATTTGCATGTAGCACTGCAGCATGGGTTGTTTGCACAATGAAAATATGATGGAAGTAGTGACTGCACCTCAGAGATGTTTTGGCCTTTTAAGAGGATTGAGTCTGTGGTCAAATTTGGCTGAGGCCAACTTGATTGAAGATGGTCACCTGGTGTGCAGAGCATAGAGAAAGAAAATCCCTGTGAAATGGTTAAATGCTCTGAATGCAAGGCAAGGACACTTTTAGCTAAATGCATGATGTGAGGACTAAAGAACCAGGGGAATTTGTCTGTTGAATAGTTTGTAAAGAATGTAAACTGAAGCTTCTAGTGCTTACCTACTCCTGTAAAAACACAACACATTGATCTACTGCTGTTTGCGTCGTGTGTCTGCAAACTTAACATTTTCACACATAACATCTTGCGTAGTTTAGTAACACAACCAACATATTTTGTTCATTAAAAAATGCAACATTTGTCAGTTTGGCTCTAAGAGATTCCAGCAGGAGAAACGCTCATTTGTATTTATGTTAATTGTGTGTTGGGTCATTACACATGCTCAACTGCTACAGAGAAGATTGACTGTGTGTGTGGGTGAGAGAATAATAATCATGATCTCTAGAAAACAGGCAGCTGTAGAAGAACCTCAGAAGCTTTTTTTAGATGTACGTGTACTCATGTGACGTCTGTCAGAGTCTAAGGACAAAACCTCCCTGAGGGAACTGCGATGGGATTAAATATCAGCAGCCTTAAATGGACGTATCTCCCTCTGTCTCCCTTTGTCACTCCTGGAAAGGTGGTGAAACTTCACACCAAGCTTGGCAAACCTATACCTTCCACGGAGCCCGTGTTGGTGAATTCTGCTCCAGTCATCACAACCTCGACAGCTGGGAAACCTCCAGTCCCCACCTCCACTCCTGCCTTGGTCTCAACCACTTCAACTGCTGCAACACCAAAACAGGTGTCTGTACATGCCATGGCTAAAACTGCACCACCGGTCAAGAGAGCAGCTCCTTCCAAAATAACTGTCATTTGTAAGTTTGGTGATTTCTCATGAAGATAAATAGGACCGGTTTCCCCCCTGATCCAATTCATTTATTTGGGATTACCCACTGCTCCACTATCAAAACTTAATAATATTTACCTCCATAATAGAGATGCTCAGTGCACACTTGGCCCAATCTATGTCTAAATTAATAGTTAAAAGACATAATTTTGGCAGCTGTGTCATCGCTGTCGTATTTTGTATAATATTAGCAAAGAGAGGAGTTTTAATTATAAAGTTTAGTGGGATGAATGTTTGAGCAGGATTAAACGTTCAGTGTTTAGGATTTAGGTGAAAGGGACCTATTGGTGGAAATTTAATATTTAGTTGTTTTCTTTACCCTAGAATGGGCCCTTTATATTTAAATACTTTATATTTAGAGGGAGTGAGTCCTCTCTACGAAGGCTGCCATGTTTTTTTTTTAGATTCGTCCAAACTGGACAAACTAAACACCTTTTGCGTTTTTATGACAACTTAAGGTTACCACAGGTTCCTCTGTCATGTTTGGAAGGGGAGGGTGAGGTGTATTCAGCTGCAACATGCAACTTCACCACTAGATGTCATTAAATTCTAAACACTGAACCTTTAAGTAGAAGCTCTGACTGAAGTTCAGAGGCAGTTTTCAGAAAAACTAAAGCCCTTTTTTAATCTTGGTCACTTAACAAATGCACTTGTAAAATAAAATAAGTAATTTGCTGTACTCAAATACAGCCTTGTGTGTCACAAATCTAAAAACATGCAATTGTTGTAATAATGTAATTCTTTGATTTTAAGATGTTGGATAGTTAATTCAAATTGATAATTCATATTTCTAAAGGTATCAGCCTGCAAAAGAACTAGAAATAGAAATTATAGGTTGGATGTTAACAAGTTTTTGTTTTACTTCAAATTCATGGGCAATTAGAATACCTGAAATTGAACTCTCTAATCTGTAATGTCTTGTCTTCCTCGCAGCCACTAAGCCTGTCAGCACTCCAGCTGTGACACCACCAGTAGTAGCAGCGGTGGTGCCTGCGAAGGTGGAGATGCCCACGGTACATTCACTTCAGAAGTTTGAGTCTCAGAGTGATGATGAGGATGGCGACAGAGAAGGTGGCCAGGGTGACATCCAGCCAGTGGGACACGACTATGTAGAGGAGGTAGGCAGGAAAAAATCATCAAGATTTCTACTTTTATGTAATCTTTTGTGCACCAACTCTTCTGTGTCACTCACACATCCTGCATGATTCTGTATTCACCCCCAACTGTCTTGTCTTATTCAGGTTCGTAACGACGAAGGCAAAGTGATTCGATTTCACTGTAAACTGTGCGAGTGCAGCTTCAACGACCCGAATGCTAAAGACATGCACCTGAAGGGAAGAAGGCACAGACTGCAGTACAAGGTGAGAAAGTCTCACTGAGCCGAGATCCTGAACAAGGCAGTTCAGTTATTATCTTCAGTCTCAAGATTCTATATGTAATCGGAGCTGCCCCATGAGGGGGGTGGGGTTGGGTACATTCTCTCACACACCCAAATGGCAGGTGTTGTGTTCTGGCAGAACTTTTCTCTCGGTGCTGTTGATGGTGAGCTCGACTATGAAAGACAGGTTAATGTTTTAGTGAGAGAGAGAAAAGGGCAAAGAGCTGCAGCTAATGCAACAGTGCAAAAACACTAAGTAAATTATTTTTTATGTTATCATGAGAAGTGTTTAAATCTTTTTGAATCATTATGAAACTGTGGCGAGACAAATTAGACTATGGTGGACTGTCACAGTCTAGACCAGTGGTTCTGAAATGGTGTGCCGTGGGATTTTGAGATAATAGGATAATAAAAAATCAAAGGATGAATAAAAGGCCAGAGTGAAGAGAAGTCTTTTTCTTTTTCATTGTATCTGCACTTGTGTTGAAATGCCAAGACATAGGGGTTAGATCACATGTCGACTTTCACATTACATTGCTCTTACATGTTCGCTCCTCTTCTCTCTGTCTCTGTAGAAGAAAGTGAACCCAGAACTTCCTGTGGAGATCAAGCCCAGTAACCGGGCCAGGAAGCTGCAGGAGAGCAAGCTGAAGAAGCAGAAGCAGAAGGCGGTGCTGAAGAGACAGAGGGACGACGAGCAGCGCTGGCACATGGAGATGAGGTCAGAGGCCAGAGGTCTTAGTCAGAAACTCAAACTCAAAAACAAGGTTTCCTTGGTAAACACAGAACAGACTAACAAGGGGAAGATGAATCATCGGGTAATATTAGCAGAGGGGAAGCTAGTAAAGTTCATCAGCTGACTGTACAGACATATTAGAGGTCACCACTTCAAGACGTTTCCTGTATTTGCAATGTTGTTTACATCAGGCCTGAGTCTTGAAACTTAAAACTTTTGACTCTCCTCAGCTAACACATGTTTTGACAAATTACCCTTTTGTATTATTTCCTTTAGATCAGAGAATTTTTCCAGAATAGTACTTTTTATGGACTCTTGTGTACTTTTCATGACAAACATGGTATTTCCCTGTGGGAATAAACAACATTTAAATGAACAGAATGCCATTTAAATGTCTCTCCCCTGCAGGCGATATGAGGAGGACATGTACTGGAGGAGAATGGAGGAGGAGCAAATGTACTGGGGGGAGCAGAGACGCAGGATGGCTCCTCCACCACTAATGAGCCGCCCCGGTATGCCGGTGCCCCCTCTACTGGTGAGCTCCGCAACTTCACTTCTCTTCTTTTTTTTTTTTTTTAAGACAATAATAGATATAAAAACTAACTTTCACTGAGACCGAATTGTGACCATGTATTCTCCCTGAAGACGTGCGTGCGTCGGCCTGACTCCCCTGATGACCGCCACATCATGGCCAAGCACTCCACCATTTACCCAGTGGAAGACGAGCTACAGGCCGTTCAGAGGATCGTCTCCCACACGGAGAGAGCCCTAAAGCTGGTGTCTGACTCCCTGTTGGAGAAGGGGACGCCAGCTGTTGCCCCTGCTGCTTCTGAAGAAGGAGACGACAAAAGGTAAAATGTGACTGTTGGCAAATGTAAAAGTAAAAAGAAAAGTATATGAAGCCCTTGAAGTCATCTTAGCTGAAGGCCTCCTTCTTGTGATGGTCGACACAGAGTTAAATCATCTCCATTTATATTTAGATGTTTTAAACATTTTAGATTTTAAATGTGGAGTGATTTCACCAAATTATCTCAAACCCACATCTTCAATTTGGTTTCACTGACGTTTGTTAACTCTTGACTCCAATTATCATTTGATGATGTCATTAGCCTGAGGATTCACATATTTTTTCCAACCTGCACTCTGAATGTTTAATTTGGTCGCCGGGCAGCTGCAGCACCTCCATGTTTTATTAATTTAAAATCTCACAGTCGTTTGAATTGGTTGTAAAAGTCGTCCAGCAGGAGAAACACTACGACTCCTCTGTATGCGACTGAGTGAATGATTAGGATGAAGTTACAACACCAGTAGTAACAATAATGATTCAATGGTTTTAGACAGTTCCAGCACATTGTAAAAATACTGTGACACTAACAAACATGATATTTTTGTTCACTTTCATCGTGATATGAAATTTTAATAGCGTTTCGTCTCCACTAGGAATATTGGTAAAAACAAGGACTGGGATTGTTTACGCCTAAAAGCTCTTTTGTTGTTTTTACTTAACCAAAGAGCTGCACTGAGATACAAGACTATCAAATATGAATGCAGAATGTGTGGTCAGGCAAAAATAGAAGTAATGCATAAATAATATGTTCATTATGACTCTGTGTTTAGACACAGAGCTATCACGTTGCTACAGATGCAACAGATTTAGTCGGCCGAGTAAGTTGAATATGGATCATTTTCTACAAATAGGGATTCACAGGAAATCTGCTGAAGTTTCACCTCAAGATATAAGATAAGACATTAATATGTCAAACCAGCCATGCGAGACCTTACTCTTTTTTCCTCTGACAGTGCTGAGAATTCAGCCCGGCTGCTAAAAGGTGTAATGAGGGTTGGCATCCTGGCCAAAGGTCTGCTGCTTCGTGAGGACAGAAACGTGGAGCTCATCCTTCTGACTGCTCAGAAACCCACTATCTCTCTGCTGAAAAACATCAGCAAACAGCTGCCCAAGGAACTGGCGGTAAGATTACCTCATCAGGACCCTGAAAGTCACTGTTTTCCTCTTTCCATGCTGTGTGTGAGGTTGTGGAAGGGGGGTTGTATTAAAGTGGGATCATATAGAAAAACTCCAAAATACAGATCCTTTGGAAAATAGAACCTGGTGCAGTAGATAAAAAGAGGAACCTGTTCTGCATCATGCATCGCCTTATGACTTGTGTCATGAGAGCAGGATATTGAGGGACTGGGAGATGGCAGGGTTTCATAACAAAGAGAATGGAAACCAGAAGTTTTTACCATTGAAGCTTCTGTTTTAGATGAGAGCAACAAAAATGTATTAATTGAACCTTGTGATGTAGTAACTTCAGTTTTATCAGTCAGGACAAAACGAGGAAAACCCCATGACTTCCTTCATGCTTTTTGGTTTCATATGCTCCAGCAGTTGATTTACCATTAGTGAACATGTAAGACTCTCCCCACAGCCTGAGCTGTTTGTTCTCCATGCAATGAATTTTTGATAATGATGATAATGAACCTTTTCCATAGTAGACTGTAGACTGTTGACTGCTCAGTCAGTTTCCATTCCTTGTTGCTGATTTCCAGGACATTATATCTTAACTGTGTGGATTCTACATTTGGGAGATTTTTTCCATGTTCACAAATGACAAAACTGCTGAAAAGGACAATCATTTGAATTTCTATTTAAGGTCCACAGAAGAGGTTTGGTATCTACATACAAGGTTGTGCAGTGTTTTAATTCCTCCCTCTTCCTCCCTCCTGTTTTAGCTGTAATGAGTGTTTCATTAAAGGTGCTTTTCACTGATCTTTAGATTTACTGCCTGGTTATGACACCTGAATCCTACAGAGTGAGTTGGGGATTTGTTTTTCTTTAACTGCCCCCTTTTCTGTCTTAAACCTAACTATAGCAAAGACATTGTTGAGAAATGCTATTTCGTTAGTGACCCTGTTTGAATAAGGGAACTATGAACCCATCCTCAAGAAAAGAAAACCCAGGGTTGAAAACATTACAGTACTGCCCTGTAACCTCGCCAAACAAGGCTATTCTCTGCCCCGACACCCCTCCTCCTCTGTAGTGAGTAATCCCAAGTGTCCTTTTAACCGGCAGACATTTTCTGAAGATCAGTATGAGGTGCAGGCTCACCCCGAGGAGGCGAACATCGTCATATTTTCAAGCAAGGAGCCCAAAATGCAGGTGACCATTTCTCTCACCTCGCCGCTGATGAGGGAGGACTCTGCTTCTGAGAAGGACAAGCAGGCAGAAGGAAAAGCGGCTGAGAAAGGTTAGAGAAGCCAAAGCTTTCAGTACCAGACAACCAACTGTCAGCAATGTGTGTAATACACTATATATACAAATATATATATCTTTATATATATATATTACTTGCTTCCTTTCCACCCATTAGCAGCAAAAGTTTAGGCTTAAAACCCCCAAAAATTAGAAGTGGGACTTTAACTAAGCCCACATTTATTTATTTTTTTCTTTAACCCCTAAAATAAGAACAAACTCGCATATTCATTTGTCCCACTCTTTTCATTTCCCCCCATTTTTTGCAGTTACACTAGTTCCCAATGTCTTTCTTTTCCACATCATGGGAATCAAAAGCCGGGCTCTCCGACCTTTCTGTGCCACGAGGGTGTGTTTATTTCATGAACACACGCTCAGATAAAACCTTTGGACTGAAGTGATGGTCAATGTTCAGATAATGCCCAGGGATGGAAATACACTAAATGATGAACTATTTGAAAGTAAATATTTTTAGTGGAGAAAAGTCTGGTTACTCTTTGTTGCATTTTTCCGATGATACCTACGAGGGGATTTTGAGGTCCAACGACTTCCCGTTCCTTCGTCTCTCATCCCTGCAGCATACTGTGGCATTATCAACCACAAGGTGTTGGGGTGTCAGTTTGTCGCCTCACAATGATCAAGACCACAGAAGTCACAAAGTGACTGTAAATACATTGCTCTTTTTCCCCTCATTTAAAAGTTCAGGGAATTTCCAAGATCATTGTGTTGCACTGTCAGCAATATAATGTCATTTGGAAAACATGGTAGAAATGTTTTTCTGTGGCCTTTGTCTTTTTATATTTTTACATTTTGTTTGGGTTTGTTGATCAGTGCCCCAATTCTGTATCAGCAGACCTAGGCAAGCCGAAGGCTGATCTGAAGACCACACTTGTACACATACCACTAAGAATAGAAAAGTTAAAGCAACCAGGTAGCCCATGTTTCTTAAGCTTTTCAGAGCAGGAAACCCCTCTGGATTCATCATAAGAGGGGCTCAGTGAAAACTCCCTGCTCGGAGAGGCATGATAAATATGGGTCTTTGATTCTAAGTGGTATGGTAGTGTAGACTTCAAACAAGTGGCTTTGTTTTTGTGATGCATTTCCCCTGTAAGAAAGCTGTAAGAAATGTCCTCTGGTGTTGCTGCAGCTGTAGCGAACATGGAAGTGTGGAAAGCCCCCAGGCTGATGTTGTGTGATATTACCTCATCGCAGTCACCAGAGACCACACTGACTGTTTGGACAAACCTGTTATTTGTCATTTATAGATGAGCAGTCTTGTTTTTTTTGTCTTAAATCTGTCTTTTTTTAATAGTAATTTATAAATCCAGCAGAGACACATGCATCATTTTTAATTCTATATTTTTAGTGTCACAAATTTAGCCGTGGCTTTGTCCCATTGTGTTGAATAGATGTGACTTCACTTTAACTTGTTTGCTTTTTTAAGTGAATGTTACTTTAACGGATAGGTGAGACATTTTTCAAGCTTGTCTTGAAACTATAGCCAGTTTTTATTGAAACAGGTTTTGCTTGATGTTCATACTGGTCATTTATGGATCCTTTCCTAATGCGATTTCAATGGAAGTGACAAAATCCACAGTCCGTTTTTTTCTGCATAAAGACATAACCTTTTTATCTGAATGAATCAGAGCCTTCAGTCGTCTGAGGTGAGCTTTTTCCAGAGTTACAATATTTTTATTTTAAGTTTCCTGTAGTTGTTATTACTATTCCTCACAATGTTTTTGTCATTAGGCAACTTGTTCATTTGTACTGGGTGGCTGGTCAAAAATAACTCAAAGACTCATGGATGGATTTTCATTAATCATGTTACTTTACTACTTGAGATTGTTTTTCCAGAATAAATAACCTGTGAGTTGTTCGTCCAGGGAGTGGGTTTAGACTGTATGCTTGTTGCATGAACATGCACAACAAAAGCGGTATCTACTGAGTTCATCCCCCATCACTTACAATGAAAGGTCATTATGAAGGGATCTCTTGGTGGCCAGTATTGTTTAAAGGCAAATTCAAAAAAATGTGAATCTATCCTTTAAAATATGGAGAGAGGTGTCTTCACTCCTGTGCCTTTATCTGCTATTTGACGGTTCATTTTTTGATGAGTATCTGCAGAAAGTCCATGGTTCAGTTGTTAAATGCTCCCAAGTGGCAGATGAGACATTTTTGGATCCATTATAAAATGTCTGTGAAAGTCGCTCATACAAAGAAGAGGTTCAGATGCAAAATAGAAGAAATCCAAAAGTTGAATTTGGAGTTTATTAAAGGGGAAATTCGAACTTACTGTGAAAACTAGTGGGGACATTTCCATGATGTAGCCTTTTATGAGTACATTCTGAACTGCAAACAATATGATGAGGGATGCAATTCATTATGATAAATCAGGAAATTAGCTTGATGCCATAAAATAAATACATAAAAACATTTGAAACACCTTTCTCATAAAGACATTTTGACTTGTGATAGCAGAATAAAATGCAGGTGTAACTAATAATATTAGAAATGGCCCCAATAAGCTGTGACAGTGAACAAACATGCTCTGTACTTCAGCTCTGACGATAAAACACACACAATGGAATGAGGACATTTTCAAAGTTATTGGTTACACCAGAGTTTGACATGTGAAAATGTCTTTCCAGAGAAAGTTTACGTCTGTACCATGTTCACCTTATCTCCAAAACCAATTAAATGGGGATTAGTTTCTTTAATCTAAACTAACTACCTTCTGAATGCATTGGATTTCCTTCTTTTTTGCATGTATCTATAACCTTCCACTCCCAAAAAAAACACACTTGTGCTAATTTACGTTTTCTTTGCTATTTTCCTCCATTCAGAAAATATCTGTAAAACATAAAGAGACTCTAGTCTTCCTCATTTTATGGTCACATACTTTTTTCTTTCATATCTTCCCCTTGTTTTAGTTTTTTTCACCAAACAAACAACAGTTTCTTAGGATTCGAGGAAATGTCTGGTCACATCAGATACACATGCGCATCCAGTGGCTGTTTATAGTCTCATCCCTGATCAGCGAGTGTACATCAGCAGTATCAACACTTATTATGCGCTGCAGTCGTCATTTGAGTTGTGCTGTATTTGTTTGACTGTAAGTAATGAGTCAGTACGTGTTATATCCAGCAGATGTGGCTGAGAAGGATCCTCCTGATCTTCTGAATAAGAGGAAATGTCTGGAATACCTGGCTGCTCTCCGTCACGCCAAATGGTTTCAGGTAAATGCATCACAAAGCCGTGTCTCTCATCTTTACGTGATCACAGCTCCAGTGACGCAACCCCTGTTGCTCTCACTAATACATCTGAATTCAGTCGGTGATGCTGTGATAGTTATGATGTATTTTTTTCAAACTCACCTTGTATCATATTTATTTAAACAATACGTGTATCATATTGCAGAAGTAATGAACTGATCTCACTTCCTTTTTTTTAGGCGTTTAGGACTCTGTCTTTACTGTTCCAAAGAAGAACCACTTTAAGTCATTAATGTGAAATTCAAGGTTCTTCTTCTGATGATTTCCAGTATGATGAAAGCCTTTACAACAAAAAACATCTTATTACAACGAGAATCAGAAAATGTTCTTGTTTATACAACATGAATAAGACGTTACTGTGAAAGTTATTTTAATCATTGTGTGGCAGCTGTAAGTTCATATGTAAAATAAAGAAATAAGAGAGTGTAAATTGCACAAAATGTCCAAAAACAGCAGATTTTAGTTTGGTTTAGAATCTCTACTTACAAAGCAGGATTATAGTCTACAGTTGAATCCTGTATAATACTTCCAATTTACACTTTCACTCACCTGTGATTTGTTTCATCATATTTTTTATTTTCACAATTTATTCTCTATCTTAACAAAAGCCTTTTTATTATTTGATTGCTGTCATTTCTGAAGGCTCGAGCCAATGGGCTGCAGTCCTGTGTGATCATCATTCGGGTGCTGAGAGATTTATGTCAGCGGGTGCCCACCTGGGGGAAGCTGCCCAGCTGGGTAAGTGTGTCACTTGTCTGTTACGTTTTCTCTGTTTATAATAAATATATGTATATATATATATATATATATTAAGAGAAAAATGTATAACACTAATCAGTGATGTGATGCAGCTCATGCTGTATCACCCTTCAACAGCTTACCCACAGCAACGACTCTACTTCATAATGCATCAGTTCATACATACATCTTATGTAAGGAGATGATTTCAAACAAGAGTCAAGACATGGAAAAGTTACATTATTTATAAGCAAACCTGAATCATACCAGTATCTGTCTGTGTTTGTCTTCAGGCGATGGAGCTGCTGGTGGAGAAGGTGATCAGCAGTGCTTCAGGTCCACTGAGCCCAGGGGAGGCCATGCGCAGAGTCCTGGAGTGCATCTCCACAGGCATCTTGCTGCCAGGTCAGACAAGTTGAATGAGACGAGGAAACACAGATTATTTCCTAAATGTATCAGTATAGTTAGGCAAAGTGATTATGCTGACATTAAAGCATTGAGATAATGCTGACCGAATAGTAATTGGGATAACATACATTTCAACTCGATGGTGCAACTGAATTGACGTGAGCTTTTGATGCTCATCACACGGCGTCATCACACTGCTTAGATCAGAGGATATGATACGTTTCAAAAAGGGGCTGAAATGATCACAAATCATCCAAAACAGGTTTTCCACACCAAATTAACTAGAAAGAAGTAAATGTACTAACCAATGAATATGGCAACACTTGCTTTGCTTCAGACAACTTCTCCATTTGATGACGTGTCAAACCGCTGCTATCACTCTCAAGACAATGTTTCTTGTCCCATTTCATTTAGTTGGAAAATCAAATCAGCTTTAATACATTAAAGGTCCAGTGTGTAAGATTTAGGTGAAAGGGATCTATCGGCAGAAAGTGAATATAAAATAATCCTAGTGGTGTTTTCATCTAAATTGTACAAATTGTTGTTTTCTTTGCCCTTGAATGGGCCCTTTATATTTAAATACTTTATATTTACATCGGAAAACAGGTCCTCTCTACGAAGGCCCCCATGTTTTTAGTTTTTTTTTAGAGTAGCCCAAACTGGACAAACTAAACACCTTGAGTTTTTACGACAAATGAAGTCCTCTGCCTCTGCTGTAGTAAACAGAAAAATGTGAATATGAGGAACAGCTTTATTTGGAATATGTCTGTATTGAAATCTTGTACTAAGTTTTGACTTGGTCTTATTTACTTGTTTTCTCGTCCTCTCACTCAGACGGACCAGGGTTGATGGACCCCTGTGAGAAGGAATCAACAGATGCTTTGGGAACCGTGATGCTTCAAGACAGAGAGGACATAACGGCCAGTGCACAGGTACCAATACACACCATTTATACCATGGCCACTTATTTTGATTGGCTTAGAAGTGTGGATTACTTTAAAGTAACCAGGTAGATTAACCTGAAACATGTTAGGCCTGGAGTCAGTCACCTGAAAAAACTGCTGCTAAGTGAGGTCCACATACAAATAGTAGTTTGATATTTGTGTGAATATGGTGGGCAAATTGAGAGACGGTGAAAGACATTTAAAAATAATGTTAGCAATTGTGAAACTGTAGTGTGAGAAAGAGCTGCAGGCAGAAGGAGAAAACTGGAGGAAATGAGACTCAAACTAAAGTTAATTTTAGAGCTGTGAAGATGTCTCAGGAAGGTGTGAAAAGGAAATACATTTAGCAAAGTACTATATTTAATCATGTTGGATCACTATATATATCATTTTAATTATTGAGTAGGTGTAAGCAAGATAATCGAATAAAATTGTACAACTTGTTGGGTATTATGCACCATCTTTTCCCAGTTTTTTGTGTCACTTTGTACTGTCAGTTGTCAAATTTAAAATACCCAAGTTTCTTATGAAGAAATATGTAGCTGTACAAATATACATTTCCCATCTCTGTTGTCTTTGGTTCCAGCACGCTCTGCGGCTGCTCGCGTTCCGTCAGATCCACAAGGTCTTGGGCATGGAGTCCCTTCCCGCGTCCAAGGCCAGCGCTCGCAACCGCAAACGTCGACGGGACGTCAGCGACATGGGGGAGGGGGAGGGAGAGGGGGAGGGCAAAAAAGACAAGAAGGAGGAAGCAGAGAGTGCTTGACCCCTGCTTGCCAGAGCGGAGGCGTCTGCTAGTTTAGAGACTGGTACAGTGTCACAACTCTAAAATGTTCTTATCTTGAAAACAATCCTAACACGCAGCTATACACATATGAATATAACTGACACTACATGTTACATGTCTGCTCTTGAATTATTAGGGATAATGTGTTGGAGGAAGAGGACTGAAGTTTGAGAATCTATACCGCAAATCCTTTCTCCCGTGTCGTGATTTCCTGCAGATGTCGTGTGTCTGAAACTTTGCAGAGAAAATTGGCTCCGTTAAACAAAAGGATACTGACTGCATCATTCCATTTTAGTATAATTGCACAAGTACTGACCATCACTCCCTTGTTTATTCACAATAGTGAAAGCACTACAGTTGTTCTGTTTTCTATGATATTAGAGCCTCTGCTATTATTACATCAGAAGCACCTCATGCTTTATTTCTAGAGTCTGAACTCTACTGCTCTTTAGGCCAGTTCAATATTAACATCTTGACACGAGTCATGAGTCACTGAACAGATGTCGGTGCATGACACCTGTACACCTGAAATGTGTTTTTCAGCTGGTTTGTTTTTAAAATCAAAAGATGAGGGTTTAGTGTGTTGAAGCTGTGAGATCATTGAAGACTGACGGTTCAGACCTGGTTTCAACATCCGTGATCCCGTCACAACAGAGCCATGTTCCAGAACACGTACGTTACTGTGATGTTCTTTGTGCCTGAGTTGACTCATTGGTAATAAAAGAGCGCGGCACTGTTGAATGACCTTCCTGAACTCTTCACACCTTGTGTTTATCAACATTTCCTCCTGATGTCTTTTGAAAACTTGCAAGAAATTTGACTGAAGAGTTTTGAAATGTAACCAAAGGCCCCACTCCACTTGGACCCCCCCCCCCCCCCCCCCGTAAATGCGTCAGAGAGGTTTTTATCAGAAACCTACAAAGACACACAGGCTCAGTCAATCTGGAGGAGAACGAGTGTTACGTTGCACAGTCTGTAGCATGCTGAGAAAATGAAGCACTTAAGAAATGGCAGTGTTACTGTATGCAGCCATGATCTTATCATTGAAATAATATGCCTAGTAATCTTTTTTTCTTCCACAGTCTGGTTAGCAGAAAAGAGAAGCTTTAGTCATAAAAATGAGACTGAATATCTACTGTAATGAAAAATAAAATTTGTGATAGACTTCGACTTTCTTCCTTGTGCCTGCATCATGTGGTGTGTAACAGAAGAATGAGTAAAGGGGAACATGTTTTTTCTTTGTCTGGTTATCATTGTCAAGACTTTATTTCACACAGATGTAGGACAGGGAAGGGACGGTTGCACAGACCCGAAGGCTTAAAAGTTGATGTGAGAGATTTATTGTGCCGTTTTAAGTTTGATTTCATTTAAGAGTATCATATATATAAGTATTGCTTATTTTATTTCTGAAGATTATTTTGTATTGTTGAAACAAAAAGCGTGAACAGTTGCTGTCCTATTATTTGAATGTCTTTGTAGTGTTGCCTAAAATTGAGGGAGGACATATTAAAACACTTTTAAGCCACTTTGTCTCCTGAGTTTTTGTGTGTGTGTGTGTTTTCTTGGTCGTTACTCCTGTTGTGGACCTAAATCTATTTACACAGGCACATTGTAGGTTAAGGTTAAACACCAGGTTAGGATTATAGCAGAGGTTAGGTTAAGATTAGGGTTCGATTAAAGATATGGATTGGTTTAAAACCATGTAAAAGGTGAGGATTTGTTTAAGGTTATGATAAAGGTTAAAGTTAAAGAATACTTTAAAATGTATGGTAAAGTTTAAGGTTTGGATTAGGTTGATGTTAGGGTTAGGTTAAGGTAAGTGTTAAAATGAAGGATAAAGTTAATATTGGGCAAAGTAGTAAGTATGTTTAAGGTTAAAGTAAGTCTAAAGGAAAGAAATGTAATGTCTGAAGTCAAGGGGCCACGAATGTCTGTGTGTGGGCGTGCATGCATGATTGTCTTTCTATTGTTATGAGGACCAATTTTGGTTCTGAACCATAATTATGCCGAAGTTATGAAGGTTAAGACTTGGTTTTCGGGTTAGAGTTAGGTTTAGGTTATAGGGTTAGATTTAGTCGTGATGGTTAAGGTTAGGGTAAGGGGCAAGGGAATGCATTATGCCAGTGGTGGTCCTCATAAGAGACGTGTGTGTGCGTGTGTGTCTTTGTTCCGTTTTAGACTTTGTCTAGAGACCAACAACGAACGGAGAAGTCCCCTCACTCCCCCAGCGTCACTTCTTACGTCGCCTCATTAAATATAAACGACATATTCCTAAATATCCAGGAAGTGACAGACGGAGACCGGCGCGAGCGGCAGCGGCAGCAGCAGCGGCGGCAGCAGGCACATCTGGATCGTGACATTTATTGGATGTGCTCCTGTCGATTTGTTCAGATGAAGAAGAGGAGAGGGGACGTCACCGCTGAATGAAACGGAGAGGATCTGAACTCGTGGGCTTGTTTTCCTGCAGTTTGGAGAGGAGAGAGGAGGCTGTCAGCGTCTGTCCAGAGAGAGACAGAGAGACAGAGAGCTGCAGGTACTGAAACATTCATGTCCACCAGCATCCACACTGAACAAGCTGTCAGGGAGGCTTTTCCGCTGCTTGTCTCTGTAAATCCCTGCGACACGAGCAGCCAGACACATGTCAACATCTGTACACAACATCTCGGGTTGTTTTTATTGTTTTGACCTCGTTTCGTTCCCGTTGTTTTGTTTTCCTCGACAGCAGCTGCTCCACACGCACATACCCAGACATTAGAGAGCAGCACACACCGTGGACAGCAGCATATGCTATTCAGAGGTATTCATAGACCCCCCCCCCCCCCCCTTGCCTTTACAGGTGATCCAAGCAGAATCATCCAGCCCTTGTCCTGTTCATGGCAAAGGTATGTACACGGAACATGACAGTGTGCACATTCAAAACCCTGATTTTATGTGGTGTCAAAGTTTCCCTGTTGATTTGAATTTAGAGATCTAAAACAATAGCTGCATATTTGAGTTTCATCTAAATTTCAAAAAAGTTCAGATGTTCAGATTTAGAAAATAATTGGAATTAGATTTAAGTCATTTTAATACAACGAGATCAGTGTGTAGGCGTAGAGATGGAAGTCAGTGTTTCTGGTATTGAAGTTCTCTTGAATCTCTTGCGTACAGGTCGTCTGTGTGCCATTGTTTTACATGATACATTTTAATGTTATTGAATGTGTTACTGACTTGGCCAGGTCTTCTTTGTATCTGAGGTTTTTGATCTCCATGGGACTAACCTGATTGAATAAAGACCAATAGATAAGTTGAACATCGACCCACTAGCTCTAGAGTACATTGTCAATTATTTTCCCAGTGTGGTCCTACATTATAATGGGGGTCCATAAATATCGAATAGTTTCTACAGTAGTAACAGTACAATAGTTGGTACAGCTCCAATGTCTAAATTCAAAACTAAACATTTAGTGAAGGTGAGCAAGACATTAACTTTCTGCGAATGATCAATCCCAATTCACTTGGGTTTGAATCAGTGGTGGTGACCAGGTGGAAGTTTTTGCTGCGATCAGGCTGATATTTATTTGACTAAATGTCAGTGTGGATTCTTTTTCATTATTTACTTCCTTTGTCATTGCAATCTGTGGTTCCCCTGTTCTTTTGTGGCAGAGCAGGTCTGCCCACGTATGTCAAGAAATGGTGGTTACATGACTCTACCAGAGAATTTAGATTTTGAACGGCAGATACAGGAAGTTATGTGATGACCACTGGGTCATCTTTTTTGGCCTCTGAAAGGGGGTTATCCTACAGAAAGTTTCAGAACCAGTGGGTTTAAATCATAGATTGTATAGAAATGATGATTTAAATTAAGCAGGTTGGTGCGCCTGAAATTAACAATGAATTTAGTGAACTTAAGAGTTTCCTCTATAAATACTATGACAATTACAGATTATTACAAATTAGTTGTTTAATAACCACAACCAGCCTGTAAATTCTGACTGCCTTTATTTCAGATATATGATAAAGTTGATGGCTGATTCCTAATTGTCTCTGCAGATGAGCTGGACTGCTGGGACTCAGTGTGTGGCCAAAGCAGACCACAGAAAAGCCAAACCTGGAGAACTGGCTTATCACAAAGGAGACATATTCACTATTGTGGACATTAGCACGGTACTGTCATGTTTTACTGAATCCAAGGCACAGTTCATACTGATTTGCATGTACATCCTCTTTGTGATTCACCGTATGACATAAGACCGATGGCTCTTTTTCAGAGGAAGGGTTTTTACAAAGCCAGACACAACACCACAGAGAAAGAGGGGCTCATCAACTCCACCAGTGTTCGTGAAAGAGAGGCTCTACGTGTCAACCCCAGCCTCAGCCTCATGCCGTACGTCTCATCTTTTGAATATTGCACGTGTTTCTTTTTTCGAGTTTCTCACAGGAAAACCAATCTTGTGACCACTCGGTGTGGGCTGCCGTTGGGTATTAATCACTCTAATTTTAACAGTTAACTGCCAAATGTTGGTTAGTCCTGTGCAGTAAGTGATATGTACACTTTTTACTAGGAATCAAAAATTACTCAACAGCACATTAACCAAATTTTTAACCAAACTTGGTGTGAATTTTACTTTGGTGAGTAACAGGGCACGCGGTATCTACCAAAGACTGCAACATCTTTATGGATGTTTGAAGGCACTGTTGTACCAATATAATTTTGGTCACTGACATAGGAAGGATTTCTCCTGGTGATGCTGATGGTGAATCTGACAGATCCTCAGTGTGTTTGTGTGGGAGAGGGAGAGTAAGGACTTTTGATGCCATTCGGTTTCAACTTTTACAAATACAATGGCGATCCTGTGATTTCTTTAGGAGCACCCACAAACTATAAGAAGTTCACCTGCACACACATTAACTATCTATCTGAACATGCAGCACTATGACTGAGAGGGAATGAATTGAGTGGGAGGGATCTTTTTTATTTTTCGTTTAAAGGTGAAAAAATCAACTACTGGTCCGATGCGATCACCTCCTGTCTGATTAAAAAAAAAACAACAACTGTGAAATGTTTGGGACTCTTTTGTGAACCCAAACAGAAACAGTATCAGCATGATTCACCCTGTGCTGTCTTTCATCAGCTGGTTCCATGGGAAGATCTCTGGTCCAGAGGCGGTGTGTAAGCTGCAGCCAACTGAGGACGGCCTGTTCCTGGTGCGAGAGTCGATCCGCCACCCCGGCGACTACGTCCTGTGCGTCAGTGTCTCTGGAGCAGTCGTCCACTACCGAGTGATTTATCAGGACAACAAGCTGACTATCGACAACACGCAGTTTTTCTACAACCTCATCGACATGATCGAGGTGAGAGAAGATTAAGTGGGAAAAAAAGCTTCAACAAAGTCCAGCTGCAGTGTTCACAACATCTGTGAGGAGAAAAGGAAAGTGTTGCCTGAGGACTCAATCTACATTATTCAAAAAGTCCCTGTCATATAACAGACTTCAGTGAAGGGATTCCAGGCACAAATCCATCTACGTCTAAGGTGTATACAGAGAAGCAAAAATAGTTTGCAGTATAAAGAATTTAGTGTGAGAGCAGAGCGGTTTGCCTTGTGGCCTGTGGCTCCAGGAGTTTTGACTTCTTCACAATTGGGACAGCAGCATAAACTATCAATTGATAAATTTAGTTCGGCAATTTTTTTCTAAGATCAATGTGATGGGTCATCAGATGAGCCAAATTTCCTGGTGATTCAATTTAATCCATTCATTAAAAAGCAAAAGTCGGAGGATCTCCAAAGCCCGTGGAATAATTAAATTGAGACTGAAGTGCTGGGCCAACAGATATTTGATCATTGTAGGCCATTAGTCAGCCTAAACCCCACCAGTGTCTAATTTCACTTCATGTGTCTAAACTAAAACACAAACAGGAAACCTCATGGGGGTTGCGCTGAAAGCTCAGCTGCAGTGAGGTTCAGATATCGACTTCCCACAGTTGGCTGCAGCACCTTATCAGCGAGCCGCAGATGGTGTCAGGTCTGAGTCAGAGTGGCCGAAAGGTTCCTGCGAAGATGTTGGAATGATGGTCCGCGTCAATATTTAGGCGGAATCATGTTCTCCTGTAACTTCTGTGTCCCTGTGCCTGCAGACGGCTGACTGTACCACACCAGGCTTTAATGTGTCGCTCTGCATGAACTCCAATTTATCTTAGCTTGATTCAGCTGCTGCCTGTTTATACTTCTACCATTAGAAAACAGAGGCCTTACAGAGACACCGACCAATACACATTTCGTGTGGTGCAGTGTGTCTTACTTTCTGGGTTAAGGTTAACAAAGTACACTCATTGTTTCCTCATCAAGCCACAGTCCTGACCACAGTTATCATATGGCTTCCTGAGTACTGAGTGTACTGACGCACAGCTCAAACTCTCTGTGTCAATGATTCAATGAGCTTGTGATTATTTTTTTAAGCGAGAGAAAACAATAAATGTATAATTGTAGTATGAACATGGAGAGGAAATAACAGATGCTCTAAATAAAAAAAACATCTTATAAATAACTGAATGTCTATAATAAATATAGACAATAATCATATTTGAACAAATACTAATGATTATACAAACGCAATCAAAACACATTGTGCAGCGACTTGAAGGAGACTCCATTCATAAGATTGTGGCCCCGGTAAAACCTGCTGACCAGCACTGATGTGTCACATGTGCACAGATGTGTGTGATGAATATCTGCTGTTGTGTTTGCGTCTCTGCAGTTCTACTCGAAATACAAAGGCTCCATTGCCACGACTCTTCTAAAGCCCAGACAAAAACAAGGAGCCAAGTCCGCTGAGTTAGAGCTGTCCAAAAGTAAGTCTCATATTTAAAACTGTGTCCAAAGAAAATGGTATTGGTACAACAGTGCCTTTCCTCAGTAGGACTGGAAAACGTTTTATCAAGGAGAGGGTTTACTCGTGAAATGATTTGAATTAATCATCAGCAGTCCTTTTTAGAATATCAAATATTCACAGCGATGACCAAATGAGAAAGTAAAAGAATGAGGCAGGTTTATATTGTTCATGTGTCTCTCCTCCACAGCTGGATGGCTGCTGGACAACACAAAGCTCACACTGGGGGAGAATATTGGAGAGGGGGAGTTTGGTGGTGAGATTTTTTATTTGATTTGGTTCACTCTTATTAGTTTTGTAATCTCTGTGGCCTCACTGGGTTTGAAGCGAAAGCAGATTTAGAGCATGGTTCCCTCGAGAAGTAAAGTGCTGTCATATCAAAGATCTATGATGGGTAAATAAAGTGTTACTGTCCCCGCAGCTGTACATGAAGGAGAGTACATGGGCCAGAAGGTGGCAGTAAAGACCATTAAATGTGACGTCACAGCCCAGGCCTTCCTGCAGGAGACAGCAGTTATGACGTGAGAACATTTCAGCACTTTAAAATATTCAGCTTCTGCCAAGGCCAATGCGAAGAATGAATCAAATAAACTCTGTGTTTCCATTACTGTACTTACATTGTGGTTTGTGTTTCCCAGGAAGCTCCAGCATAAAAACCTGGTGCGTTTGTTGGGCGTCATTCCTCACAAAGGGCTCCATATTGTCACAGAGCTCATGATCAAGGTACAGTTAACATGTCTATCAGTGGTTTCTCCGTATCAACATTCTCACAATAAGAACAGATAACAATGTAGAATAACTGAACTAGAAAACAAAGTGGACTTATGTGATATGTTAGTTAGAAAGCAGTTTATGCTGATATTCAAGTATATAGTGGAGCATCAAATAGTTAGCCCCAGCTTGCTGTGTGTAGAGAACTCCTCTTATGGAACATTACTGATGTGTTGTGTCGTTTGATTTTGTGTTGCAGGGAAACCTCGTTAATTTTCTCAGGACAAGGGGACGTTCAGTTATCACCTCAGTTCAGCTGCTCCGCTTTGCACTGTGAGTTCAAACGAGAATTTAAAAAATACCATTTTGATTCTGTGTGTGTTCTCCATAGCAAATAACATTCTGTGTGCAGAGTGTAGACAGTGTGGACAGATGGGCAGCGTACAGTGTTTGAACAGTGTGTTTCATGAAAGTCACCTGAGACTTGTTGGTGTGGCTTTGCGTGCTGCTGCTGCAGTGATGTGTGTGAAGGGATGGAGTACCTGGAGTCTAAGAAGCTGGTTCACAGAGACTTGGCAGCTCGTAACGTCCTGGTCTCTGACGACAGTGTGGCCAAGGTCAGCGACTTTGGTCTGACCAAGGTGGACTCCAAGGTGTCAGATAACATCAAGCTGCCGGTCAAATGGACCGCCCCCGAAGCTCTGAAGAAAGAGGTTTGAAGAGCTTTTCTTTTACCTGTTATTAGTTATTCATTATTATTATTATCATTATATTTACTAATAGTAATAATAATAATGTTAACATTACATTCATCTGTTTATGAACCCATATCATTACATCCTGATGTGTGTGTTTATAGAGAATGTAGAGTAAAATTAACCAAAAAAGAAGGGTGGCCATGAATTACTTTTTAAATATATATAACCCTATAAAGAAATCATTCATTAAATCCCTATAATCTGTGTTAATCCATGAATTAAGACCAGGTTGGTGTGAGGACCCTTTGCAAATCTTTCTCCAGTGTAACTTGTCTTTTATCAGGATTTCAGAGTTTGAATACTTGCTGTGTTAAAACCCCCTCATAATCCCTTTACTAAGTAGTTCCTTTTATAAAGTGTCTACATACACAAAGTACAAACTGTTTCTCTCATCATGCAGAAATTCTCCACAAAGTCAGATGTCTGGAGTTACGGTGTTCTTCTGTGGGAGATCTTCTCATACGGTCGTCTGCCGTACCCGAAGATGGTATGTAGCGCTAATATATGTCACTGTTGGTGTGCAACGTGTGTGCAACGTGTGTGTGTGTCAACATCATCAAATATCTCAGCTGAATCTCTCTCTGTGCTTATGAATGAACTTTATATACTCAGTTTTCCTCGATTCATCAAAACAAATCATGATGGCAACAACAACAGAAGACTCAAAACAACCCCTCCAAAAGTAAAAGCAGAGACAAGTACAAGAACGTTAGACAGCTGTAGAAACACAGACTTTGTATTTTACGTAGAGTGGCAGAAGCAGCCTGTCACACTGTACAGTTGTTTGGTGATGGACTGTTTCTGTAGCAGCTGTGTAGGCACACAGGGATACTGAGTGGGGTCTGTGACAACAGCAGCTGCACAGTGCAGGGTGTACGAGTGTGTGCACAATGTTTGCACTCGAGAGAAAGAGAAAACAAAATCAGGTCAGATGAACAACTTCACCACAGGATCACAAAAGGGAAACCAGGTTCTTCTATGTCTTTTAAGTGATGATCAGGGCGGAGGAGACGCCATAACTTGTTTTGATCCGCTGTATAAAGGAGCAGAATCAGGCCTTTATCTAATGAGGAATAATCATCAAGTGATGCCTTTGTCCTGTTAGAGATACAGCAAATATCACCGTGCATGGATCAGGGTATATTGTTTTGTTGCATATAGATGACTACACTTCAAACATTGAGTCACATGACCAGAACACATGGACCATTGATTGCAGGTCATTGGTGACATAGGACAGTTATCATCCAACACTATTTTATTATTTTACATTATTATTCACAGTGATCAGTATGTCCGTCTTTCTGATGTTTTGGTTTTCAAGAAATTTATAACTTGCAAACCATATGTACATTTTTCAAAAAATGTCACAGTAATAATTATCAGGTAAGTGGTGCTCAAGTTTGATTTGGCCAAATTAAGAACAGCTTCTCAACTTTTCCCCAGTAAGTATCAAGATGCCAGACACCATTTTGATTGCAGTGTATAGATGTGCAGGGATTTACCTGTTATCACTGGCAATGAATTACAGAATCACTCAATATCTGACATTAAATAAACACCAATGACAAACTGGAGGGACCAAAAAATTCTGCTGGCAGCTCACAGGTTGTTGAGTGAAAACTTGTTTTTAGCATGTCTTACTGTATTTATATGATTATTCTAATATAAAATCATCTAAAATCAGCTGTTCTTTTCACTGAGGAATATTTTACAATTTCAGGCTACTGTGATGGCACCAAATAATCTGACGTCTCCAGTTTTGTGTGTGCCGGCGGAGTAAAGTCATCTCCTAATCCCTCTGGTTTTTGACAACTCGGCTTTAGTAGAACAGAGATGATGATGGAAATAGGAACTGACTCCCCTCTCAGCCCACAGCAACAGGAAGGAGTATCAGGCTTGTTACCTAACTCTTGTACCATGTCATGTCAGGATTCATGTCTTATCACACAGAAGGTGTGTCAGTGGAAAAGCAGCCAAGCCGAGTGGTCAGATTGGTCACTAGGCCGTCATCACTGGATTGACTTAGCACGTCTGAGCAGGAAATCGCTTCAGGTCATTGACATCATTGTCCTGCGTCAGCGAGGAGAGAGGTTTATCAGAGAGACTTCACAGGGGAGCCTCTACTGTTGCAGTACATTGTGATAGGGCAACATGTCGGAATAATCGTATTGCTCTTAGGTAGTTTAATCTACTTTTATAAACTGTTTGTGTTGGTAGGAAGAGGAGCTTAATCTTTACCGGTGTCACCGAGGTCAGAGCACTATTGGTGTAAGAGACAACAGGTTGACGTAACAGGGATCATGTTGAAACTGTAATGGAGAGACTGGAAAGGAAGTATGCTACTTAAACAGGGCCCTGTTTGCTCCTCTCTGTCTTGTAATCCCTGCTCCCTGACCACATGTGATTTGTGTCTTGGGCCAATGGTTCAGCGAGGACGGCAGGATCAGGCAGCATTAATGGAAGGGACAGTTGGCACATTGAGGCCTTGATGTCTCTTTTGCACAATACATAAGGAGGTGGTGTCCTTTTAAATGTAGATGATTATCTCCTAATCACTGTCTGTTCAACAGGTTAATTCATTTTAGTTTATTGTGCCCTCAATTAAAATCAGCACCTGGTAATTTGCTATCTGCTGTTATCTTGCAGAGAAGACAAATTAACAAAGAGGAAGTGAGTGTGTGTGTGTGTGTGTGTGTGTGTGTGTTTGCAAAAAGTATTGCGAGGCCTTTTTGTAATTGCTATGCAGCCAGACAAATGAGATTTGTTTCAAAAAAATGTTTATTTAGCTTGTATTGTACTATTTGCTAATGTCACCACACCTTCCACTCCTCCCTCTCTACCCCCACTTCCTTCCTCCTTCCTTGTTGCTCCCTGATCATGCAGACTTTGAAGGAGGTAAAGGAAAAAGTGGAGGGAGGTTATCGGATGGAGGCTCCAGAAGATTGTCCTCCTGACGTTTACACCCTAATGACCATTTGCTGGGAGCAGGAGCCGCGCAGAAGACCTGCTTTCCACAAACTGAGGGAGAAACTTGAGCGGATGATGGGGACACACAGCCCGGGCCCTGGGTCAGAGCATCGGGATGGGATCCAGTCTGGCTCTGGATGCTGATCCTGGTCTTTAACTCACAATGGTGGAAAGAAAAGTGACGACACTTGGTGCCGCTAACCCGCTCATTGTGCATCACACGAAAAGATCCAGCGTAAATGCTCCTTTGCACACAACAGTCTAACTGGATTCCTTTGGATATGACAAGACAATGATTCTGGTCTGATGTAATGCCAGAAAAGATTTTGTAGTTGGAGGCTTGAACATAATAACTTGGGTTCAGTGGGTCTGAGCGAAGCAAAAATGGTTGAATCATATCCTGACATGGCCATTTTAATACTGAGGCTGAAATTCAAAGACTGTTGGATGGATTGTCATGAGACAGATAATCCTCGTCCTCAGAGGATAAATCCCAATCATCTTAAAGATCGCAACCGCTGGATGGATTGCCATGAAAACGGGCACAGACGATTAATTCTAATGTTCACTTTTATGGCTAAATACCTTTAAAGCCATAGACTGTATATAAAGATGGACAAAATGACAGCTCACTAAAAGCGAAGCCAAATCACGACTTGATCACCACCTGGTGGCTGGCTGCAGTACAGATCATAGATCCCACCCCCTACCTGGTAGCAGATGTGAGATGAGCCAAACTCAAATAAATGTTTGTCAAAGATGGTTTATGTCGTTTTAGCTCTATCTTATCACAATGATTTATGTCCAAGTGTTCATTTTATTTTATTTAATCATTTGATGCTATACAAATGTGAAATGATTGACAGCTGAGACTGACTCCCAATTGGTTGAGCGTTGAGCGACTGCTACTGCGCAGACTCTGGCTCTAAATGCACTAGATGTTCGTATCCAGGATATTTTCCTTCTCTTCCGGATAGTGAGAGGAAGTGAAGACGCGTCCTTACAGTGTTGAGTTTTTGTCTATTCTTGGGATTTATTGACAGTAAGAAAAACACAAAGCACCAGTATCACCCTTAAGCGATATTGTAAAGCATTATGATGATACAGTCAAGTCTTATAATGTTTTTTGAAACGTCATGATGATGATATGTCATGTGTTTGAGTGTCAGGTCAAAAATGAAGAGTGAAAACTGGTTATTTGCAAGTAATGTCAGGGAGAGATGTCAGAAAAAAGATGAAATGAAGAAAGAAGATCAATGTTCATCCTGGATTTAATCACCAGATCAGTACAATCTGCTCGTACCCCAGCATTAGGCTCAGCAAAATGCCACGGACTCGGGGCATAGTGTGAAAAATATTTGATGTCATTTCTGGTCAATAACAAGTAAAGTTGGTTTAAAAAAAAATATATATATATATATATTTTTGCTTGTGCACAGAGATGATTAGGAGAAGTGTGGCTGCTCATTTTCAGCACATACTCTTTAGTCCTTTGGTTAATACAGTAGCTTTTTGACTTCTGTGAATGCCAGATGTTTTAAAATTAACTCATCTAAGAAACCAAGCCTGTTGTTGCCACTTTGTGCTCCACACTCCACTGGGCAGGACACTAGAGGGGGACTTTGATTCATTTCTTTCAATTTTAATTCAGTGTATTTAGATTGAATTTGTTCTGTCGGACTAAATCTAAAGGAAATTCGTTATTTATTAATCATTTCTGTTCCGTCTGTATTTGGATTTTGAGATTATAGGAGCGACCTCGTGTTATCTGCTTTCCACTACTCTCATCTCTAGGGAGCTCTTGGGATTTTTGCAGGTACAGAATGTTCCATGCTTTCTTATTCTTGGATGGGAGTTTTATTATTTTACATATAAAGTTAAATTATTCTATTTATTAGAAGACACATATCACTAATTTCACATCTAATAGACATGCAATGAAATGTAAGATTAATACACTTTTCAAGCTCAAAACATACCACATGCGAAAACCTCCTTTTTTTGGATTATTGTCACGTCACAAGACTAAATTGAAGATGTCATTTCATTTTAAGTCTATGTAAGCCTGGGTTTTGTCTGTGTCCCAGGAGATGGACCCCAAATTGAGGCTTGATCCTTTATCTGTTGTTATCATGCAGCGCTGACGAGGATCCTCCATGATTTGTTCAATCTGCTGGGTTTTCCTGAAGCTCTCTAATGGGATGAGCAGCAATTTCCTGCACAAGGATTTATTAAGGAACCAAATGTAAAAAAAAAACAAAAAAACAAACATAATAAAAGATGTGCTGTCTCTAAAGGGGATGAGTTATACGTTATTTGCTGGAGGATTTTTTTCCTCCTTGCGTATCATGTGTATTTGGAGCACCGATGTAGGGATCTGCTTTTGTATCAGTACCCATATGTTAATGGGGGAGCTGAGATGATTTTCTTAGTGGGTCTAAGGTGTTCTTTTCAACTTATACTCAGTGAAGACTTAATCTGCTGATCCACTGGCAAAGGTAAACAGAGAGTGAGCCATCAGCTGTTGCTTTCAGCTGCTCCTAAAGAGAGACAAGATTTAGAGGGAAGGTCAGAGCTGTCCATATAGTGGAAGGAGAGAAAAGCATTTATGATGTTTTACAAAGATTCAATGAAACGATCACTATGAGGTTAAAGTGTTGATTTTCATCATCACACTTTGAGATCACCATGATCTTAATTTGTCCAATTACCATTGGTGGACTAATAATTGGGGGACTAGTGTAAATAAAAAGTGTTGTATTTTAACTCAAATTAAGATCACCTAACATTTGTGATCACAATGGCAGGTGACTGTTCTTGTGGATGACCCAAACAGCATCTAATCATGATCTTTGATTTGTAAAAGAAATGATATTGTAACAGGTTGAAACATTGAATGTATAGTATTTAAACCCTCACTCACCCAAATCATTTAAAAAAAATAAATCATCTAAAGTCCTAATATTTAAAATTTGCCTGTAAATCTTTTGGCTGAGGTCTGTATTACCTGTAACAATCAGTAGACCCTCTTCGCTCAGCCTCAGTATTTACTTGCTTGAAGGGTTTTGGCCCCAGTTTGGTCTTGGATTACTTTATATTTTGCCTTTGAATGATTTATTATGATCTTCCTCCTTTATGCTCAATTTTTTAATTCTCCAGCCTTTAAAGCTTTATCAACAAAGGTTATTTATCAGGCAACAACTACGTTGGGTCCTACATATGCATGTAGACAGCTGCTTTGAACCAATGTATTTATTGTTTGGTAAGCTTGCATAAATAATGCCTCACATTCCAGTATAAGATGAATATAACCATTCAGATTCAGGACCAAGATGTGAACACAGATCAAGAGAATGGAGATGATTAACAAAGGATTTATTGTAAGTGAGTAACAGAGTTTGTCCTGAGGGTTCCAGTGAGGAGGCTGGGAATGGTGGAGTGAAGAAATCCTGAGTGAAACTACTTCGATATCACAAACAAGCAAGAGTTTGCTGAAGGGACCTTTTCCCCTAAAATCGGAGTAAAACTCAACCGCTTTCATTGATTTCTTCTTCTGTCATTGTCTCTTACCGTGGCTAGTTTTAAGTAGATTGTGGTCTGAGGCTAAGAACAAAGAAGGTCTGAGGTTGAGGAAAAAGCATGGCCATGCGCTCTGAGCCTAAGTACATAATGTGCTCTTCCTAAAATACTGCTTGGTCTGAGTAGATGATCATCCCTGGGTAGCTGCTTTCTTCTGCTTCAGACACTAAGTACTAACCAAAACTTACATCTTCATCATGTACTGCAAAATCATGTTGTGTTCCTACAATAACTAGAGGAATGTGGAAGCATCAAGATGGATCCTAATGGGCCAATTAAAGCTCTTCCCCCTTGATGCCTGAGAGAAACATACCTTTTATTTACTGGTGATGGGACATTGTTACAAAGAATCTATGTGATGCATCAAATGGTTGTGATTGTCACCATGATGACAGCATAGTGCACTTAAAAATAAATGGAAAGTTACAGTTAGGCTCTTGGTTATAACTTATCCCGAAACCCTCACAGTCGAGACAGCACTTCCTCGGATCTTCAGCATAACATCTTCCAAGTCGGACGTCAATTGGATGAGCGAATGTCAGAAGAAGTGAAGGACCGCGTGTGAAATATGTTTAGCCCAGGACATACTGTACAGTAGGTAAGTAGGTCAGGCCATGCATGTGCAAGAGTGGAATTACAGCAGAACACAGAGAAAAGATGAGTTTCCACTTCATCGTCTCTTTCACTGTTGGAAATTCAACCTATTTGTCATCCACTGGTTGTTCCTAAGGACCCAATATGTAAAGTAAAATAATCGAAACTCATTGTGGGGCGGTTCGTATAAAGCCACAACGGGAAGATTCAGCTTTACTAAGGCAAAGATCGTTCACATTGTTGTACACAGTCATATTATCAGGTGACAGGATAAGAAAGGATGAACGTGGACAAGCTGCCACTTTGTACAGTACGCAGGGGGGGTCACTTTAACTCATGAAACCAAGGTAAAGAGCAGCCACCTGTCTCTCTAATCCAAGGGGCCTGCCTCACAGAGGGACACTACTTTTACTCTACATGTCAACTTTAATTGAAATAGAATGAATTATCTCTGTCTGCTGTCATTTAACTTATTAGTAAGTCACTCACCTCACAAACTATATTTTCCCAAACTTGGGGCTTTAGTCATGAGATGCCATTAGCTTTAAAGAGCTAACCACAGGGTCATAGTTGAACTTAGGCCATGACTTCTAAGCCAAGACAGCAGATCTAATTATCCTGTTCTCCCAGTGTCCGTCCAGGTCTTCTCCAGTTACTCCGGCTTCCTCTCACAGTTAATGTTAGCCTCTCTACACTGACCCTGATGTGTGAATGTAAGAGTGAAGGATTGTTTGTCACCCCTGTGATGAACTGGTGCCCCTGCCTTTGGAAAGTGTTTGAAACAGAATGAACTGTGTTACACTTTTCATTATAGGTAAATACTGAACTGCACAAGGTGGTGCTATGTGTCTATATTAGATGTGCAGGAAAAGACGTCTAACAGAGGAAGCACAGTCTCCAGATGAGAACCTCATGTGGAGCTGGTTTGGGATGAACTCAGAAGGTGAAAATAAAGTGCAACATATTTTCAAGGAGCTTTGGGATCAATGTGGAGACAAACTTTCCAAACAATACTCGAAAGCAACTCCACCCGTTTATCTACAACATCAATCAGCTCTTCTTCTCACCGAGCACTTTGATTGGATGTTTAACAGGTCAGGAAACAGTACTGGACTTGGACTCTGCCAAATTGAAACGTTAAACGTCTGACAGTAAAAGTGGAATCAAAATGTTTTTGAAAGGGTGATTTTTGCATGTGTACGTTTCCAGTTTGCACGAAGGTGTTTGGGAGTCAGAAATGTTGATTTAATTTTGTTAAAAGAGAGGATTTATTGATTCCTTTTAATTTGATTCTAGGCTTTAACAATAGAAAAGGCTCCTATAGTACGAGCTACTGCCTGCCTGTTTGCACTTGTATTTTGAAATGTGAACTGACACACACATGCTGCAATAACTATCCACACACACTCCATACAGTTAAAGTTCAAGCACCTGTATATATTCTTAGTTCTGTATTGTATTGCATTTGACATTTTTATAGTAAGCTCTTTTTTTTTTACCTTGCTTTTATTTTCATTTTCATTTCAATTTAACTATTGCACTGCTGAGCTGACAGGTTTGCTCTTGTCGACCCTGTGTTAACTGCATATGACAAATAAAACTTGAAACTTGAAACTGGTAGGACGGTTTTTATTTTGATGTCACCGCCAGCAGTCTGTTCACATGTCTGTGGAGGCGCGATGGCTTCAGTAATATCAAACTTCAATGTAAAAAGAATGTCAACACTTTTATTCACGACCTCACCCAGCAGAGGAACCAATCACAGAAGAGAGATCTCTGCCTGTATGTGTGTATGTGTGTGCTTTTCCATGACAGAGGGCCAGTAAATCACATGAATACCTTCCCTGTCACTCCACCTCACTCTTCCGTCCACCTCACCTTTTCTTTCTCCCCCTCTCTTCCTCTCTCCTCCCCTCTTCCTTCTCTTTTTCTCCCTCCCTCCCTCCGCCCCCTTCACCTCCCTCAGTAAGCTGACACTGTGCATTTACACATTAGCTGCTTTTTACCGCTAATAGGATCAGGGGGACTTACATTGTCATCTGATAAAACTAAGCAGCTTGATAACTACACTGCTCCTTTTTAACCAATTTATGCTCAATTATAAAAACAGAGGCAGAGCTGAGGGACAGAAATGTATTAACACGATCATGAGGGGATGAATGAGTGATCATTACTCTGTAAGCTTGTTCACTGCAAGAGTCATCTTTAACAAGACTGTTGGTCATTGACACAATATTGTTATGTTCATATTGTATTACACACTGGTTTTCACCTTTGAAATTCAGATGGTAATTCAATTCACTTATTAAACAAATCAAAAAACAATTGAATTAATTTATTGTACTTTGCAAATTGTTACTCGGATAAGATTTTCCTCTGTTATAACCTGACAACATATCCTCCACGTACTTTCTTTCACTCTCTTCTATTAAAATAACTACAAGCTACTGTGGCAGTACTTCAGTGACAGTATACACCAGCCCACCAGTTAAAAACCACAACACGTGTCTTTATATTCTTGCCTGGATATGGACGCACAGTGGTTTTTCAATGGTTAAGAGTAGTAAATGATTTAACTCAGTTTATCAGACCCAAGAAGAATTAAATTAAAAAAGGTGTAAAACTGATGAGACAGGACCAGAATCAGTCTGTTATCATTCCACCGAATCTTCTTTCTTGTCAAAACCCTGGTGCCTTCATTATCCACAATGCAACACGACTACTTCGGTTTGGTTGGAGATTCAATTCTGTTGTGCCAGTATCGTCTAATGTAGTTTGATCTCAAGCAGAGATTTTCTTTCAAGTGTAGCTTGTTAAGTCATTCATTTCAAAGCCATTATCTATTTAATCGTATGTATTGTATTTTCTTCTTCACATCAATCGACTTGTTGATAACGAGTTTGCAGTTGACAAACAACATTCACCACTGTGCCATTGTGTCATGTCAGAGTAGACAGAGATTCCATCCAGACAGATTTCATGCAAAAAAAGTGTCACACAAAATAAAACATTTTCTGAAAATCGATAACATTCTCACTCGGTAACTTTTTTACAGTTTTATTAAAGGAACTGCATTTGACAACAAAACATGTGAAAGAAGAAGTATAAATCCTCATCTCCGCTTGAGATCAAACTCCATCAGACGATACTAGCACAACAAAATTGAATCTCCAACCAAACCTGGATCAGTTAAATCACACGTATTTGTTGTCCTTTTAAATGAACAGGTCTTCCATCAGCTTGTTATATGAAGATAATCTGTTGTTTTAGACTGGATTTCACCTCATGTATTATCATGACAAAGTTTCCCTTTTCATGTAGTTCCACACAATAACACCGGGAGGTTTGCTTTGCTCGGTGAAAACCTTCAGTGGGTTTTTTTCTTTTTGTCTTTAAAACAAAACAAAAAATTATGAAAGGAAGTCTTGTCGGGGAATCATTAGGCCGGGCCTCCTCCGGTGGGGGTGAATGGAAAAGACATTTAAAACAATTACTTGAGCAGAAAACAGCTGCCAATCACTCTTAAAGGGGAAGGATCCCAATTAACAACCCTCTCCTAATCCCCTCGTTTCACCTCCTACGCCCCCCTCAGCTTTGTCCACCTCTCCCTCTGTGTCTGCCTCCTCTTTCTCTCTCCTCTCTGAGCTGGAGTGCTCAGCTCATGTGTTGACCGTCCTCTGCAGTGGGCTGCTTTTATTTACCTGCACCTTATTGGAGTGTGGTTTTTTTGGTGTTGTTGTTGTTGTTGTCAGGACTGTTTGTAACACACAGAGAAATTATTTAGAGAGATGCAAGGTGAGCGGAGCACATAGCGGATCTGTGGAGGAGTGAAGTTGGAGGGGGAACAGGTGGAGGACTGGCATCAGCAGGTTCAATACTTCAGCGTATTTACTTCCAAGAGGTAGGATCTGTTTCATTTTACTTTTCACTCACGCTGGAGTTCAACTGTGTTTGCATGTACCAACTGAAGATGCGTGCGTCCGAAAAGATGAGCTCAGCTGGCAAATCTAGGAAACTGGACTGAACATACAAACGCTGATGCTCGGGACTTTAGGACTTTTTATTACAACTCCACATACTCCTGCTGATCTTTGAATGAGCATGACAGAACACAATTAATACATACATTATTACTGAATCAATTCTGTGCACAATCTTTGCAATTCCAACTCCTTCATTTACTTTACTTACTCGCTATATATAATGTTCATCTATTAGAGACAGTGCATCTTAATTAACATCAGCAAAATGCACCTAGTGTGCCAGAAATTTTCCTCTGCAGTAAATTTTCTCTTATTTTTTCCTAATGTATTGTTTCAGAAACTAATTTATTCAAAGTTAACATAAGCTGTGAATGAAAGGCATATGAAACTCCATAACTGCTGTTCCCAAAAAGATTTGGATCCTACAGTTACTATCTGCGCTAACACGACATCAAGATTTGTTTTGTTACAAGTTCACAGCAAGAAAAGTGATAGAAATAAGCGATACTATTAGTATAATAATCAAATAAATTATTTACAACAATATTCTAAAAGAGAGACTCAAGAATATTGCATCTGTGTTTGCTTTTATGTGCAGTATGGTTTTGGTTTTACTCGATGAATATTCAAAAGTTTATGTTTAATGATGCAGTTAACTCACATTCATATTTAAAGCTGCATGGACCATTCAATAAAAAAAGTGAGAATTTATTTGTAATTCGCGTGCGTTTAGTTTCCATCAGCACATTTTGAATCACACACAGCCTCTCGACCCCTTGCGATTATGCTGGGTTTAATCAGGTTCAGATAGATGGAAGAATGAACAGTCATCCCAGGTAACCTGGCTATTGCTGACCTTTTACAATACGTTCAGTCCTTCATTTAAGCCCCTTTCCTCTGACCTCAGGCCAGGTGAGTGCCCAGACGCTCTGATGCATTTATCACTGGATACCATGAGCATGGTGGACGACAGCTGCCTCTCGCCCAGCAACTTCCACGAGATGGGCAAAGGTGGGGGCTTCGCTGCAGGGGGCCGCGTCCACAGCATCGATGTCATTCTCGGTTTCAGCAAAGACCAGGACCCCCTGCTCAGTCCTGCTGGGGCCCCCGGACCCCATAAAGTGGACATAGAGGGCCTGGTGGAGTCCAACGGGAAGCTGCAGGAACCCTCATCACACCCGTCCTACAGCGGGCACCTGGTC
The DNA here is from genome assembly GCA_026259375.1 of Verasper variegatus. Taxonomy (NCBI): domain Eukaryota; kingdom Metazoa; phylum Chordata; class Actinopteri; order Pleuronectiformes; family Pleuronectidae; genus Verasper; species Verasper variegatus. The sequence continues at coordinate 13,373,656 of CM048046.1, read as the reverse complement.
TCTCTGAGAAATGGCAGCACAGAGCAGCAGCAGTACCACGGTGAGTCAGGCTGAGGATGAGGATGATGCCAACTTCCATTCTGACAAAGCAGAGTTTTCTATAGGACACTTATTAGTTTCAATCCAAAACATTGGTCCAGAGTATTGATCATACAGGGGCCCCTCTCGTCTTGGAAAGCCGGGTGAGATGTAAATGATGTTACTGCACTAAAGTAAGTTATTGAAACCTCTGCGCAAACATCATAAATCCTAAAAATATTTGGACCAATGACTAAAACACAGATCCAGTTTTTAATGGTGCAAACAAGAACCCGAATGTGTCGGTCATCTTAAATAAGATAAACTTAAACATCTAGGCCCTGATGCTTTTTCACAAAAAGATGAGGAAAGGTATCAGACTGCATGTACAACAGGTTCAGCACACATTCAAAAACTTGCTTTAAAACTTATTGATGAAATAAAAACAGATTGAGCAGTATCCATAAATCACCCAGAGATGCAGATACACATTTTCTTTTATTGCTGTAGCTGTTGTTTGTTAGACAGTTGCAACTAATAAATAAAAAAAATCTGAACTATTTAAATGCAGCACTTCCAGTACGGTTGTATCTTATATGTTGGTGCAGCATTTCCATGCCATTTGCATCCATTTCAAACCTCGCACAGGCAGATTCAGGATCCAAGCGTTACACACTGTTGCCAGGCAGAGCCTGTTGCATTTGCTGTGTGAAGTGCGGCCGGCTGAGATTGAGAGATAAATCACAGAACAAGATGGTGTAGGGGGGTTTATGTCCCAGAGCACAATCCCATCCCCTTGTGGAATTCCCCTAATCTTCTCTTCCGTGCAGATTAGATTGTACAGTAGTTCATTCGGGTGCTGTCGTTATCGTTCCATCTCAGGATCAAATTTATCGCGTTTAATCTGAAAATATTTCCACATGCAGAACCTGGCAGTCGGTTGGAGATTTTGTGGCAGGAAAAAACAGATATTTCCATCGCCCGGAGATGGATATGAGTGATTCAAATTAGTGGCTGGATCCAGGCGGATGTTAGTTTACTGGATTATTAAGGTACATCAACACCGATGACATCACCCTTTTGTGTGTAACTATCCTGTGAAGTCAGCCCAGTTCCCCCTGAATGAGCAACTTTTCAGAGTTCGGTGTCAGTCGCCCCCCCCCCCCCCCCCCCCCCTCTGTACTGAGATGTTCTGCTGGCTGATAAACAGTGGGCAGCCTTCAGACTGGCGACTGTGATGGGCTGACAGGCCAAGAGCTGGTCACTGAACCAGACCTGACCTCTGCCTTTGTCAGAGCCTGGCCTTTGTCATAGCTGCTTAATGAGAGGTGGATAAATGAACCCCCCGAAAATCCCTGCTCTGCCTTCGCCTCTGCTCCTGTTTGCCAGTTGAAAGGCCACAGTGACCCCCTCCTTTCTCTCCTTCAACACATCCTATTAACAGAAACAAGCTCACATTTACATACATTCACTGGCAGTTGTTTCGCTGCAGCAGTGAAAGGACAGTGAAGGTCCGAAGGTCTCGTCAACATGCAGGGAACAATGATGAGGACAAAACCACATCTACAAACAACTATAATGAGTAGTTTAACATTTAACCCTACACTGGTCAAACAATGTAGGTATCATCACTGACTGTAGAAGCAGTAACTTGATGCAAACATTTTAAAACTGCTTTCAGCGAAAGTGCAAAACCCCACCATACAGTACCTGCTAAGCATCAAGCTACGAACCAACTTAGCAACTAGCGGGTTTATTTTAAAGATGCACTGGAGAACAAACCCAGAGCTAAAAGAAAGTGAATATTTGATTCAACAGGTGGACAGATGCACGACTCCAAATCAAAGCTAATTTTGATGTGTTTAACCCCAAAGGTGGTGATATCTTGATGTAAAGTGTCACATGTCTTGTGTCTGCTGCCCCCTATCTGTAATAATCAGTGATTGCACATTTAAAGTCCCCTCACAGGCTCTTTCCCACAACTGAACAAAATGAACAAGACAGTGAGACTCAATTGAAAGCTCTTTAAAAAAATGGCTCATTAATTATTGTTGTGCTGATAAGGTCACAGTGTTTATCATGACAACAATTACTGCAGATTTACCATTTCATCCCCCAAATAATTTTTCACTTCATCGATAAAATTGCATTGAAAACTCTAATACACTTGACAGGAGGTATTTAGTAGTCGTAGTTTCTGTAATTTACAACAACACAACCGTCAACACAACCTGAATGATGTTCTCACAGACATAAACTCCTCAAGAGCAGCTGCTTCGCACGAGCAACTGTTCTGATCATCCTTTTTGTACTTTGTTTAATCCAGTTATGTTATGGAAAGCTATTGAAATTTAGCCAATGACTTTATGTTGACAGTCTTAAACATATTTTCAGTTTTTCTGTGGTGTTATAGAAAATATATTATTGAAGGTTAGATATTCATGGGAGGAAGAGTAAAAGAACAGAAGCTTGAGGGAGTTTTTTTGCCTGGAGTTGAGTTGCAGTAAAAGTCTTGTAGCATCCGTGGACAGTTGCTTGTCACTGGCTGGTGCCATCACATGTTGACATGTTTCACTTGCACTTGAACTAAAACTAAACATCTAACTAAAAGTAGTTTGTGATAACAATGTGATTTGCAGGTGAGTTCAGAGAACAAGAGGGAACTCTTTTTAAATGTTTTTGAATGTCTTTTTAAACGCAGTTTACTGTTTCAGAAGATAAATACTGGAAAACACTTTTTCTTCTTTTCTTTTTCTTTAATCCGATTAGGAATGTTTTTGAGCTTCACTGAAGTTCAGGGGATTGCTTGCTTCACTGACCTACAGTAGCCTATTGTTGCAGGTGTCAAACTAATGTTTGCTCTACTGGAAAGTGGGCACTACTTTCTTAATATTAACTACCCATTCAGTTTTTACTTTCCTCTGAATTTTAGCACCTACACATAAAGAATACTGGGTAGATTATTAAAAACTATATAGAAATGAAATACCCACTCCTCATTAATGTCTCCTTTGCTGAACAGACACTGGCTTATTCACAAATAAGTGCGACGATGAGCTGAGTGAGGCGAGGAAGAGCGTTGACAGTGATGACGGCAAGTCTCCGGAGCCCTGCAAGGAAGATCAGCCCAAGAAGAAACACAGGCGCAACCGCACCACATTCACCACCTACCAGCTGCATGAGCTGGAGCGTGCCTTCGAGAAGTCCCACTACCCAGACGTGTACAGCCGAGAGGAGCTGGCCATGAAGGTGAACCTGCCTGAGGTCCGAGTTCAGGTACGAGGACCCACGACATCAGAGTGTATGCAACAAGTTTAGTTTTAATGGTCAACATCACAGAGATCATTTGGCTTGAGAATTATTTACCTTGTTTCATTGATAAACACACGTTATTTTTTTTTGTTTACATTTATAATATTCAGGGTCTATTTTTAATGTTGGCTTTTATTGTTATATTGTGTTCTCTTATATTAGGCTGCTATTGCATTATGTTGACAGTTGACATTTAATCGTAAGAGTTAAAGTGGTGTTTTATATAATTTGTGGTGCTCTTACGTAAAGTGGAAAGCCGTTGGGCTTTGGTTGGTCAGTGTTCCGGTGAGGAGATTGCACTAGAAGTTACGCAACTTCAAAGAGTGTTTCCAAGTGTTTAAAACATACATAATCCTGATGTCATAGAGGTGTATGGCCAAGTAGGTTCAGTGCTCAACTGCAGTCGGGGCCTTCTTTAGATTAGCTAAGGCTTAAGACTGGATGACATCTTAAAGACTTGCACACAGCAACTGAAACTGATGATGGACGGTAGTAACTAAATACAAAGCAGAACAAAAGGACAGTTAACTGGAAACTCGCACACGAGTTACTGGAAACTGAAATTCCCTGACCTTTCAGCCAAATCATCATGTCGACTTTATTGGTGGTTGTGGTTTGGTCAGTTGTTATGAAGATAGCATCACCTCTCGTAAAATACGAAACAGAAACAATAAGTCCAAATAATGTCATTGTATTGTCAAACTGATTTCCATGGTTAATAATCAACTTAATCAACTTCTCAGTGAACGTTTGTCTCGTCTTAATATTACCATGATGAACATAGATTGAACATAGATGAAGTAGATACATAAAAATGTTCGACATGTCTCCACTGCGTCTCACTATCCAGAAATGAAGCTAAAATATCCCAGATACAAATGCCTAGATCGCACAAATCGTACACATTTGTAGCCAGAGTTTGGCCACTAGCGATCAGTAGAGCCGCAGTAGCGAGGTCCTGTTCCCAAATAAATCAATACTTGATCAACATATATCTAACCCTAACATAAATCAACACCTTAATTACAGAAACTCTCTTTGAGAAAACGAATCAACATGCACTTTGACTTTTTAATTTGGTCCATGTCCCATGTTCTAACATGGATGAGGCAGGATTTATGACCTATCCTGGAGCCAGTCGCGAGGTGACAATTGAGATGCTTGGCCTCACTTGAGATGCTTGGCCTCACTTTTGAGGAGCTGCCATATTGAGAACATTTTGATCAACACATACTGACTGTCCTTCCATGAGATCCAGAATGCACTTCTCCTTTCTATCATGGTAATATCATTTTGATTTTGTCCTTGTCCAGGTGTGGTTCCAGAACCGCAGAGCTAAATGGCGTCGGCAGGAAAAAATGGACGCCAGCACTATGAAGCTCCACGACTCTCCCATGCTGTCCTTCAACCGCCCAGCACCAGTTCACAGCATGGGCCCGATGGCCAACTCCCTTCCCTTGGACCCCTGGCTGACCTCTCCCCTGTCCAGTGCCACGCCGGTCCACAGCATCCCCGGCTTCATGGGTCCACCTCAAGGCCTCCAGCCCAGCTACCCCAGCCACGGCTTCCTCAACTCCAATCCCCATCCTCCTCATCCTCATCCACACTCTCATCCTCACTCTCATCCTCATCCATCCATGGGTCAGGGGATGCAGAGTATGGCTCCGCCTCCTTACCAGTGTCCAGCACCGTACCCCGAGAAATACCCTCTGGAGGACGTGGACCAGCGCAGCTCGAGCATCGCTGCACTGAGAATGAAAGCAAAAGAACACATCCATGCTATGGACAAAACCTGGCAACCCATGTGACTAACAAACCTGGCAGCCTATGTGAGAGACACTGGGAAAAGGAGACGATGAATCAACTTTTTTCTCGGGTGTCAGGGTGACAAACATTGAGTACAGTGTTGGAAAAGTGTCACCCACAGAGCAGAGGAAAAGGATTTTGAACTGTGAAGACTTTAGGACTTTTAGTTTGGACTTTCTTATGTTGTTTTTCAGTTTTTCTCATCTCAAGGACATGAAGCAGAGGAGTTATTGATGCTTTGGGTGCTGTAAATTGTCGGCAAACGTCTTCTTCGTGGCAGTTGCTCTAAACGAAATTTGCACCCTGCACAATTTTATTTCCATATCAACCATGTTTTATAAGAAACTACAGACATGCTTCCCCTCAGTGGTCTACCCATACTCAGTTTGTATGCTGCTATTGGCTGGGGTGAAAATCATACTTTGAACTTACATGTAAGACATGTCAAAATACGTTTGTCCATGCCTGGCTGTGGTTGTTTGTCCCTTGCAACAGCTCACAGAAGAGGAAACATGCTAAAATATGAAAATCACCTAAACGAGTCACTGCTGTAGTTGTTTAAATTTTTCTCACCACTCTTTCTAAGATCATTTTCAACCATCAGATTGATTGAGTGGGACAAAGCATCACATTCTGTCATACCTTCTTTACTTTTCCCATTTTCATCAACCAGTTTGTGTTTTTACTAATTAATCCAATTGTCGAATTTTCATGGGTCAGCTGATCAGAGTCTCTGAGAATTTTGTGAATGAAGTTTCAGTCTCATTTTAATGCGAGAGCAGCTTTTTCAGGAAAATCAACACACTAAGACACATGACTGTGACTGCAAGGGAACACCTCTCTCACTAATGTGTTGATTTATAGCAGCTATTTAACTGGTTTTCAGTTCATCTCCCACCTTCACTGTGGTTTAGATATTTGAACCTGAAGCTTATAGATACCCTGGTATGACTGGAGGAAGATGACAGCTCATAGTTTTCAATGTACAGGGACGCCATTTACGGCGCCATAAAGTGTAAAATACATATTTGTGTGGCAGGAAACAAGAGTCAGAGATCTGATGGCTCCTTCAACAGAGGACCAGAGCTGCAGATAATATACCAAAAAAAGAAAAGAAACAATCCTGCACGATGATAATCTTTTTCTGCTGAGATGCTTTAATGAACGAGGGGAGGAAGGAAGGAAAAGAGGGAGGCTGGTGAGGGGAGCAACCCTCTTTTTTTTTGCTTGAGTGGCTGTTGGAGGAGAAAACCTGTTGGCAGTTCAGTGTTGGGTGGCTGCGTGTACGTGCGGGGCAGCAGAAAGAGCCCTGTGTGATGCGTCACCCCGCATAGTTTAGTCTTTGTTCAGCACAATTGATCCAAGTGCATCCTCTTTGTCTGAAAATGAGGAGGGGGGGTTGGAAACGGTCTCAGGCTGCACTAAATAGGCCCTTGTAACCATTTTTCATGGAAAATGGTTCTCTCTCAGTCACAGGAGGAGAAACATGGATCGTAGCTGCTACGCTCATTAGTGACACTATATTGGTCGTGGACCATCTGTTACAGACATAACCTCTAATTATGTTCAAGGTACAGACACAGTTTATTTCTTTGGGGCTAAACGTATCAGGATGTTCATGATTCACAGCGTCTCACAGAAGTGAACATGCCAAGAAAAGTTGTTCGGTAACTTTTTTCGACTCGGATTTGGAGCGAGAGGAGGAGAGAATCCTTCATCTTAAAGTGCAATTTCAGAATCCTCTTTATTTTTTATATGTATATTTTTTAAAGGCGCCCCATTCCCCCCCATAAACACCTATTGTATGGTTGTGATATTTCACTTTCATTTTAATATGATGTGAAAATTGTTCTGACGGCAAGTCGTGAATACAGCGACAACAAAAACAACATTTGGTCATTTCTGGTTGATTGGAAAATCCTGCTTAGAGAGGGAAAACACAGCGTTACATCGGCTGCTCATGATCAGTCATCATGTAGTTTGTTTGTTGTTTATTGTTGTTTGTTAGTGATGTTTAGACCCCCTGCTGGAAGATGCCAGGACCCCGGAGGAAATAAGGATTACCTTGCGCACTAAGAGCTTCTTTAGGATGCTACATATGTGATTTTTGGACAAAGAATAAGCCAAAGTTTAGATAATGGACAAAACTGCACTAGATCCCAGTTTTGATTTGTTTTTTACGTGAAAATGCACAGAATATTGTTTCCTATGGTTGTTTTTCTTACATGTCGTAGTTATATCTGTCTTAGTGATTTCATTATTTTCTTTCTTTTTTGATTTTTTCTGGAATCATTGATGTCCATATTCTGGAAAGAATGACAATCTGAAAATAAATATAGTTTGATAGAAGCCGTATCTCTGTTTTCTCACTGCAGTGCTTTCATGTTGACCTGTGCACTCATTCCCACGTGGTCACTGTTTTTTTTCTTCACCTCACTAAGTCTAAAGAGCAATCCAAGATTACTACAATATAATCGTTATCATCTGACATACACAGGCAGAGACATTTTTCTCTCTTTTCCTACTTGTTCTCCCTGTCTCTCTGTCGTATAAGAGCTCTTTTTTTTTTCTACCCCTCCCAATCCTCTCTGCTTTTCCATGGTTTGGTGGCAGGGTGCCAGCCTGTTAGGAAGATGAGACTCCAATCAATCAGCGCTTCCCAGGGGGGCCTCTGACCACAGGGCCCGGCTCCCTAATTGCCCCCAGGCAGGCGGGCAGGCCGGCAGGCTGAGCCGCTGCAACACATGTTCACAGAGTGAGCGGTGCCGCCGTGCTGGCTGCTCTCCTCAGCGTGTGAATCACTTTCCTGGACAGATGGACGTACCTCACTTCTGGGACCATATGGAGAAGCTATAGTGGAAATAACAGAGACATATTTTGTCAGTGTTGTGTTGTTGTTGAGCGCCAGTTTTACCATTTGAGATGCAGAGCTGAGCATCCAATTATATTCCAAAAATAAATGCCCACAAAGCACAGACGTTTTATGAACGACACCAATGATCTGGAGTCATTTCTAGATGCCAAAGACACCTCTTCTAAACATCTGGATGAGAAAATATTAAATTGCCTCCAGAATTGCTTCTCAAATACTTTGTTTCTCAAGTTGAGCCTCTTCTTCCAATTCCAAACAAAGCTAGACATGACATTTGTAATAAACATCATCAGTTAAATTGGCATCTAAAGATTTTTTTCAATATTTTATATTTTCATACACAATATTATATTTTGCAAAGACATTTCCAACAACCTGTATAAGTATTTCTCTCGTGTGGACAGAATATTCCTTCATTAAAAGAGCTTTTTAGCATTTAGACAAATAAATGTTAAATGAGCTTTTTATGGGTTTTCAAAAATCCCCAAGTAGTTATTTTTCAAAGAACGTGACTCTTGGATCTGTGAGTTAAATGTTTCGGTGCTCTATTGAGGGTAGGTGTTGACATGAAACAAAAATAAAATCAGTTATGACTCACTTGACATAACTTGATTTGAGAAGGAGGAGAAAAGAAAGAAATATTTGAACTCACATCTCAGGGAAAATCATAGAAACTTGTGGCACTTCAATACTTTTACATGTTGATTCAAGTTGATGAGGTTGTATCTTCCCTGGTGTTTTCAACAACTATAACACTGTATGGATGAAGAAAAAAATGCTCTGCAGTTGTAAAGATGAAAGGAGAGACAGAGAATGTGAGGAAGTCAGAGTGAGAGAAAGTAAAAAGAGAAACATTAAGAGAGAGATTAAGCTGCAGTAAAGTATGGGAGTGAGGGAGACGGAGTGGGAGAGCGAGGAGAAGTAAGAGTGGAGAGGAAGAGAGAGAGAGAGGGAGGGAGGGAGGGTGGGGTGGCTGCTCATCAGGGTTAATGATGTAGAAAATCCCCCAATTAGAGCGTTTTCCTGTGTTGCAGGATGAGTTCAGAGCGGGGTCCTCTGACAGCCCCGGGGATTAGTACCCAGGCCAGGCCGGGCCGAGCTGGGCCTGAAGAGACACTAACTAACTGCTGGACAGCTTGGCACTGCTCAGTCGGGGCCAAGTCGGGGCTATGGCCACAGCCAGGGGCCGGGGTAGGCATGCGTTGAGCCAGAGTGCATGGCACAATGAAAAGCATGGGAAAAAGAGCAGCAGCACGTCAACTTGAAAGAGAAGTTCTGATGGAGACACATTCAAAAATGGATTCAAACATGAACCAAATCAAATTTTAGAGGCAAATTTTAAAAGTCACTCTCTAATGTGGTAAATATTCTGAACTCAACATGTGGCTCTTCAGCTATTCCTGCAGATTTTGGCTGAATCTATAGCCTTCTTCAGCAAATTTACCTTGACTGCACTTTACTTGAGATTTAATGAGGCTTGATGACCTAAAGATTTGGCCTGATATTAGACACTTTATTCCCCCCAAAAAATTATAATAAAAGATGCATCACAGCCGATTGTCTCAAAGTTTGAATATTTGATGGTGACGTAGCTTTTCAAATAATAACATAGTTCTGTTCAAATGGTTAGCAATCCGTGACTTGAGCAACAGTCGATCAGCATAGAGAAAGTTCATGAAATGTACTTATGCACCATGTATCATTTTTGTAAGCAACTGTTACTCTGAAATTGTTGTTTAATCATCATGAAATCTGATGACAATAACTGAGCTTAGACCAGCCCCACGACACTAAACACAATTCTGCAAGAAAGTGGAGAAATTACAGGTGCCTATCATAAGAGCAGAAAATAAATAATGATCAATAATGATGCAATATAATGAAGTGAGCTACTCTAGGATAATTTCCCATATAGCCTAACTGTAAAGGTCACAGAGAAGAGGATTCACGTATTTCAAGTTAAACGTAGCTAAGGAAGATTTGGAGGAAGCCCAGAACCACTGCACCGCTCTGCTCCGCGGTTACTGTGTTCATTAAGAACAACTGAGGCCCTACTGACTAATTGATTAATTGTGCAGTCTATTATTTCGCTCCTGCACCCCAGTAGATCTGAAAGGGCCAAGGCTGGAGTTAACAGTCTTATTGGAAAGACGCGTTCCTTGCAAAGGATAATAAGGGAAAACAGCGGAATTAATTGGGTTTGATTAAGAGAGCTTTTCAATGGGACACAGCTTTTTCGCATGACATAATTAGAGGTCAGTTAAAGGGGGGGCATGAGGGGGGATTTGGTCGTTGGCGCCAGTCTTGTGTGGGTGTGTCTGTGTGAAGGAGACAGATAGACAGACAGACAAAGTGTGTGTGTGTGTGTGGTGGAGGGGGTGCTTCCTTCACACTTGCAGAACTATGTTGTGTGTCTGATGTGCTACATTTCTATAGGCTCGCTCAGACACACACTGAAGTTCACGGGGGGGGGGGGGCCCCCTGTGCGCTCTGTGTGTGATTATTATCACTACATTTGACAACATTAAAGGCACAGAGCTCAGTCTTTTGTTACAGCTACATGGTCATTAGCAGCAAAACTCAGAGACCACTCTATTGTGCAGACACGGCTGGTGAGAGGAGAGTACATTCAGCAGTGGGGGGGATGGTGTTTGGGATGAGCACAACACAAAATGTGTAAACAAACTCAAAACATTTATCACACACGCATGCACACACACACACACGCACACACGCAGTGAATCGGTAATCCTGTAACAAAATAATCTAAAGAAGGAAGAGGGCCAAGCCATCAAATCTAAAAATACAACTGAACTGTCATGAACCAAAACCAGGCTGCACACCTGAGTAGATCATCACATATCTCATCACAAGTCTGCAGCTTTTTAACGCAGCACAGTTACAATCTCACTGAATCTCACTGAATCTCACTGTCCTCTGTTTTACGAAGTTGTACGTTTTTATCATGGCTTTTTGTTTGTAAAATATACATCACAGTGTGACCATAGTATTGGAGTGGGCTACATACATTACCACTGTGTGCAGGCTAATCTGCTTCTGAGATGTGTGGTATTTCTTCATTATTGTTTGTTGGAACATAATATCTTTTTAAATATTTAGCAGGTTACACTAAGAAGCCCTGTGTTGTGGACCAACAGGAAACAGGTCAGGGATGCAAGGGGTCATGGGATGGCGGTAAGGGTAAACAAGTCATATAATCAGGTTGCACACAAGGTTGACAGTGAGGCAGTTGCTTTAGTTTAATTGAAACATGACGACATGTATCAGAGTATCACTGACTCTAAAATCAAATGAGGCTCTTCGTGTTTAGATCCATAACGTTTTTATCATTTCGTCATTTTTTTCCATTGGAACAACTTACAATGTCTCTGTATCAATGTGTTAAAGTAGGAGATTTGTCACTGACACATTTCCTTGCTAAAATTGATCAGCTCATGTTCATCAGCTTCTGCCCAATTGAATGATTCCTACTCCGGCAGACCGACTGAAACTGTCCTGGATCTCCAAAGAAGAGACATATTTTAGAAGTTCCAGCTGTTCATTAACACTTCACACAAAATGGTGATCTACTTTGATTTTGTCCAACACATGGAGTGTTCTGTGTTGTCTGAGCAGTGTTTTATATTGTGTCTCTTTAAATGAATGGCAAAGAAAAAGAGTTGGGAGGCTGGAATATGAATATTATTCTGTCATCCCATGGACAGCAGGCAACCACCTTGTTCAAGTGTCATTGAGCAAGACATTAAATTACACGCTGCAGAAAACATGTTCTGTACTGAACGATGTAGAAGGTGAATTCCTCCTCTTGGTCATCACGTCATAGTCTTTAACATTTGTTTTATGCACACAACATTCATAATGTGCTGTTGTTGGTGGTCAGAATTCTCCGATATGTGTTTTATTTCAAATCGTGAACCATAAGACTGTAAGACCAGGGCTGGTATAGATAAGTTCATCTGTATACAAGGTTTAAAGTTTGTTCAGTCTACACACCGACGTGCCTGGAGAGTTTAAGAATGGAACTACTACGCCCCCTATGTTTGAAACTCTGCCATGACACTTTATTTCAGTTTCAATGAACAAGTTAAAAGCACAGAGGAATCCTGAATAAAAAACACCGCATGAAACAAACCATGAAAACACAGCCTCCATTTACGGTCTTCAATAGCAGTCTACTAAGAATCCTTATGATTATTAGAAGCCTCATAAATATTTATTTTATTTTATTTTTAATCTCATTTCATTGATCTTCTTGTTAGTATTCAAGTAATTGACTTGTCTAAATTGTGTGTTTCTATATATGACACTAATGAATTGCCATATACTGTAAAACGTACACTTCGATAAATAAAAAAAGGTGTGCTTCCGTGTTTTGATTGATGACGTAGGCGTTACGTCAACGGAGGGAAGGGCGTGTGTGAAACATCCCACAATGCACCTCTTCACGTCATCAGTAAACAGAAGTAAACACAAACCTTCCTCTGACAGTGAATAACTTATATTATAATCAGTTGTTGCACTGATCCATCACATCTCTGTCGGTGTCGGTGTCCGGTCGGTGTCGGTGTCGGTGTCGGGGTCCGGTCGGTGTCCGGTCTGTGGGCGGTGCTGCTCAGCGGCTCTGGTACGTTACCTGCAGCAAAGTGAACACGACCACTTGCTAAGTTAGCCACAAGCCAAATTAGCCGTGAGCTAAGTTTGCTAAAGCTAGTTAGCCTGAGAGTTTTTAAATAGAAGCATGACCGAAGATAGAAATGTTGACACAGTCCTTCTAACGACATTATCAAGCTTTTACTTGGAACTGGTTCAAAGTCATCGTTGACTTAGTGATTCTGCTCTTACTTTGGAAACGTTTGAGTGAAATATTAAGGTCATACAGACTTCATGCCATCACTTTCTCTAATATAAAGCTTCCTATGGGGGTTGAATGAAGCGTTATTATCAAGCTAATTGTCAAATAGATGTCTTTAAAATATCCACATGTCATTATTTCATGGCGGACTGTCATTCCACACATTCTAGTTTAACAGATTGAAATCAGGATACTGCAAAATCATTTGGATTCCTTTTGTAATTCTTCAGTGTAAGATATACTAGGGGTGGGGGATGTGGTCCAAAGTTATATCAAGATAAAAATGTCCATACCAGTTGATATCGATAAAAGTCACCTGATAAACACCAAAACGAATCTGACTTCTGTCAGTTATGTGTTAAACCTTCTCTCTATGCTCGCATGACTCATAAGCATTATACTGTATATATGTGTGTATACATTTATATATATATAACAACAGCATATGCAATTAATTATAATTATAGGTGATCATCTCCAGGCATATTTTTGTGATGTATAAATATTCTGCTTTGAATTATCATGTTTTTTAATGTAAAAGTGCTATCTTTTTTTATTATTATATCTAAAAGAAAATACATCTATGCCTCTTTCCTCATTGAAAAATCGAGATTCTAGGATTATGCAAATATTTTGGATTATAAACTAGCCAGATACAAAATGTTTCCTACATTACTAAAAGATAATGTATTGTTACTGTTTGTGTAATGCAGGCTACTTTAAAACTATTACTAATAGCTGTACGATTTAAAAATAGTGTTTCAATGTATCTAACAGATGTCAGTCGATTGAGAGAAGGTCAAATATCCAAGAGCAGTAACACCGACCCAGACACATTTTTAAACGTGTTTTCATTCTTGTATTTGCCAGGATTGTTTTCCCATTCTGTGGCTGTAGGATCAGTGTCTAGGATGGATCCAGAATATGAACATCGCCTCTTCCGCCAAATTAACATTCAAAATGACAACTTGAGTCCTGCTGTAAGTCCAATATTTCTTTTCTTTGCTCTTTCCATTTCTTGTTGCCATTAATCATCCAAAATGTTGCACACCTACACTAACCCTTTGTCAGTGTTGTGTTGGATAATAATCTTTGAGGCACTAAAGGTGAAGTGAGGATGTTTCCAAAGATATTTTCATGTATAGTTCACTATTTGCCAGGTAACTTCAGACAAACTGCAGTATAACAAAACAACTAAATCAATATTTCCTGTGGTCACTTTTTTCCTTTGAAACATAATCAGTTATCTTAGTTACACTCAGTAACTCTCAGTCAATGTCTTCTGTCTCAAGACTCTGTCAGGGCCATAACATCTGTTGCAGGACTCCTTTTTGTCTCTGAAGATATTTGTATGTAGGGCCAATCAGAGGCCTCTCTGATGACACTGTCTGATGGATGAAAATCAAATAATCTTAAGTGCCTAAAGCCTTTACACTGAACTGTATATTAGAACTCGAAAAAATTTACCAAACTTACAGAAGTAAAAACACTTTATGATAATGTGTTTGTTTTGCAGAAATCGACACGCGGTCTCCACAGTCGGACACCCACTGGTTCCCCATTATCCTCGCCCAGTAAGCTTGGAGACAGGTTTATACCCACCAGAGCCGGGGCCAACTGGAATATCAACTTCCACAGGATAAATGTAAGAACATGTTGTGTGGGAAATTATTGAGCTGTGTGTCTGGGCTTTTGTCATGTATATTACACATTTCAAAATGTCAACAGTGTGTCTGGGTGAAGTTGTACAGTCTGGATGTTATGTCTACCTCAAATCAATGACATCAATTCGTAATTTCTAATTAGGAAAACGAAAAGTCACCAATTCAGAGCAGAAAATCTAAAGATGCCACTACTGATAACGTCAAAGGTAATTTTTTTAAAGGTTATTTTGGAAATTCTATTAGTTTCCTATATACAGCTAAGATTGTGTTATTATATTTGTCTATAGAGTATAATGAATCTAGATTATATTATTGTGCGTGTAGCAGATGGGCTGGCCTACTCTGCTTTGCTGAAGAATGAGCTGCTGGGAGCTGGAATAGAAAAGATCCAGGACCCGCAGACGGAGGACAGACGTCTACAGCCATCCACCCCTGAGAAGAGGAGTCTCTTCACTGTATGAACATCTCATCTCACACCACTTACTGTATATACTGAATTATGTGGCACATTTATCACATCAGAACAGAGACAAAAGGAATATGCTCTTGGAGTCCTAAACAGGAGCAAAACTACAAAATCAGAGAGTAGAACAATGAAGCTGGTAGAAAATATAATGTCTGCCTTTGTATTCTTTACAGTATTCACTCAACACAGAAACAACGTCTCCTGACAATGGCACCAACATCTCCCCATACTCCTTATCACCTGTCAGCAACAAAAGGTAATGTTTTTTGTTGATTGCATTGTAAAGAGAAACACATACATTTTAGCATCAGGAGTTCATAGTGTCCAACTTTTTCTGCTTCAGTCAAAAATTGTTACGATCGCCGAGGAAGCCAACACGCAAGATCTCAAAGATCCCCTTTAAGGTTCTCGATGCTCCAGAGCTGCAGGATGACTTTTATCTCAACTTAGTGGACTGGTCCTCCCTCAACGTCCTCAGTGTCGGGCTGGGCACATGTGTTTACCTCTGGAGTGCCTGTACCAGCCAGGTAATACACTGCGTGTGTCTGTACAACATATTTTAAACTTTGACTTAAACTGTTTGATTAATATTTATAAAAATATGTTTGTATGTTTTGAAGAATTCATTATTTTGCTGTACAATAGTTAATCTGGCTTTTCCTCAGGTAACAAGGTTGTGTGATCTGTCAGTGGAGGGAGACTCGGTCACATCGGTTGGCTGGTCTGAGAGGGTAAATACACAGCTTACTGCCATCAGAACGTTTGGTACAAATATTTTTTGTTCGTCAAATGATTCTTTATGTTTTTAGGGTAACTTGGTCGCAGTGGGAACTCACAAAGGATATGTTCAGATCTGGGACGCTGGCGCTGGGAAGAAACTCTTTGCCTTGGAAGGACACACAGCCAGAGTTGGTATGAACAGTTTCTGTGTTTACAGACACAAAGTGAGGGTCATAGAATGGCTCAACAGGAATCTTAAAGACACAATACAAACAAATGATCTGAAGTAAAAAAGCAGTAGGTCAAATAAATACCTGATATTCTTCATAATTGATAGATGCCTTTTGAAAATTAGTTTTTTAGTCATATGTTGGAAGTGTGATCAAGTATAAAGGACATTTTGCTCTGTCTAAAGGAGCTTTAGCGTGGAATGCAGACCAGTTGTCTTCAGGAAGCCGTGATCGTATGATTCTTCAAAGAGACATACGGACGCCTCCACTGCAGTCAGAGAGGCGGCTGCAGGGACACAGACAGGAAGTGTGTGGGTTGAAGTGGAGCACTGACCATCAGCTCCTCGCTTCTGGTGGAAATGACAACAAGGTGCAGTTGTTATATTTATTAATCCTGTCTCTGTCTTTATCCATTTATTTAATTTTGAGTTACTCACTAATAAAGGTTTGATTTGTCATTTCGTCACCTCAGCTGCTGGTGTGGAACCACTCCTCGCTGAGCCCAGTGCAGACCTACATGGATCACCTGGCCGCAGTTAAAGCCATCGCCTGGTCCCCCCATCAGCACGGCCTACTGGCGTCTGGAGGCGGCACTGCCGACCGATGCATCCGATTTTGGAACACACTGACGTCGCAGCCGCTGCAATGTATGGACACAGGCTCACAGGTCTGCAACCTGGCCTGGTCCAAGCATGCTAATGAGCTGGTGAGTGACTCTAGATACACACTGGACACATTTGTAGTACAGCAAATAAGGTGAATACTTATGCAATTGATTATTTTGTCTTTTTCTACTTATATCTTTTTACTTACACTGACTTAAACTTAAACTAAAATGTATTAAATGCAGTGGTGAAAGTATTTAAAAAATATCAAAGTCACCATCCCTGTTACTTTGGATATCAAGGCATGTTTCTATTAACACATGAAACCATTAGAAAGCGTGTTGTATCTTCAATTCAATATTTTATTATTTTACGTACTTAACCGAGGATCTTAAACCTTAATGGTATTCTTAGTATAAGGTTGTGGTACTCTGAATACTTTGCTCTGGGGGAAGTATGCCCTTTCACTTTCACACAATGTAGGATGCATTGTTGAGCACAACTGTCTGTATACAATAGTGGTCTTTTTGGTTTGCAGTAATTCAATAGTTTCTAACTGAATGTGGTTATGTTTAACATAATATCATTTTATCACACAGCACAGTTTTCACAGCACCATGGATTATAATTATGTATCTCTTTTCAGGTGAGCACCCATGGCTACTCTCAGAACCAGATCTTGGTGTGGAAATATCCAGCTCTCACTCAGGTGGCCAAGCTCACAGGACACTCATACAGAGTCCTCTACCTGGTCAGTATATGTATGAGATTTCAGTGCTGGTCACATTAATTCTAAAAACCAACCATCTTTGCCAGAAAATCTGGCAGCAGCCTCATAAATGTTTAATGTTTTCAGGCGATGTCCCCGGATGGCGAGGCGATAGTGACAGGAGCTGGCGATGAGACCCTACGCTTCTGGAATGTTTTCAGCAAAACAAGGTCAACGAAGGTGAGAAAGCACTTTTTTGTTACTGTTTGGAATAATATTCAGTACTCTCCCATGAATCTGCAAAAGAATTATACTGAGTTTCTGTTTCTTTTGTTTCAGGAATCTGTATCAGTTTTAAATCTCTTCACCAGGATACGGTAACTTCAAACAAATGTTTAAAAATTCAACTTTGAGTGGATCACAGCGTCATCAGTGGACAATTCATAAAACATGGTGCTAAGGACAGACATTACAATCTGAGGCATCTCGGGACATTTTTCACAGAGGTAACGGCAGCAGGAATAACTGAGATATATATTTTTGACACTAACATTTGTTTGGGAAATTCTTTTTGACACATATGCTCTCACTATGATTGTAATTTTTCTATACTTTTTTTTTAAATATGGGTTAATTTCCATTTTGTATTTTTTCTAACAAATAATCATGGGCCTTAAAAATGTTGTGATAATGTTTTCAATACTTCAGGACTTTGAATGCGGAGAGAGCATTTTTAGTTTTTGTTTAACTCAGGTTTAATTTATTTAATGCACTTGTTATATGGTAAATATTCAGTGTATGAATCGTCTGAAATGGAAAAAATTAGATTCCATGGAGAAAAATAGGACTTACACATACAAACTAAACAAAATCACCTACTAAGCCTTCTTCAGTATGTGCACCATGTTTACCGTGATCCTGCGACTACTAAGCTTGAAGAGTAGCTGGTTGAAATTATGCAGTTTCCTCCTGTGTTTTGAAAGTCTAATGCTGTGCATTGAGACGTATACTACACGATTGATTCTTTGTAGTAAAGGACGAAATAAAACAAGGTGTGACTTTGTGTATAGCTCCTTTTTTTTCATTTATTTTCGAACTTGATTTAATTTAGTTGCAATTATATTGTTAGATTATGTTTTATAATGGTTAACAAAACTATAATTTTGTTTTCTGAATACAAATGCAGCTCATTTACATAATGTGAAAAAAACATTTAACTTTTGACTTTTCCCCATACATGTCAGTGTTATAGTTTAGATTAATGGACAGAAATTGATCCTGCAATAAATCTTACATATCATTTAGAATGTTCTGTTTTTTTGGTTGAGTTCTTATTTTTCTTGAACCATTTTGCCTATATCCATGAGTGCAGACTGAAAAG